>CM040184.1:47126895-47679395 GCA_022606455.1 Callitettix versicolor
TAACGCATAAATGATTTACATTAAAAATAAATGTATTCTGAGTTCCTGTTTGGTGCTTTCAAATAACGAACAAAGGTTGCCTTTGAAGTAGAGCGAAGCGATCGATGAAACTGGACGCTCAATCAATGCCATTAGCACCAACTTCACTACACTATCGCCAAGTATGAAATACAGCTCTACATAAAAACTATAAAATCTATGCAAAAATTATAAAAGTGTATGTATATATGTATAGACATAGTTGGTTATGGGTTTGGTAGGTAAAATGATTACCGAAACGTATACAACGGATGCAAGTGGAAAATAGGAGGGTGCCCCACCCAGGGCTGGACAGTCCCTATATGATATATAGATATATGCTCCAATGCATTTCCCCTCCCTTCATGCATTTGCAGCAGCGTATTTTTTTAAACGTCTATTCCACTGCACTGGCTTATGATTGCAGCCCCCACTCCCACATATCCCCCTCCAAATGCACCCTCACACAGAATTCTATATAGAGTACAGTCAACTACAAAAGCTGTTACAAAATAACACAACACTTTGTGTGTGAGTGCGTGTTTTGATTTATAAATTTGTCTGAATGTATAGTCGGAATAAAAATATAAAGCAGCGAGGAATCTATTTGAACATGGCGTTTACTTTTCAAACATTTTCACAAGGTGCCAACATTTTAAAATTTAAATATATGATAGGGCCTATATAAAATCTGATAATAGGGTTGTAAAGTTCAAACAAAAATATTTATTCTGAAGCAGTAATAACAAAACAAACAGGAATGGTTTCTAGTTACACGACTGTTAGCAGAAAGGAAATAGCCTTTCTTTAATATTTAATTAGTTTTCACGAACCTGTAAATTTGTTACACTGAATAGCTATGTAAAAAATTGTTCAGTGGTAAAATTAAAGAATTTTCACGTACACGTAGGCGTTAACCACTTTTTGACCCAAGTGAGTGGGACACAATGTTCACAATATTGTCAACAACCAAGAGAAACACGTATTTAGGTAGATATATTTATGGTTCTGTTTTTTAATGGATCATGCAGTTCGCAGTAAAAGCTATTTTCGCGGCAAATCCAAAGCCTAAACTCCTAGCGAAGTACTTGGATTCTTTGCGAAATAATTTTTTGAGATTTCATGAGATATGGTTAATCATCAAACACTTCTCAACAATTTCTTCAGTAGAACATGTAGATACAATTCCGTAAGGTTAAATTTTAAAACTATGTTTTGATTCGAGAGACTTTTATATCGTAGAAAAATAATACAATGCTTATTTTAAAGATCTTAGTATCAAATTTGAGAAAAAACTATAGGTCTACAAAAAAAAAAAAAAAAAAAAAAAAAAAAAAAAAAAAAAATAGCCCTTATAAAGGGTAAAAAATCCCAACAGAAATTAATGGTAAAATATTCAGTTGTGCATAAAAATAGTAATTAAGATATAATTAATATTGATTTCAATGGTAACAGTTTAAATAGATAAATTTAATTTTTATGAAGTACGAAGTGGACAGTTTTCTTAAAGTTATAATATAATTATACAAATCTAAATGAAAACGAAGTAGTTTCCTAAAATGTTAGTTCTATAAAATTTATTAAACTGTTATTTTACCGTAGCCTACTATATTAAACCTTAACAAAATTATATATTATTTTGCTTTTAGGTTTTCATACACTTGCTACATTAAATTTTCCAGTAATGAGTAAAAACTTCAATTTAACTTCAATTTATTATAATACACTTAAATATATATAATTATGCTTATTGTGTACCGATAGTTGAACACATCTATTAAATATGTATAGATTTTTAAAAATCAGTAGGTTACGTTTTGCTGATAGTTAAAACTTCTAGAGTGAAAGTAACGTTAATTATTTCAGTTAAGGTTATAGATCACGGATTGAACGCAGACAGTGTAGTAGCCTGACGTGCATCTGTGCTCAAGCATAGGTGACCCCGCTGCCCTTTGGCAGTCGATATCGACAAGCTCTGTCCTGAACAATATCCGATAACATATTTCCTTCACATACGTTTTATCGACGGTTTAAATCATTAACTTAACAAAGTAACGCCATTTATTAGTTTTTACGATTATTGTATTAGACGATAAATTAAATTCAAGAAATATTTACATCGAAAAGTTACAATTTGTAAGAAATATAGGCTACTATTTTAAAACATTGTTTCACAGTCTATTCATATTCATATTCATAAAAACAAATACAAACTGGAATACAGCATATAATTTTATAGAAAACTAATTGAAACTGATTTGATTGTGAAACATATGATCTGACAAAATATTAAATACAAGTCTATTTTTATAAAATTGTTGTTGACCAACAATCAATTAATTACAATTGTAAAATTTATTAAATATAAAGGTACACATTTCAGTAGTACAGAATATTCCACTTTGCATGTTCAGTAATCATTATTATCATCATTAATCATTATATTTAAAGCAATAAGAGTTTTTTTAATCTTAAGAAATAATAATAGCCTAAATCTGCATAAAAACAATCCAAAACATTCCTTGCATTAGTCGATAGTGTAGTGTGCAGTTCGCTAAAATTCGGACTTATGCATAGTTCGAATCTAGTTAATAACCGTTGGATTTCTCCAGTTGTTACGTCTGTGCCCCGTCTACAGTAGTATAACTGGTATAAAGAAAAGCGTTAATATTTTTTTTTAATTATTGTATTCAAGAAATGGATTTTACAATTTGTGAAAAGTTTTAAGCTTAGGCCTATACATACAGGCGAGTAATTGTGTAAAGATTTTTTTGTTATTAATGTTTTTCATTACAATTTTCTGAAATATTGCAACAAAAACTAAACAAAATATACATTAGCTTAGCGGCAATCCCACAGATAGATTGATTTAAACTGGCTTATTTGCAAATTTCATTTTTATGACTTCTCATGTTATAGATTGATAGAAGGATTTTTAAGTTTAGGTTGGATTGTACAATTAATTTCAAAATAGCTTAAAATATTGAATATCCACTGTAAATAATTTTTAGAGCCCACTTCATTAAAAAAATTCAGTTTAATTTTTTGATACTAATTAAAATAAACTTTAAAGATCTTTTCAGTACTTTTATTAATTTTTGCATTAACTTAAATTAGTATTTTTATTAACATAATTAAAACTTTACTTCTCATTTTCAAATAAAATATTCGCAATAATATTTCCTTTTCATTTTAATACATTGACCTGTGTATTGTATAGGGACGAGAATATCGCACCAAGAGATAACAAAAGTGTTGCTATGGTTACCTTACTGCTCTTCCATATCGCTTAATTGCCAATATTAATCACAATAACAAGAATAAACAAAGAGGCGCTGCTAAGTGGGTCAAGCTCTTACGCAGGAGCCCAATCTGAAGACCCCCCCACCACGCCAAGCCCTACTAACCCAAACCAGCTCTCCATGCACAAGATGCATCTTTTAAGTAAACAGCGAAACCAAAAATAGAATTTCCCCACTTCCTTAGTGATGCAGCGAGAAGCACAGCGCTGCAGCTCAAAGTGATGTCGCTGACCCTTTTTTACACCTCTTTATGTCGTTGTAAATATTACTACCGCGTTTTAAAATAGAACCTTCGCACATCAGAGGCGTTACCGAATGTGCCAGTGGAATACTTCGTTTCGCATCGTATATCATCTTTATTGTGAACAACGAAATATTTCACTTTACTAACAACATCGACTAGTTTTTTTATAAAATATTATGTACTATATGTTTTATTACATTTAATTATAATTATAATTTAATTAAATCATATGTTTTCTTGACTAAATTATCCTTTAGTATATTCTTATTGGTTGGTGGTTCTTTTTTTAATATTTTTGTTTGTAATATAAATACAATTTGTAATACTAATACACATTACATTTCCCTCCTTTTTAATAACATATAATTACTTTGTTATTATTGTTAAGAGGAAATATTTTTTGAACATTTGATTTTTATTACTAAATGATTATTTAATTTATGTTCTTCATCAAAAGAGACTATTCATTTAATCTTTTTGTTGCTAATAAAAAAAGCTAACAATATTGTATGTCACAAAGGTATTGTCGTTTACTTTTAATGGAAAAATTGATAATTTTGTATCAATTGTTCATAATTAATTAAGGTTTTGTTTTCATTTAAATATTTAAATAATTGAAATCATCAAAAACATTTAGTTTTTATGTTTTTATATAGCAAACATAATTTTTATTTTTATTTGAAATATGTTTTTTAACTTTCAATTCTTTTATTTTTGAAAGGAAAAAAATAACACTTTTCTTTTGAAACAAAAATTTTAAAAAAATGAAACATTTTAAATATATTGCATTGCAAAAAGTTAAACTATACAATAGCAGACAAGATTGTTTTTTTTTTTTTAAAATAACGATATGCTTTTATATGTGTTTGAATCTGTTGTTGTAAACTACGTTAGTTTCTTGCTGAATTATTCCGTAAATATTTCGTAATGATTGCATCTGTTTGGCTGTTTGTGTAACTGAATCATTGCACAATTAGTTTGAATTCGTTCAACTTTCTATACATGAATACTGTTATCTCTATAATTAATTAACATAGACATGAAAGTAAATATACTAATATATACCTGTACTTTTTTAAAATCAGATTTATACACCACTTTTTAAAAATTGCAATTTTTATAATGCACCAGTATTTAAGAAACTGGAGTCTATACCATTTATTTGTCTACAAACATTGCAGTATTTTATGTATTTTTTATTATTGTAAATTATAAATATTGTATTTATAGTTAAAAATTTCAGATTTTCAATTATATTTCTCTTTTTTTGGAAATTTATTTTTTCCATTGTAATCCTACATATTTTTTGTCTTCAAAACATTTCAACGTATTTCATGCATTTTACTGTATTTATCTTTTGGAAATTGCAGCCTTTACACTTAATTTTTCGTTCACATTTCATTTCTTTTAATTGTATCTCTCTTTTAAAAAATTAAAGTTTTTATATTTTATATTGTCTTTCAAATAAATGCAGAACTTATACTAGCTCTTATAAAAATAATCATTCCTAATGTTATATCTTTTTATAAACAATTTCTGTATTTGTATTTTATCTTTCTATGTATATTTGCATGAATTATACATACATTATCTTTCTATTTTACTTTGCAACAAATTTAATTATATCTTTTCAAAACTGCAGAATGTTAATTGTGACACATTTTCAAAAATATAAGTTTTTATATTCTACCTCCCTTTTAAATTAATATTGACCTCTTTACAACGTAATTTGTTTATAATTCTATAATCTCTTTTAAAACTTGTAGTTTTTATATTGTATCTATTTAAAACAATTTTGCTTTTGTATTTTAATGCTCTCTTGAAATTTTAAGTTTTTCGTTATATATGAAATTTAGTAATTTTATTCTTTATGTGTTAATTATCTTTTAAAATTGTAGTTATAAAGCAGTATTACTTTTTTAAGAGAAATACAGTTTATATAGATTGTGATTAAAATGACAATCTTTAAAGTGTATCTTATTTTTTAAGTGTTTAAAATTTTATGTTAATCTCGATAAGTATGGTTTCGTTATATCTTTGAAATTTTTACTTTTTTATTACAGCAAATTGTAAATGAGCAATAAAAGGTATTTGTTTATGTTTCTACCTTATTTTAAAAGGTTTGGCTTTCATTATGATTTTAAATGAGTCGGTCTCTTCTACAGGAAGCAGTGGTACCGATAGGCCAGCGGAGGCAGGATTATTTCTTAAGCAGTCTATTATTACTTTAAATCACAATTCGTAATTTAAAAAATAATAAAATTGAGATACAAATTTATACTGCATAATGAAAATGTCGATTATTAGTTTTGTTTTTTACGTATTACGTTTACTATTAACAGCTTTAAAATACTCAAAATTATTTTTAAAACATTAGGAACAAAAATAATTATAATTGCAGTCAGTTGGTAGTCAATCATTCACACGTAATGAATCAACAATGCAAAAACAAGTGTAACCAATTACTACTGATAACAGAAATATATTTATAAAATTATAATTAATTATTGAACATTTACATATAATATTTTATATAACAAATTGTTGTAATTATGTAACAAACTGTTGTTGCCAATTAATTAACTTATACGGTCTGAAACGACATCTTGTTATTTAATTAAATTGTAGTGAAAATTATTCTTTGAGTAATTAATATTAGTTTTCATAAATACTGCCCACATATTATAAACAATTAAAAATTGTTTGCAAAGATAAATTATTATAATACTATGTGTTTATGTTACACAACACAGTCTTAATGAGACGCTGTCAATAGTAAACGCAAGGTCGAAACTAAATTCAATAATTTTTTTCATTTATTGAAAAATTGTGAAACCAAATGGCGACATTAAGTGTCAGCTGAATCAAACTGTTATTACATGGAACTGCTAATTAATTTAAGTATATTGCAGTAAGTTGATATTATAATTATCGTTATTCGTTTTTATTTTTTTATATATATCCAAACGTACGTTTTTAAATCATCAATTAAAAATTAATTTTATTTTTTCTTCTTCTTTGTTAAACTTTCACCATTTCCCATGAGAGTGAGTGAACCATGTTAGCTCGTACCAAATCTATTCCCTATAAAATAACGTTAATTAACAATACAGGTTACTTAAGATAAAATTGTTGTTAACCCCTTATTTGTTAAGATAAAATATGTTTCACGTCTATTCCCTTAAAGGTCCTCAATGTATAATGTGGTTTATTTTTACATTTTGTATATATTTTAAAAATACTGGAGAAAAATACAAAGCTAATAATAGCAGACCTACGTACAAAAAGTAAAACAAAAAAAAAAGATTACATTCACAAACACAAGACCTTTAAAATCAGGTGATAAACATAGTTGTACCTTAATAAGTAGCGGAGTTATCTGTACCGATAATTAATATTAGTTTAACTTGGAATAAATTAAATATGCCCGACAACGTCACATACTGCCAAAAATGATTAATGGGCGTTATAGAAAGTGAGCATTATAGAAAGCAATTATCTTTCTTTGGGGCATATCCTGAGAATAAAAGAGACAAGACTACTGAAAAAACTAACGGAATTTTACTAGAAGAGGAAAACCCAAACCAAGTGACTAAAACTGGATGTAGAGGACATGAAGGAAATGGGTATTGAAAGAAGAGATTTGGAGGAGGAATCCGGAAATTTCAAACTAATGAAAGAGCATAAAATGAGATTCAGATTAACAGATATCAACAGAAAAGAGATGGTGATGTCCGAAGCTGAGAGGGAAAATAGATCTGACCGCTGAAGAACTACTAAGCGGAATTAAGAGCAAAAGTAACAGCCAATAAGAGAAGTTAAAGTGGTCCCCTGAGGCTGTACAAGAAGAAAGAAGAAGAAGAAAAAAGGAATTATTTATTTATACTTCAATCAAATAAACTTTCCTAATCAACATCAGTTCATACATTTAAAAACAAAGAATTGTGGTTTGACTATTTGTAATCATACGGTACATTAATTTATATGAAAATTTCCTTGAATAACTGTTTATTGTAATTATTTCCTAGTTCAGAGAAAAACAGTTTCTTCTGCAAAATAGTATTTTTATGAATTTATCATTTCCTTATTTGTTTCTTTCATTTTGGTACTTAACTTTGTTTACAAAATTTTCTTCAAATAATGAGATTATCTTACATGATATTGTATTAAATGCTTTACAATAAATATCGTTTTGTATTTTCGGTTATGTAGAAAGGTTAAATCTCTTGAACTATAAATTGAAATACTACAAATTCTGTATTTTAAAACAGTAAAATTTAATTTACTGGATTAACTAACGATAGGCCTAAGCTACAGTAGAATAAAATACATTAGGAAATGAAATATTAATCTTTATTTGATCTGGAGGAATTTAAAAATATAGAAAAGGAAAAGAATCTTTGATATTAACAATAATATTACGCAGATCTCTGACGTTACATTCCGTATAATATAACTGGTCTCAAACTGTGTAATAGTAGCGTTCCTTGTAACATAAGAAATATTATTTCTGTAATACACTAAAATATAGACGATACAAGCTTATTTTGACTAATTTCGGAGAAAGTTATTTAGCCCTTCGTTGACAAAAACATGTACAAATGATCTAAACTGCATTAGTAAATTAGACAATGTGTTTTGTATCCCGTTTGTTTATAGCGGAGTGAAAAGAGAATTATCTCAGGCTGTTTATCATTCGCATCTTACTTAAATGTAATTCTCGAGATAGCTAATATGCAAATTCGCGGAATGGGAAAAATCCAAGAGTATTGTTCAGGGAATCTAAGCCGAGAGGAGGAATGAAAAACGGTTTTACAAAAAGCACCAGCACTTTTACTTTAAAGATAATCCGGTAGATGTCACTACCAGACAGGATGAATAATCTCGTTCTCTGGCTATACGTCTTGCTCTCTCAAACTTCTTTCCTCTCTTTCTCCTACTTTCTTTGCGCGATGTATTTATCTCGTTCCTCCCTTATTTTATAAAGCCGTCCTTTTTATACAGTTGGCAATAAGAAGTCTTCTCACAGATAAAAAGCTTTCCCGGCAATCCCCAAATGATTATAAAGCAAGCGTTAAAAATTCCCGAGGGTAAGAAGAACTTATTTACTTCTTTTATTTCAAAATTAAACTCAAGGACGGAGGTTTTTGCAAGTTTCTTTATAATTTGTGTAAATTACACTTTGTAGTGTAAGAATGGAAACGGAATAATTTGTATTTAATTTGTAAAATTAACTTTTAATCTCCGTAAATTAAGTAAACGACAATGGAAATAATTTTAGCCTAGGCCTACAGATAAATCTGTCAAGACTGTGCTGAAACCACATTCCGAAGTTCAGTAGGCATATTTTAGGCCTCCAATATTCTACTTGTTGGTTAACGAATTAATATTGGAAAATAAGCTTAGACCAAAATGAGATGTTGTTAAATTTAATCGGTATTTCATAAGTGGCATTGTTTTATGGTCAGCGGTTTGAGTTATTTTGAATATAATTGAAAAAATAAAATTCTAATTTATGTACAGTTTAACGCCAATTACGAAGATCAGATCATATTTTCTAAAACGAGCTAAATAAAAATTATTTAAAGAAAGCGTTAGTAAGATAGCTTATTTTGATTAATATCGATATTTTTGTTTACGTAAGCAATACAATATTGTTAGTACTTAATCCGGTCTTATTACATTAACGAGACACGAGAAAGTTGCGCTTCGTGACAATACAAACGAATATTTTTTTTTTTTAATTAGAGAAAAATCAATTCAGATTTTCTTTAATAATTAAAATTGCCCAGAAAAAACAACGAAAACAATTTATTAAAAGTAAATAATTATAACTTTTAAACAAATTAATTTAATTATTTGTGGAAAATGTTATAATCGTTTTCTTGATTATAAAGAATTTATTACAACTGAAAACTGAAGAATATCAAATGAGTAATATAATACAAGAAACAAATACAATTAAGAAAACGTTTATCACATTTTACACAAATAATTATATATATATATATATATATATATATATATATATATATATATATACTTTAGGCTTAAAAATAATATTTAAATATTACAATTTATAAAAAATACCAGCGGTTAAAAAAAATTAATTGAAGGCTTCCAAAGTACAGCGGTACCTTGTTATCTTAATACTTTAACCGAAAAAAAATTACCAGTCAAATAAGCTGTTTACTGAGATATCCAATTAATTGTTCAATTATAAGTAATACTGAGCAAACAGTAAACCACTGTGTATTGTTGGCAGTGGTGAGGTGATCTCACGTAAAATAAATTCGACCCCTCCTTTAACTCTTTCTTGATGAGTCGGCAATTGCTGTTGATTTAGAATCAGTTTTTAATTATCTTTTCTCAAGTGGGCAGCGGAAACAATCTCTTCGAGTCGGTCTCTCTCTGGTAAAAACTGCTTTCTTTCGAAAGAAATTGTTTAAAAATAAATTATCTTGTGAACAATTCTCAAAATTATAATAAAAAATGTAAATAAACTTTGAATCTATAAACAGTTCTTCCAACCAGTTTGCATTACGGTAAAACAATATAATTTAATGATTTAGTTACTGGTTCCCCGTTTCCCGCATTTAATTAGAGAAAATAAATTAATTAAAAACTTTCATTTTCTCTACAGTCATGTTTACTTGATAGACGGACGCAAGTTAATGCGTTTAACTTTTTTTTACGTGAAACTTCGCACCTTTTCTCACAGTGCATTTACTTGAGAAATTCGTCCGCTACAATGATAAAATTATCATTTAAAATAACAATTAAAAAAAATACTTTTTTATAATTGTCTACAATAATTATAAAGTAAAATATTTGTTTTTTACTTGACAGCGAATAGTAATGAATCCGGCGTAAATGTTTACTTTGCTTACTTTTATTTATAAGGTTTCATTGTTTAAAAATTTAAATTAAAACTGTAGGCCTAAATGCTTACAACCACTGAAAGTAGGCTAACAAACTTTAAATATAACAAAACACTGGTAATAATGGATAAACTGAGAAAGAGTGCATCAGGGTGTACCACCAGTATATGTCGGTTATAAAGCTTAGCCTACAGGGTGTTTCAAAAATTCTCCATACACTCTTAATGCTCATTTTCCAAGTGAAAAAGATCATACAAACATGTACGTCCGGAAACTTTCGAGTTATTGGTCATCTGCCGTTTTGTTCTTTTTATAAGAAAACAAACATAGGCTTCTGTATGTTTACTTATGTACAACAAAACTGTACATTAAATATTAACGTAAAAATAAAAATATTATATTTTTTTTCGATAACTCACTTACTCTTTGAGTACAGAAGGAGTATATAGTAAAAATTTCTTACGTCATTAAAATACTAATTACATTATCTACTGTGAATATTTTTTCTTTGTTATCATTTCAAGAATGAGAGTATCGAAACTGTGTTGAGAGCCAACATCTGTATAAATCCATAGTAATAAACAAAATAATTTATTTTCTTAGCTAAGTTGGTCTGTGCCATTACTGTAGGTTAAACTCCTGGTGGCCTAAATAAAACCAGCCCGGTGGAACAATATATTTTCATTTTATGAAAACTCTGTCGCAGGTAAGGTAAAAATTCACTCGATTTCTGCTAGAAACCGTTCCAATAAATATTTAAAATTGGCTTTAAAAAAGTTTAAAAATATCAGTAATTTTATCATCTTAGCATCTTGTTATTAGTTTGTGTAGAATCCGATCGTGACTTTACCTTAAGAAGTAATTTGAGATTAAATCAATCCGCCTCACTTCTGCCCGGCCTACGCTGAATTCACAGATGGGTTTTCAGAGAAAAGACTAATCAGTTTGGGGACTAGTGTAATTATTACTCTTACACTACGGAAGCCTTTTATAAAAGATCTTTATTGGATATTTAACGGCGAGGTTGTCAGCATTGGTCTTATTTAATGTACAATTTCAATTTACAAGTCTTAAATGAACATTTAAAAAAATCTAACTCTGGTTTAGTTGTTCATAATTTATTTTATTTTGCTTTCATACTGGAACCGATTTGCTTTGTATATTTCCGATAAATTCGTTTTCAAAAATTAAATAAAAACCACTATTTGACTAACAAATTATTAAATTGAAATAAACCTCAAATTTTACTTCTATAACTTTCTAAGTTTGTTTCGTATACACGGAAAATCAATTTCAGTTGGTTAAAGGTTAAAACATATGTTATATTTTTGTCTGTTCAACCAATGAAATTACTTTTTATCGTACCAGTATTTGTAGATATTTAAGTTAATTTGAGATAACTTAGGACTTATTGGAAGGTCACAGAATATATCAATAAAGATTATTTAATTTATATTTTTTTTAATGAATCTTAATACTTTTTACCATACTAGGTGTTAGTATCTTTAGAGATATAAGTTAATTTTATATAGCTTTAAACTTATTGAAAGGTCACAGAATGTACAAATGAAGTTTATTTCATCTAAGTTAATTAATTATGAATCTTAATATTTAGTCTATGATTAAAATACAACACAGTCTTTTATGCAAAGTGTTTCAGAACTACTTCAATCCTTTCATAAATGTAGTGAGGTAAATGTATCATTTCCCTTACAGTGGCATCTAGCGGAATTCTTTTAAATTACTCGTAAAGCAATAAATAACACTCTTTCTTTGTATGTAGCGTATTGCCACAATATTGCTAACAAAAGTACAAAGGTGAAAACCTCGGAAATCCTTTACTGATGTGTTCTATGAGCTTTGACCATATTCTGCAGTATGTTCAGTTCTAGCAGAAATTAAGTTTTTCTCCAAAAGCCTTGAAATGTTGAACATTTGAAACTCCAAATGAAGTTTTGAAATTTCGTCTTATATTTCAAAAATGCATGGAGTGGTCAAGTCTGCTCAATTGATTGCTATAACTTTGATGTCACTGAGGAAATGAGAACCTACTGGTAAGTCTACTGCAAGTTCTGAAATATTCTGTTTTAATATCGTATTTAATTTCAGGCGTATATATTCTGTCAAAGCAAATATTAAATGGTGGAATGGTAAAAAATAAATATTTTAGACAATTGGTGTATTGGTAATTTAAGTTTTTTACCAAAGAATACCATATTTGTTTCTCTAAGCCGTAAAATTAGTTTTCTAATACCACGTACTCAGTAAAGCTCGTTACTGAAAGCACGTGATGTAATTAATTGTAATATATTTGCAAAAGTAGTTTAATAATTTTCGTTAAATTTAAAACATTTATTTTTCGATATTCAAACATTCTCTTCTGTATTTTGAATAATTGGCTTGATTAATCGTCAATTAGTAATGACGTTAGCAATAATGACAAAGTAGAGACAAGAGAGGGTTATAGAGTAAAATATGAAGGCGCACTAATCCATATTACTTAAGGACAATCAACTGGTGTGTAATTGTGAAGGCGGATGTGTAGACAATGGAGTGTTTACCCTTAGGAAGGGGTAAGAAGGGGAGTGTGTAGAGTGTAGTGGTATTCAAGCACTCTTCAAAGAGAAGCGACTTAAGGAGACCCTATGCGACAACTGTTGCACGTTCTTCTCGACACGTTGCCTCGACCTATTGAAGAGATCTACTTCAACGAAGTCATTTTGTATAAAATAGTTCATCCATTACACTTCAGGTGTAACTAAAAGCTTGCAAAATTAATGCAAGTACTTTGTATGAACACGTTTGGCAGGCGTCCATGCAATCGTGTTTAGGTTAAGAGTTCCGCACATCTTTACAAACCTAACGACTGCTCTGCGATTTAACCGGTTTAGTGTAATATGTATTTTACAAATGTTTTGGACAAAGCGCTGTTTGATTGAATGCAAAATTGCATTTCCAGACAAAATAAACTGTTGGGAACTAATTAATAAGATAATTTCACAATGTGCCGATATTTTAATTTTTAAAACATTTATTTTTGTAACTGTATAGTTAGAGTAGTGCAAAAACTACTGTAGGTATATTAAAAAAGGGGGATTTCCTCCATCAACACAATAATATCACGTACTTTTTATAGTAATGTAATATTTTAAGTACTGGAAGTACTATCTGGTGTTTCAATTTTGAACTAAGATCTGCTCACAACATTACAACCCTTTCGCTACACTCTTGTTACAAATCATAGAGTCGACTTTTAAAATGTAAATGAATTAAAATTACTTTTTCTAAACGTTCAACGATCTTTTCGCTGTAATTTACAGGGTAATTCACAGTAATTTATACTAATTAAATAACGAAATGACTATACTAAAAAAAAACCTAAACATTTTAAAGCTATAATTCTTTAGCGTCAAATAATGAAGGTACACTAAGGAAAATCTAAACTTGTTAAAATTACAATTTTTAAATAGTTATCGTAATTTCAGTTCCTCATAATTTCAGTTCATCTTACCTAATGAAGATTTCACTAAAATAAACAGTGGTAATAAGTAGAAATAATACATTTTTTCAAAAATTAAAGATTATTTAAAATTCAAAGATTCTTCACGTAGTTTATCGTATATTCTATTATAAAGCTGACTCTAAGAAAAAAAATAAGTGAGTAGTAGAAAAGTCCAATGTTCTTATCACTCAATCTTTAAGATACATAATAAAGTTATCACTAAAAAAATGTAATTAAGTAAAATTACAAACCTAACTTTCTTACAGTTATTCGGTCTTCCCTACTTAATGAAGTGACCACTACGAAAATGAAAGAATGAATACGTGGTTTCATTTTAGGTATAGTTAGGATCATTACGTCCGCTTTTCCACGTTGCCTTGTAACACCTTATAGCAATCTTTATAACACATACAAATTAATTAACGAATTGAATAAATAAAATAAAATTTACAAAATCATAATGGTAGCTTACATTTAAAAATAAAACAAAACAACAGTACTCATTAAATATATTACAGTGTATTACAATTTTAACAAAAACAAATTTTAAAAAGAGAAAAAGAAAGTAATATCAATATTTTTAAATGAAACAAAAACAGCTTTGCTCATTAAATATAACAAATTACAACTATCACCTAAAACTAAAAAATATGCAATTTCATAAAAACATTCCCAGTAATTTTCATATAGTTACTTCCCAGTCATGTTCATATACTTTATAAAAAATATGTATAACCCTGCCTCCAAGTACATACCCCGTACAGAGATCAGTCTATACCGCTTGAGTACCACATCAGTCCAAAGAAGAGTAAATGTGTAAAATTACACTTTTCTTAAAGTTAAGTAATCATTTATCGTAATTAATTATAATTTATGATTAATTATTTAATCATTAATCATGTATTATTTATCACTTATCACTAATTATAATTAATTAATTAATCTTAACTTACATTATAAAGTTATAATGAAAAAATGAATACAAATTAAAGTTTTAAGAAGTTCAAGGACTTTCCCACGTAATTTATCTTGTTTCATTAAAAACTTATCATAAAAATAAGTGAGTAGAAATAAGTTTTAAAATTCAATAATTTTCAAGCACATATTTATAGTTTATTTAAGGAAATTTTCACTAAAAGAAATTAAATGAGAAGAAATTACACTATTAAAACGTTCATTGACATTTAAGTATTTTTAAATCTAGTTTACTATATAAGGTGCCATTAAGATCGAAATAAAAGAATAAGCATTATATTTTAAATGAGTGAATGATCGTATAAATATGTAGTAAAGAGTAGACGAGTAGAAATTACACTTTAAAAAAGTTCAAAGACTTTTTATGTTATTAACACTACCTTTAGAATTAATAAAGTTGACCTTGAAGAAAAATAGCAAATTGACTGTTTTCAAAACTTCAACGACTTTTCATGTTAATCTTTAAAGTTAATTAAGCTAACATTTATTAATTCAAGTTGACCTGGAAGAAAATAGTAAATGAGTAGAAATTACACTTTACAAAAGTTTACCGATTTTTCATGTTAATTATCTTAGCTTTAAATTAATTAAAGTTGACCTTGAAGAAAATAGTAAATGAGTAGAAATTACACTTTACAAAAGTTTAGCGACTTTTCATGTTAATAATCGTAGCTTTAAAATTAATAAAGTTCACCTTGAAGAATAGTCGAATGAGTAGTAAATGAGTAAAAATTACACTTTACAAAAGTTTAGCGACTTTTTATTTTATTAATCTTAGCTTCAAAGTTAATAAAATTGGCTTTGAAGAAAATAATAAATGAGTAAAATGAGTAGAAATTACACTTTACAAAGGTTGAACGCTTTTTCATGTTACTAATCTTACCTTCAAAGTTTATAAAGTTGACCTTGAAGGAAGTAATAAGCGAGTAGAAATTGTAATTCTTAGATGTAAAATAATTTGCTATGTTCTCAGTCCTAAATTTATTAATGAGGATACAATGATTAACAGAAATATTAGTATAAATTAGAAAGTGTTTTTAAAAATTTTTTATGAATAAAATTGTTATATGTATTCAAGTGTAAAGTGCATTTTAATGAGCATCTTACTTAGGTTTTCCTTTCTTGTTCATAAAGTTACTGAAATTAAAGTAATAAATGAAAATGATCGAATCATTTACAATTTTTTTATTTAATTGTTTTCTAACTTTAAAATTTTAAATAAATTACTAATTTGAACTATGAAATGTAAATTACAATTTCGTACAGCTAATAGTTAGTACTGATACTATTTTGTTAACAGTAGCACATTATTTAATAACAAATAAAAGTATAAAAGTTACGAATTGCGTTTTAATAAATTCAAATACAATTTTCTCGCTTTAACAAGCTTCTTATTCAGTGTATCACTGTAGAAGGAAAATAAACGATTAAAATGTGTGACGGTTGACAAGCCAGCGGCAGAAGCTTATTCTGCTCTCGTACGCTTGACTTGAGCTTACCATTCCAGTAAACTACACAGGCAAGCCGCGCTGATAATAGCTTATATTATTAAACACCCCGCAGCCAAATGTAAGCTACTTCACGTCTTCGGACTTTCTATTCCAGTTTTCTGTTTATACAGTGCATTCTAGATATGGCGACTACTGAAAGCGTTGTCCATAAAACCGATCATCTGTAATTTAAATTGCTGACAAGGCCTAAGATATATTATGATTTTAAATTAATTTTGTAATATTTATTTTACAATTGATCTGTGTGCGGTCAAAAGTTTGATGCTTTTCAATTAATTGGAATGAGTGACTCAACTGGATCAGAACAATTGAAAATTGGCTTACTGCTGCTACCAAGCTAACCTGATTATTAAGTTACCAAGCAACACTGCTCAACTGATCGGCAAGTTACCTAATGGAGAGGTAGTGCTTCTTAGGTTTTGGCAAGTTACCAAGTAACTGTGCTCAGTTGATTGGCAAGTTACCAAACAACTCTGCTTAACTGATTGGCAAGTTACCAAATGGAGGAATACTGCTTCTAATATTTTGGCAAGTTACCAAACAACACTGCTCAATTGATTGGCAAGTTATCTTATGGAGGAATACTGCTTCTAGTATTTTGGCAAGTTACCAAGTAACTGTGCTCAGTTGATTGGCAGCTTAACAAGCAACCGATTGGCAAGATACCCAATGGAGGAATACTGCTTCTAATATTTTGGCAAGTTACCATGAAAGTAACTTTACATTATGTATTTGTAAATTTGTTTGTGTAATCTGTACAAAGGTACTTATATTGTTTGCTTATTTATATTTTGCCTCAATATGTTATATATTTAGAATTTAATTATACTTTTTAAACTGATATATTTACATTTGTTTTTAAGTAATTTTTTAAAATTGTTTAAGTCAATATTAGCCTATACATTTAAAAATATATGTAGATTACAATTTAATAATGGTCATTTACGGAGGATAAAAAGAGTATGAATTATTTTATTTTATTACAACATTTTAATTGTAGTAAGTTTTATTTTACTAGACGTGATTATTGTGTGAAAAATGTACATAAAGAATTAGTTAGACAAAACGAATGGAAAATACTTTCACTATACAATATCATGCGAGAAAGTATAGTATGCCTAGTATAACAGTATTAGTCTGATAATTCTGATCGGAAATCGTATTATTTGTATTTAAATTTAAAACAAAGGTAAGGTAACAAAGATAAAAGTGTTTACAGTAAAGATATTCAACCGTTTGCCGTGTTTATGGAGAAAAGTAAAGAAAAGTTTACGTTAGCGGGTATTATTTTTTAATTGAGAGGGTTGAAGGGTCGCCTTCCCTTTTATTTTTCTCAACGTCACAATTACTTGGCGGCGCTCGCGGAATCATATTATCCCCTCTCTACATTTTTTCCCGTTCCTTTTTCCGCCTTTCCGATGAGCAGAGATTGAGTTTAGGGACTTTTGCCAGTAGCTTTGTTCTGCAAAGAATGTCGCACCTTTTAACGACCTGCCCGCTTAACGACTGATCTTTCATAGCCTGGGCGTGTTCTTCAACATTTCATTGTATTAGGTCTTTTCATACACGGAATTTCCCAAATAGATTTACTTATAGCTTTATAATAACGTTTACAAATTTAGTAATTTTTAATATTAAACTCACAAATTTCCGAAGTATATTTAAAAACGAGAAAAAAAGCTGTTTCATTTAACGTAAAGTTATTTGCACCAGTATATTACGAATAAATATTCTACTTCGATAAATACGTTTTAGATGATAGCTATTTTCAGAAAGTTAGTCTAGTTATGTACAGAGAATATAACCAATAAACTGAACTTGGAAGACTCAAGAAAAATAATTTTAAAATATATTCAATGTGGAGAAAAAAATAGATCTGCCCAAAACCTCATTTTCAGGTGTTCACAGTTTAAAACTTACTTTCAGTGGCTTTTTTGTTTAGAATTGTTAAGTTATCTTTTTAATTGATAAGCAGCAGACTTGCATTTTAAGGCCACTAACATAACCTAACCTAACAGCAATCAGTTGTTGGTGTTATTACTTCAAATATTTTAACTATAAGTTTAACTGGTTTTCTTTTCTTGTATTAAACAAAAAATCATATCTCTTATACACTTAATATTATAAGCTGTTTCTTATTACTTTAGCCCGTAGGAGGTTGCAGACTGGCTGCATCTATTGAGAGGATTTAGACGTCCCTCGCGGTACTTATGACTTTAACAATTTACTCTCACGCTTACATTTAGGAAGGCGATAATAGCCATATTAAGTGCCTTTCGACTTAAAATAACAACAAAAATCTTATTACTTTAAAGTAATTTATGAAATTGTTTATTTTTGGTAGGCCCATACAAATATTAGGGAGGGCACTAAATTTTAAAAATTCACGTATCTTTTGTAAACATTCTAAGTTTTATTAAAACTAATTTTTGTAATCTTTATTACTTTTTTTTGTGTTTGAATATTTCTTATTATTTCTCGAGTTTGTAAATACAAATATTGCAATAACTACATTTATTTTAGGTCTTAGATATTTTTGATTTGTTGTAAGTAATACTCAATAAAACTCTCAAGTTTTACAATTTATCAATTTGTACTTAAGGGGTTAGAGTTGCGTTATGGGCATTTGAAAGATCGATTGTGACATCGAACCCAACAACTAAGCCTAAAGTCCTTGGTTGTACAAGTTCGAAACATGATACCGGCTTTAATTACAAAGTTACGAAAAACTTAATAATAAATTATATAAATCATTTACAATCCGTGTATACCAATATTGTTGGGCAAATACAAATTTCAATTAATGTAATATGTTATTCCTAAATTTCAATCAGAAGAACGATAGCACAAATATTTGCTTGCAACAAACATCAGTTATACAGATAAAATTATTATTGTAGTAATATTTACACATACTAGGACGGACGTGCAATGCTATTCAGGTTTATTCATCAGTATTGGATACTTTAAAAAGTAATTTGTAAAAATAAATTTTAGCATGAATTAATTAAATGTTTTTTAAATACATAAGTACATTTGTATGCAAAGTAAGCAATAATTGACATAACTTGCCTGCTTGTTCGTTGCAATTACAGTGTAATAATGATATCAGATATCTTGCTGATGTGATTTATTCATGTGAACAAGCATTCTTTTTTATCAGCAAATGTAAGAAAAGTTAAACTTACGTTAAGTTGGGATATTTATATTACAAAATTACTATTCATAAAAATGGGCAATACAATGAGACCTTAAAAATTAAAATTTTAAATCATAAAATTTCTATTCAGCGTTTTTGCTAAAAAAAAAATCTTTACTAAATTTCTGTAATAAATAAATAAGTAAACTTTCAATATCGTTATACTTTTTTAACATGTCTGTTTCTAAACCACATCATATTAGGTCTTGACAATGACAATAATTTGTTGGATAAAATGTTACTTTACCATCATTAGACCTCTCTTATCGTACGTTACCTCTTATCCTTTATGTATAGAATTTAGTCTAGTACATAAACACCTGACCAAGCAAAAACGACGAGATAAGAAATTGCTGGCAATAAAGCAGTCCTAGAGTGATCCGAGTTTTTTTGGACCAGAAAATTTTGTTTGATTTCGTTATAATTTCATTATTTTTGTGAAACGTTTTTAACCATTTAAAATTGTGCATATAACACTACTTACTTATGAAACCATAAATAAAACTACTTAACAATCTGAAGAAACCCATTTTTAAAATTTCAAGAGTTAAATATTTTAAAAGTTGAAACTGGCATTAACCTACCAGAAACAATAACAAACAGAACTGAGTAAGAACTAGCTCGTAGCCGCGTTAAAACCAAGAATAAGAAAAAGGAGAAGTGTGCAATGAAATATGTACAAATTGGCCTTGTTTTCCAGTACTTACTCTCTATTGTTGTTAAGAAAATATCTTTTAATAGCTTAAATCTTTTTCAATGAGTTTGACCTCAAACAAATACTGGTCAAGTATAAGATGTATTATTATTGATGTATCATTAAAAAACATTCTTAAAAAAGACAATCATATAATGAAAATATACAAAACATACGCGAAAAACACGACACAATAATGCTATTAAAATTAGTGGTATATATATTGTTAATACTTTTTCGCTATGAAGTGCAGCATATAACAGAAAGTATTGTTATTGGTACCAATTAATTAAATACGTTGTCAAAACCACTGTTACAATATTTTATGCTTAGGCCTATATTTGTGTGTAGTTTGTTAAAGAAAGTTAACTAGTGAGAGGAAACGTTCCTCTTGCCTATTTTTAAATTAAAAAAGAGGTAGTTTAATGTTCGGCTGAAGTGAGCATTTAAGAACTTTAATTAATCAGTTTACACTGCAGGAATGTATTGGACTAGTTATGTTACTGATCTCAATGCTAATTTGAAATTATACATCTGATATTAAAAAAATTAGAAGCTATTTACATCATATAGTGTACAAATATAAAACATTAGTTTTGATAATATATTCTACTGTTAGGTCTCTATTAATCCAGATAGCTTGGCTGGGAATGTCGTCATACAATAGCATTTATTAATGATTTATATATTTATTAAATAATTTACTTATATAGGTAAATTTGCAAGATATAATTAAGTGTAAACGATTTAAATAACTTTGTGCTAGATAGGTCGGGTATGTAGATTACTATGTTGATTGTAATTAAAATATTTATTATTTAACTTATTTATAACTGAGCCACGAATTCAGTAGAAAGCTCACTGGTAGACTTAAATTCGCTACAATAAATCTAATTAGATTTATGTCCCGGTAATCGTGACATTTTAACAAATAGTTGTTTTTTTTGTGTTTAACGTCCGACTATTGTGCACAATTGGGCTAATGCAGACGATGGGATGATTTATAGCGTATGAAAATGCCAAGCCCTGGCCGGGAATCGAACCCGGGTCCTCGGGGTGAAAGCCCATTACGCTATCAACTAGGCTACCGAGGCGGTTAACAAATAGTAGGTACTCAAATAGTGAGTTTGTACTTTTTTCACGCACAAAAGTGCAAGGTCGCTTAAAAATATTTTCACGTAAAAAAAGTAGCTTTAAAGGTTTTTAAAAGTGAAGAGATTGTTTTGTAAGTAGAATATTTATAACAATTCGTTTAAAAAATAGATCTCAAATACCATTTAAAACGAATACGTCATCAACCTTAAACAACTGATTACAACAAGTTTAGTGTTTGCATGTATGATCTCATATGTACGAGTCATGAATGAAATTACATAAGCAAGTTAAAAATTAAAAAATACAATTTAATAATGAATTGTAATGAACGTGAAATTAATTACAGTTTATCCAATAACATACGTATAATTTTCTTAAATAATTTAGCAAATAGTTTTATTCAGTTTCTAAGAATTAAAAATTTACAAATTAGAGTTTGCTTAAACATTTAGAATTTAAATCATGCTTGCTTTCAGAGAAATATTAATAAAACTATTGTATGGTTAATGTTTCAAAGCATATGATTCAAGAAACGAGTCGCGTTGGTGTAAATCACAAGACAATGACTGAAACTTAGCTCTAATTAAATTCTGTAACATTTTGCAAACCAAGAAAAGGAGGAAATGTTATGTTTTATTGTGAGGTTTTTCCTCCCTCATAGAATGGCAATGATATAAACACAGTCGCAGAAGAAAGAAGGGCTCTAGACTGTAGATTAGGAAAGCGGACCCAGTCTTAGCGCCCGCCCTGTCGCAGCCATTTGTCCTTAATTCTGTGAAATATGAACCTTTGCGGACAAGATGAATTGCCATTCTGCACGTGCACGCGAAATTAATGCTACGCTAATACCGCTCCACATTCTGTTAGTAAGACTTTGGAATGTGAAAAATGATTTACTTATCTGTTAGCTGAGCATCTCCGCCTTTTTAAATACTCCAGATCTACCCTTGCATCGTTTCGGTAATAAATTACACATAAATGAATACAGCCTATGAAAAAACATTTTCTTTATCATAAAATAAATTTTGTAAAATTATTAAATAATTTAAAAACTTTAATTCTTGAAAATGTCAAGACCTAATAATAATAATAATAATAATGAATGTATTTTTATTTTTAAAACGTATTTAATTACCTTTAAAAGAACGCTGTTTGGTGAAATAAATACAGTAGTGGTAACATCGTAAATTTTGGACAAGCGTGAAAAGAAAAGTCCGAAAACAATGCTATTCATTATAAAATATCCATAATAAATAATCAAAATATCCAGGTATGTTAGGCAATCACGCTTCATATTTTTTTTTAATTTACTCAAAAACTATAACAAATAAATTTTACAGTTGTTATAAATATGAACGTGTCGCCAAAATTTTAGCAAAATCTGGTAATCGATTTTGAAATATTCCTTTTTTATGTTTCTTTGTCGATATGCTCTGAATTTGATTTTTTCAGTGAGATACCAACAAGTAATCTTATTTTCAGTATTTTAAGAATGCATTTAAGTAAATTACGGTATTAATTTGTGTATGGCAAGTTTCAATATTTAGGCCTGTTATTTTACAAAATTAAAAAAAAATTAGCTTAAAAATTTTAAGAAAAACATATAGGCTAAGTTCTTCAGAGATATGTGTAAACTACAACATGCCAAATCTTTTTGAAAATGGTAAATTCTTTTAATACACCATCATTCAATACATACACACACATGCAAAGATTAAAAGTAATTTAGTTAAATAATCAGTTTTGAACACATTGAAACTGAAATATTAATTTTTTTTAACGTCCATACTTTATGTCAGGATTAATAAGTTGAGGACGAAGGATCAGCGTTAACAACAGGAATAGAGTTTCAAGCGTTTTTATGAAACCTTTTCTTCGTTATTAAATGGAATGTGACAATGTTTAAGGCAATCTCAAACTGCCATACACTTATTTGAAGCTAAATATGGAGCACTCAAAATGTATTTATTTCATACGTTAAATGTATAGATTGTCCGCTTCTCACTGGAACACGGCTTGACTATTTCAATAAAGACTTTTACAAATGTCAAACACAATTCGAAGATTTTATTCTTCTGTAAATGCTATAGACATATTCAAAACAAAATGTCAGCACTAAAAATGACATTTATTTTAAAATGGAGACGTTTGACGAGCTGTAAAAGCGTCTGTAGCTTTTTAGTTACTTTTCTTTGAATTTCATACTTTGGAAAAACGAACACTGATGTTAAACAAATTTCTGCCCAGCGGGAAAATTACCGTAGCGAAGCACAGGTACACAACTAGTGGCTATTTCGTAAAGTAAGACTGTAAAAAATATAAGGCATTTATTTTATTCAATGAGAATTTATGATTAAAAATTAGTTACAACAAGTTTACTAGTAATTTTTAAACGTGTTTTCTGATGTATTCAATAATTTATTACCTTACGCTCACAACTGCATTGGCTACATCTGGCAGTAGGATTATTATTAAAACGTAGAAACACACATAAATACTTTATGTCAGAATATTTCATGTTATAAAAATACTAAGTACATGTTTACTAACCATATAACCAATAAAAATTCACAACATAAAAACTTTCTAATAAAGAAACGCATGAAAATAGTGTATTACTATTTAATATAAGTGTATTCAATAATTTATAGGCCTAGATCTTTTAAAGTTCGTTCAAATACACAAAGTTTGTGTGTGTCTAAGTTATGTATTTAAAAAGCTTTCATTATATAAGAATTACGATTGCCTTGTGGTTAAAATATCTTTTGAGATACAAACATAACCTATAAATAAAGTGTTTAATCTTGTTAATTGTAGCGCACAAGCGTGCAGAAGGGACATTTAGAAGAAAACATGGTGTTTTCATTGCCACTCGTTATTTAAAACCGGACAAAATAATAAAACAAAAAGCAGAAGCTATTTTACGGAATGAGTTAAAGAAGGTAAGGCAGAGGAGGGTGGGAACGCGAGGGTTGTTAGGAACAGTGGGAAGGGTTGTGGCGAGGTGCGGTTGCAAGATGTATTACCCTTGTACTTGATAAAAATGTCCTTTTACCCTGTTATAATAAAGTTACAAGTTTCACAAGCGAGCCCTCGAGTTTTCATAAACACAAAAAATGGCAGAAAAGAGGAAAACCCCCGCGCCCGAGGTAAAAACTGTAGAAAGGACATGACGTATTCTGTTTGAGAAAAGTTGTTTTTTCACCGGCAGAATCTTCAGCAAGTTTTATTTGATAACTTTATAAAAGATATTCCACGGCTCGTTGTACAAGTTACCGGCATCAAATAAAGGGGAAACAGAGAAAGGAGCTCAGTTCTAAAGAATGATAAATTATGCGTTAAAAAGAGAATGAAAATGTTAAACTGTAGCTTGCGAGAAGTAACCGCTTTAAATAAACTTCCCGGCTTGTTTCATACAGCGAGGAATCGTTCACTGTAGCCTATAAAAAGAGCAAACTTAATATCCTTAACTTACTATTGTGTTATATCTAGTATTTACTATACTGGAAATATTTAAAGAATGTATACGAATAAAATTAATTAAACCTATACAACATAATTTTAATTTCTAATTATACGAATTTTTGGAGGATGTATTCCAGAAGCTGTGAATCCGAAAAAAATATTTTTTATTTGTATATCTATTCAATACTATAGATACTATACTAAATGACTGATTTTGATGAAATCCTGTATTTGTGTGTTTTGCGCATATCTTGGAAAAGGTAATCAATTTAAACTAAAATGGTCTATGCTTTAGTAGGCTTCTGTAGGCTCCCTTATTCAAATATATACTACATAGTAACAAAAACAGATCAGCTGACTTCCCTGTCGTCTGCACTGTTACGACATGAACTGTACCGCTTGTTGCGAACGACTAAGTTTTTAAAAAAAAAAACATATTTGATGTCCAAACATAAAAATCGTGTTCTACATGCTTTTATCCATACTGCATAAGTTTGAGCGGCGTTAAAACCCTTCTAAATTCGTGACTTTTTCCAAACCTGTTTTTGTTGATATCTATAATTACAAACAGGTATAAAAATAGGCCTATACATTAATACCATATTACAAATTCTGAAAAAAAATATTGTTTGTTTTGGTACAAATTAGGTTTATAAATTTTTCTGAGAACATAAATATAAACTACAAACAAGCAGTCAATGTCACTTATAGTTTCAAATTATATTACACATAAGATAAAATTATCCCTATATTATCCCTTAAGTGTATAGGGCCTATTAGATACTTTTTGTAGACAACTATAAATTTGTCCTGTATTGTGGTCGTTACAAAGACAATTTTTGTCGAAGTTTATAGTGATCGGTCACGTCGGTTGTGAGAAAAGATGCGTTACTGACAGACAGACGGCAGACACGCGAATCTGGCTTTGCAACGGATCTAAGAAAGTAGTATTTTATGCAAATATCCTATGATTTGAAAAGTATTTTACTCAAATATAACCAGTATGTACACAAGGAACCCTACACTCTTCAGAAGTAATTGTGATGTTTTGTCCGTCATTTTAGTTCTATTTTATTCAACCTTGTTTCCAACAGGATTTTGAAAGTAGCTTCGACAAGTTCGATATACATTTTAGTAAGAGCTTTGACAGTAAAATCGGTTTAACAGATTCAAAAAAGTGACCATTTTAAATCATTAAAAGAAATCATAACTATTAATCTTAAAACTTACATTTTTAAAACCTGATTTCACCATATCAGCGTTAAAATGCATATAAATCAGCATTTAAAATTTTTTAATTCATTTTAAAATACGTCAATATATCTAACGGCGTTCGGAGTTAATTTTTCGTATTTTTGGTGTTCTATAATTTGAAAGAATAATGTTGCAAATGTTTTCGCGATTTGGTTCAAATTCTGCACAAAAATCGATTTTAAAAATAGATTATTATTAAATAATAATCTCTTTATTTATTTGGATTAAATAATAATCACTTTATTTGTTTCACCCAACTTTGGGGTACACCAAATCAATCACTTTTTAATGTTCTGTGCCTTCCTCGTAGCCCAGTATTGCTTCATTCGTTGTGATCTTGCTTTTCTTTCTTCGTCAGAGATTTGGATCGTCGATTGGATTTGACTTTGCCTTGGAACTTTTGTTTTTTGTCCTTGGTTATTGTTTTGGCTGTTCTGTCCATGAGCATAGTGTCAGTGATTTGTAGTTCTGTTATGTCTTTCTCTGTTTCTCTAAACCAAAGTGGTTTGGCTCTTTTATTGTGAAAGTATTCAAATATTTGTTTGGTTAGTCTATTTTTGTCCATTTGGAGGATGTGCCCATAAAAATCAATTTTCCTTCTTATTATTATGTCTGATAGTGTTTCAGTTTTTTGGTAAAGAGTTTCATTCCTGATGTGGAGTAATTGGTTGTTTCAGAATTTGTGGCCTAAGATTTTTTGTAATATCTTTCTTTCTTTGATCTCCGGCCTTCCAAGTGGGCCCTGGGTTGTGAGAGGTAATGTTTCAGCTGTTATAAGGCTGATTTAATTACCGTATGATAATGCCTTATCTTTGTATTCCAAGAGTGGGACTTCTTGTTGTATGTGTCTTTGGTATGTTGGAAGGCTAATTCAACTTTATGTCTCCTACATTTCAT
The DNA here is from genome assembly GCA_022606455.1 of Callitettix versicolor. Taxonomy (NCBI): domain Eukaryota; kingdom Metazoa; phylum Arthropoda; class Insecta; order Hemiptera; family Cercopidae; genus Callitettix; species Callitettix versicolor. The sequence continues at coordinate 47,153,933 of CM040184.1, forward strand.
AGCTTTTTTTCTCTAGGGCGTTCCAGCTGATCCATTCCCCAAGATATTTGAATTATTTAACTATCTCAATGTATTGTTCTCCCACTTGAAGCTTTTTTGGTGGTTTTTGTATGTTTGTCAATATTTTAGTCTTTTCAAATGAAACTTTGAGACCCATTTTTAACGCTTGCTTCTGGAGTTCAAGAGTCTGTTCCTTTGCTTCTTCCAATGTCTCAGCTAGTAAGGCCATGTCATCCGTAAAAGCCAAACAATTTACCTTAATGCCTTTGTTCTTAGTTCCTAGTCTGATTCCACTATGCGTATTCACGTACGCATACTCTCTAACTACTTTTTCTAGAGCACAATTAAATAACAATGGAGAGAGTCCATCTCCTTGTCGGACTCCTGTTTTAATCTCAAAAGGGGTGGAAAGTTCTCCCCTGAATTGAACTTTGGAGAATGTATTAGTTAATGTTTCCCTGATAAGATTTGTGGTTTTGTTATCAAGGTATAGTTCGTTCAGAATCGAGAATAAGGATTCCCTATCTATAGAGTCGTATGCTTTTTGAAAGTCAATAAAAGTGATAAATTAATATTTAGCCCTTTACTTTTGGTAGTTCATGATGTGTTTGAGGTTAAGGATATGTTCCGGACAGGATCTCTTTTTCTTCTTTCATCCGGATCACCCACTTTTGGGTACGCCAAATCAATTACTTTGATGTGCGTTAGCTGCCCTCCGCTGTATCCAATACTGCTTCATTCTATCCGAGGCTGCCTTCCTTCTTTCATCCGAGACTGCCCCGCCCCTTTTAGATGTTGGTTTTTCTTGGAACCTTAGGTTTTCATTATGTAAAAGTTTTCGCAGTTTAAGTACATCGTCAATCATCTCATCTGATATCGCCAGCTCAGTTAAGTCTTCCTGGACCCGCCTGAACCAATTACTCTTCGTTTTATTAACAGGACAGGATCTCTTTTTATTATTATTAATAATAATAATAATAATAATGTTTTAGAAATAGGCAATACGCAATTTTAGATCGTCCAATGATAAAAAATGTGGTAATAAAAAATCTTTCATAAAATCGTAATCTTTTATAATTATTTTGAAAAACTAATTTCACCATTGTAATCACAGTTAAAATCCAAATCAATTTACATTTAAAAACTGACTAAATAAATTAACATTTTGAATTTTTAAAATCCTTAGAAATTAATAAATTTAAAATGATGGCTGTCAGGATTCATTCCGTATTTGAAATGTATTTTGAAACTATAAAATGCTAATATAATTAGATTGTAATGCCATTTCTGATGGTGAAATGTGAATTCTCTAAAAGGGTAACATAAAAAATCACTTTTGAAAATTGGCTTGAATCACATCAGCGAGACAGATGCGTGCGCCGAATGTTTTTCTTCAATTAAATAATAACGTATTAGGTAAACAACAAACATATTTTTACAGTTACCCAGTATTGTATTTAGCTCAAACCACTTGAATGAATGTAGTATAAAATCTTCGCCTCAGTCAGTCGAGAAAATAGAAAAGGACAAACAATTGCAGTTTGGATTAAAACTGAGAATCCGCTTACCGGTGTGTCACTGAATAAAGTTTTAACAAAATGTTATAAGTTTTAAAATTAACTGTATCTAAATAGCGTTTAAATCCTTTACCATCAGTCGTTTTTGAGATATTTAGCATAAATTTAATGTTTAATAACCAATTTTTAAAGGTATGTAAAAATTCAAAATATTTTTTTCCCATGAACATACAAATATTACCTGTATACCTGTATAGATGCGTAGTGCCCGGTGATGATACTTTAACGGGTTTTCACCGAAAAATAGATGTATAATATCTGTTACACAATCTTAACTGAGAGATTTTCATTGTAACCCAACTTAAAATTTATGTTGTGAAAATTTATGAAAACTAAGCCATATGCAAAAATTGTTGATACTTTACGCATGTATTTTAGAAATATTTAAGAAGTTTGATTGATGACTTCACAGAACTAAATAATTTTTAATTAATAAAAAAGGATATATAAATAAAACATGAATATATGTGGAAACAAATTACAGTCCTAATTTATATTATCAGTTACAACAATCAACTCTTTGTTTAGTTAAGCACAAAATTTCGAACATACTTTTTATAATATATATATTTATTTTAAATGGTTTGCATTTCTTAATGACAATTTAGTCTAACGGAGAAAAGATTGTACTGTATTTAATTTATAATTAAATGAAAACTCAGGGATAGCGTGAAATTTATAAAAAAATATATATTTTTTAAACCAAATTAATTTATTCAACTAAAGGAACATAGTGTTACATTTAATTACGTATACTTATGATGTGCATACTGAAAGTTTAAATAGCTATGATAACATTTTATAAGCATTTCAAATACGAATAAGTATTTAATATATTTTCAAATAGTTAATTAAAAAAATGTAACATTTTGTGGACAGACATTTGCTGTTTTAAATTGATCTAATCGAAATTTTAATTTAATTATATTATTTTGTTTAAATAATGGCCGATTAAAACTAATTGGAAAATTAACACAATGTCAAAACATACCATCTAAAATGCATTGGCTGTAAGCACGGATAACCGTGAACATCACTTTGCAGTATGCGTTTTTACTTATCGTGCAATATCCTTACTTTATCGTGACACTGGCATTCTCAAGAGTGTGAATCTACCTTCAGATTAGAACAGGTGAAAATGTTTAAAAATTAGATTAGTTTCTTTGTCCTGATTACTACCATTGTATATCTACTGTTAACGCCATCGGCGGCAGATGGTCCGCGCAGTCCTGACGATGCGACCTCTTTCATCCTTTAAAAAGAAATATAAAAATTTTACTTGCGCCGGGTGTCCACAGGCTAGTCCATTCAATTGAAAAACGACAAAAAACAATGGCCATACTTTATTGTTTAACGGATCTGTCCAGGTAAAATTCGGGTATGCCCTTCTTGCAGAAGGGTTCTAACAATGCGTGCCGGCCACGCGTACCTCACGCATAGAATGCGTGACGCAGGGGTCAAAGTTCAGAGCCTTTGTTGATGCGTAAATGCTAAATAGGGGTTGGATTATGTGGGTCTGACCTGGGTCAAATTACGCGAGGGTACAGTGGCCAGGTGCTGTCCGGTCGTACTACGGAATACTAATGTCAGATCACGGCGGGCCTGGATGCGGCAGCCGCACTGTCCTGCAGCCCATACAGTTTAATTATATTAAAACCTTACTGTAAAGTATTCAGTGGTGCAACTTTACGGTTGGGTTCAATTTTCAAAATTTATAGTATTAATTTCGCGGAAATATTTCCAAGTGTAACGATTGCAATTGATTTTGTGATAACAGAAGAATAAAATAAACATAACGTAGTGAATACTGATGTTGAGTTAAATGATTTATTATGTTTTAAACTTTCTTTTTAATATTTGATATTTTCAAATTATTAAGTACAACGGTGTTAAATAAAGTACTATATTCAGTCTTATTGGAAGTTAGACCTACTATAGCTGAAGAAAGTCTTTTTTTTATAAATATTGGTTATGTTAATGTAATAGAGAAACGATATTAAATTAAATATTTAAAACATATATATTTAAATGAAAATAATAAAATGAGACTATAAAATTTGTATTACAGACGGTTTTTGAACCATTGTAATAATTTTAAATACAACTTTATAAAATATAAAACAAATAAAAATAAATTAAGTAAAATAATTCTAAAAGTTCTGTACGTAAAATACCAGAAATTTAAAATGATAAGTAGAACTTTAAGTAGGGAAAATATTAAAATGCATCTACGGTTTCCTATTTAATCTTATTATACTGCTTGCACATATCTTAGCTAACCCGAATGACGTAATAATAGAATGAACACATTATGATAGAATATTGTCTATGTTTTAATTTAATTATAGGTTAAATGTTCACAACGTAATATAAAAGTCCACAATAAAAAAACCAATATTACAAGAGAACACATTTTGTAAAAATTGAAAAGCCATCTTCAGTTCAAATTTGACAGAAACGTTTAAACATGTCTGGGAATTTGACAATTCCAACTAGCGTAAATTAGAAGGATATTTTACAAGCACAAAAACAAGGATGTCAAAACACATCTTCATTTTTCTACCCTATAGCCTCTTTTATTCTTTCGTTACCAAGGTTTGTCACAAGGGGTGCAAAACGAGACACTTCCATTAAGCTGTTATTGTTACAATTGTAAAAAAGACACCCCTCCATAAAGAAGTAGACAGAAAACTCGAGGGAAATAAAAACAAAAGTTTTGTGAGACAGGTTTCTCTTGGGCTGTGTTTAATCACGTCAGATGGATGGAGATTGTGGGGCAAAATGGGAGTCAGTTTTGTGGAAGTAATTATTTTATTGAATTAAAAAAAACAGTTTAATGTTATACTATTCGTAGTGAATCAAATAGTAAGATAAACAAAATATTTTCAAAACGTTTCTTGGAATAGCTACAAATAATCTTTATTTTATAAGTAAATATCTAAATCCGAATTTAGAAAAGCTTTATGCTATTTTGAATTAATGTTTTAATAGCTAAATTACTTGCTACACTAAAATCCTAATTTTAATTACCCTATGATTTTATAATATTTGCTCAATAAAGGTAAGAAATACTATTAAATAAAACTAAGTGAAGATGAAAAGAAATAGTTTATTATTTTAACAAAAAAAAAGAAATGAAAATTGTAGAGATCTATTGACGTAAACGGTCATTTATATATTTGGACAATGTTCCAAAATGTAACATTCATATCTAAATAATAGACAAATAATATTTTTAGAAAATAAAAATAAGATTATAACATAGAAGAAAAGAAGCAGAACTGAAATTATTTTTAAGCAACAACAATGCTGAAAAAGTTTATTCAGAACAAGAAATAATTCAGACACAAAAACGAAACACCGAAGACAAAACAAGAACTGAATATGAATCTCGGTTTTGTGCATTAAAATCTAATATTACGACGAGCTTTATAAGACAATCATGTTTATTTTCTTCTGTCTAAAATTGGATATATATTTTTACTCAGATAATGAGAAATGTTTCTATTTTTTTATAAAATGCAAGAATAATTAGTCATAAGTTTGTCCACTGTTTAATAAATTTAACAAGATATATTTTTTAAAATCATTTTTATAGAACGAACTGTAAAGTTGTAAAGTTTGAAATTAAAATAATATAATGCAATTTACTTTCCACCCTTTCATTTTTTTTTATTCACTTTACATAAAATACTTCACAACTGAATGAAGTGTGTTATTTGAATCAAAAAGCTTGTAGTTTGTAAAAAGTTGCAGCGAAAATAATATTTTATTTCAATGAAGTTTTATTTCAGTTTGTTTCTAATATAAGACGTAACGATGAAGTGAATAAATTAACAAAAGTTGAGATGTAATAGTTTGTTTTTTTATTAATGTTATTACTTTGCCAAACTTACGTATTCATTAGGGAAATAGTTCATTAGTCCGAACTAAAACGTTTACAATACAAAAAAGTTTGAAAATGTAACAGATACTTTGTTAAATTGAGCAGAAATGTTCAGTGTTGAATTGACTGTTGACTTTAGCAATTGATTAATTGTGCTAAATATGGCTTCTAAAAGCAGAAGGGGAGAAAAAGAATGGAAAAAGATGGCTGCCATTTTCAGATGAGAGTGGGTGGGAGCTAGCTCTAAGTGTTATTAAGGGGTGATAACGCATAGGGTGCACTTTGTTATCTATGCAGCCATGGCGTCCAGTGCAATATCGATGTCGTGTTTCGATAAGCCTGGTATACTATCTAACCTAACCTATAAGTTAATTTATCTTCCAGTTGAAAAAGAGGCCGGGGTAGTAACAATAAAAACAGGCGTAGTTAAAAGGAAACAGAATACCCAGACTTTTCTTAAAGAAATGTTTAATTACACCTTTAACATGTAAACATAAAACTATTTATGCATTACTATCTACCGAGTTGTCTAACAATAATGTTAATAAACATTTATTTAATGTGATTAATTATTAAAAAGTAAGTTTGTTCTTGAAACCTTGCAATTATTTGAACAAAAAGTTCCTTCTGTAAGAGTTTCCTGGCTAAAAGAATTTATTTCGTAATGTATACGTCGCGAATAACTTCTAACGTATACGTTCTAACGTAAGTTTCAAAATAAATAAAATAAAAGGAATAAGTTTCTAAACAAAGTAATGAATGATAAATAATTCAATAATGGTATCAATACTCACTTATTTTATGTAAATGTTAGTTTTTATCAGTGTTGTTTGAGATAGTCGTAATGGTTAAATTAAATTTAACAAACGAAAATTATATAATATTGATTCGAGCCTTACTTTCCTTAAGCTTTGGAACAGTGTGTTAAGGCAGCAGACTACCTAAGAAACAGCAGTAATTACTACCTTCTGTAATTACCGAGAATTACGGTTTTTAAAAAATTATAATTTTTTGAAGACCTGTAATAACCATTATTTTCAAGCTGACTTTGCTGGTTAACAAATGTTTAATTTTTTTGTTAAGTATGATTTTTGCCTATAAAAGTATTTTTTACAAGACGTGATTTTAATAAATGATCTTCCATTACATCAGGCAGACACAGCTGCTTGCCGCGGTAATACATTGTAAACTTAATTATTAGTTCACTGATTATTTTATAGACTTCATAAATGTCTTAAAGTTATTGTTCAATTAGCTAGTTGGTATTTTATAAACTACATCGTATTGAAAAGTTACAAACATTTAATTAACTTTTTATTATTCTTTTTAAAATGAATTATTCCGTTCTTGGTTGGGGGGGGATCTTTGATTGCTGAAATAAGACTTAATGAAAGCTTCGTTTCTCTCCAACAGAAGTTGATATAATTTTTCATTCAGAGGGCGTTTTTATTCGTTCTTTGACAAACATTTCAAGTTGGATATCAAAACGAAGAAAATAATTAAATTCGTTATTTTAGCTATATTTTTCAACCCTCTCCCTTCGCCTTCTTAATTGATTCAATTATCTCGATGGGAACCGAAAGCTGGCTTGCCATCAATCTAGGGCCAGCTCGTTTCCGGACAGTGTTACCAACTACTTAAAAAAATATTATTAATACATTTGGTTTATTAAACAAATTGCAATTGTAGAACGACTTAGATATAATAGAAAGAAGGATTTATATAGAATTTTGTCGCAATATTTATAGACAAAAACTTGAATTAATAAATTACCAGATACATTTTGCTCTGCTTTTTCTGTATCGCGTAGTTAGAGTGTTTGGTTTTATTAAATCAAATAATACACTGAAGAAAATTACAAACTGTAATTATTTTTTTAATAGTTAGCAATTAATAGACAAGTTTTAAATTATAATGTTTTCAACTTAAATGCACGAACATCTCAACTTTTCTTTACTATTTATACAACTTAAGTTTATACTCGAATAAACTATAAGTGTACCATCCTCAGAGCATATGGCTTTTGTTTTCTTTATCTATTTACCATTCTTCTGATTATCTAATTGTTAGCTCCTTTCATCCCATTTTCGTTTTTTTTAGTTCGGTGTACTTTAAGAACCTAATACCAACAATCTTGATAATGTTGAATGTTGTATTTTTTTTTAATTCTTTATTGAGTTTTGACATATGCCACTATTACTTTATGCTTCAGCCCGATTTTATAATTAAAAAAGTCAAAAACCAGTGATCAGTTAAAATTCAAAAGATACAAATTTAAAAAGAAATCAGCTGATTACCTAAATGCTTTGTTATAACAACCATGCGATTCTTATTGTTAAAAATAATTGGTGAATGGCTGTAGGTTGGTGGATACAATCTGTTCAGTTTTTACATCTTTGATGTTACTGTATGTTATTAGTTTTGATACGAAGAGATTTCTAAGAAATAAACTGAAAATAAACAAAAACTAACAGTGGCTGAAGAAAGGCACGAATATAACATTCATATGATGTTCATTCATCGTTCAAAATGTTTGGGCTGGAGATTTTTAAAACGCTAAAAAAATTTTTAATTTTTGCATACGATTATATTTATTGTTACAGTTATTCGATAGTTACCCAAAGGAGTCATTTATGCGAACAAGTATGATGTTCTATTTGTCCCGCTGAAACGTAATTTCAGTTTTAGTTCACTAGGTTTTTTTCTGAACGTTTATATTTTATACCCGTTAGATTAACGAGGACGATTGTTCAGCGTTAACGGTAACGAGAAGGCAACGGCAGTAACTGTGGCTCGAACTGAGAATCTTGAGGTGGGCAGTTCAGAGACGCAGCACACTAACAGATGCTTTAGTCACATCAACTACTGAACCACAGTCTTTAGATGTATAAGTGTTACAGAATGCTCTTAGATATATAATTGTCCGTTCTGTCTTGCTCCTTAAAAACAAAATATTAAAAAAAAATTACATAGATATATAAAAGTGCATGACATATAGGATGTATAGGACATATAGGACATATAGGATGCAGATATAGGACATATAGGATGACATAGGAGGATGTGAAAGAATCAACATTTTTTACAAATTAATATTTATGCCTTCTTTTTGTAAGCATCGCGGGTGAAATGTAATATATGTAATTCTTTCATTGGCAATATATGTTTTTTTAGTTTTTCCTCAAAGTTTGACATAGTCTTCACGAGTAAGTCTACATTTCATTTACACAGTTCAATTGCAATTTGCAGTAGGCTACGTGATCTCTGTACAAACATGTGCTTGAAGCTTTAAATTAACATCGATAAAATAATATTTTCTTTCTATTTCCGAACAAATTGCACATCGAACACTTTGTTTGCACACATAAATAACTGGCCTAAATAGCAAAGAAAACATAATTTTGTAAATAAATGATTCAATGAGTTGCACTAAAGTTAGGCATCCATGTGTGATGCGGTTCCTGCCTGCTTCCCAGTGTTTTGTTTACAGTTCTATTGAAACAGCTTCGTCGAAATATGGATGGCCAAGTAAATATTTATTTATGTTAAATGCACAAGCGCACATCATGTGCTATTGTTGACGTGTTTATAAGAGCCGCGTCATTATTATTTATCTGCGAAATTATTGTAGAGTTTGTTTTTTACAGTGAGTGAACACAACCTAAAGTGCAATAGCATAACAGCGTATTAAAAATATGTGGAACTCAACAGACAAGTTATATCTAAAAGAAAGCCATCAAGTAGTAAAAAGTTCCCCGCCAAGTCTACAGTTAAAAAAGTTGTTAAATCCCTTTTGAATTCCGCCAAGAACAAGTCACCTGCTTACGCCACCTCCAAGTACGAAGTGTGATATTATTTAGTAAAATGCGTATGCAGGTAACTGGTTCTTGGCGGGATACAAAGGTGATTTAAAGAATTTTTATTTGTCGTCTAAGAGGGGAACTTTTTATTCCTTGGTGGTCATTTTTCTAGGCGTATCACTGGTACCAAATATTGTGGATGATGATCATGATAAATTATATTATATATTAATTTTTGAAGAAAAGAAAATATTACTAGAAACAAGTTATTTTAATCCTTACATTCGATTAGAATGGCACAAGAAAATTATGATTGTAGAGAACGTAAAAATATATTTTCAAATTATTCTTAACATAATACAATTTTTCATAACGTATAGCAAGTCATGTTTCAGAGATCATTTGTTCAGTTAATTATATTACAAAATACAGATATATGTACATGTTTTCGCAGTTTATGCAATGTAATTACCAACGTATTTGTTTTTACAGTTATTATACAAAAAGAAAATGCAAATATGACGAATAAAGTGATTGATCATTAATTTAAAATTGGTTTAGTAGTTTCTGCTGAAGAAGCGTCGATGTTTTCAATTTTTAACCATTTTAATTTATTTTCCGACAGCTTTTGAAAATTTTAACATATTTTTTTAAATTTTTATGCAAGACGAGTATATTAAAATCATGACAATTAAAATGAATTATCGTGGATAAAAATTGCTTAAGTATTTTAAGCTATAAGCTATTGGAAGAATATTTTTATTTTCCAATTGTTATGTAGTTTTTTTTGCAATTTTGCAACTGTAAACTGTATTTTTTTAATTTTCATACAAAAGGCATATCTGGCAAAATAGAAAGGTTAAAAATAGTAATCGATTATCAAAGTCGATTCAGTAGTTTAGACTGAAGAAGAAGAAAATGTCAATGTTAAAGAAGAAGGAAATGATTAAAAATACATTTTATAAACATTTTTTTTACTCTTTGACTCTACCGATTTTTAATTTTTTTTACTTCGTCATGTCGCTTAAGCTATTAGCACTGTCACCCCAATAGAAATTTTCGTTTTTTAATTATGGATATCTGAAATCTGCCAATCGTCAACTGTAGTAAATATAAACTGCGGCATACACCCTGTATTCCCAAGGGTGACTTGGTGAGGTGGAACGCTACAGCGTTCTTTGATACATTTTATCAATACATTTACTACAGCTATAATCGAGGCATGCAACATTATCGCTGATATGATGGAAGCAAATTCCAGCAATAGAATTTTAAATATCTTCAGATTAAAAAAAATAATAGTCATTTATATACATTTTAATGCCGATTATACACACACACACACACACACACACACACACATATATATATATATATATATATATATATATATATATATATCATGATTCTCACAGCAATCGTTCTAGAAACGATTTAATTTCATAATTATACGCATTAAATGATTACGATCCTGGTGCTGTAATTTTTATGGGAATATGTTTATTAACAGCGGTGTTTGTGTGTGTGTGTGTGTGTGCAGTTATAGTATAAGTTTATCCTGTTCAGAGTGGCAGTCGTTCAAAATGTTTAAAAAATTACAACTTTTTAAAAACTAATTTCAGCATTGTAACCGACGATAAAAGCTGCACAGTAGATTGTGTTAATTTTAAAAATTTCCAATTAATTTAAGGAAATGAAGCCGATAAAATCATAAGTCACATTTCTATTTTCTTCCAAACCACTCGTGTATCGAAATAATCGTTTATTTAATGTTCTACAACGATTTTAATGGACTTCCATTAGAAGTTTTATATTGTAGTGGGAAATGTATTTTGGTAATAGTATGCACAAGTTCAACAGAAGCCGACCAACACTTTTAAAATGCCTATAATATGATATTTACGAGATATAGGCCTGCACGAATTTATGATATTTTCTTCTTTCAAGAATATTATTTAGTTTTTAAGAAATTAAACTCTTACTTTAATTTTATAGTGTCAAATACGAATGCATGCAGATTTTAAAGCTGAACATAATAGTAAAATATTATTTTCAAAAAAATGTAAAATAAAAAACATATCAGATATATGCTCCTATCAAGGCAATGAAAAAGCAGTGATTGATTTATTTGTCCTATACGTTTTTACGTTACTTCTTAAATTGTTAATTTATACAAATTTTATCCCTGATTATGATGATAAAACAAGATTTTTTTAAAATTATAAGATCTGAAATTAATTATTACAGGCCTAATGTTATTACTTTTTGGGAATCCGATTCAATCACGTCAGTGAGAGAACTATGTATTAATGATTAATTATAAGACAAATATATGCTTTTTAATGTTAATTAAAATGTTTAATCCTCTTTAGACATTGTTCATAAGGTACTACAAACAGAAATCAAAGTGGAGTATGTTATTTAAATTTAATAAAAAATTTGCAAAAACATTTTTGTATATGATTTTTTGCTATTATTTTTATAATTAGTAGATTTAGTTTTGAATTCTTTTAAATAGAAATCATTTAAATTTTGTTTCAAAAAATTAATTTTTTTTCAGAAATATTTCGAAACAAAAATTTTTTAAATGTTAAAAAATTGTAAACGTTTGGGAGGAGAAATTACAAAAAACAAATGCAAAAATTAATTAAAATGGAATTTGGAAATTGTATGGAAATATCTGAGTTTCACCTGAAGCTTAATTTCTTTTAGAAAATTTAAACACTACTCAAACATTGATATCACTTATTAAAAACAACATTCCACAATACTTTTCTTACAAATTTACAGATGCTTTACAAATTGGCTATGCCAGCGTTCATCAAGGCCCTGAAACCCAAACCAATGATTATAAAATATGCACACGATTCTAACTTCTAAAATATGTTTGGTTTTGTCGTTAAAATATTTACGTACACATTTGTCTATGTATTAGGAGTTGGTATACGACTCTATTTAAACTTAACTCAAAAATGTATTTTGGCATACCAGTCAGTTTCGATAAGTTTGGTAGCTCTCGGAATCAATTATCAACATAAAAATTTAAGATGCAATAAAATTACTTCAATTAGTTTTGAAAATGTTTTTTTACAACAAATAGTAAGTTAAAAATGTTAAAATTTTATTGAAAATAAGAAAATAAATATTTGTAGTAAAATGTCTGTTTTCATTATTAACCAATATACTGACGAATAATATTGTTTGGAAATTCGCTTCCATCATGTTAACAAAGCGGTTACGAGCCATTTTTATATTTATCTTGAAAAAATTAAAAACTGTATTTCCAAAGATGGAACATAGAGTTGAATAATACAACTAGCATTACCCGTCGTGGCTTCGCCCACGAAACTTAAACTGTTTCAGTAATATAATAATTTAGAAACATAAAAAATATATTAATAAAAGCGTGATTCAAGGGCAAGAAACAACTGTTCCAAGGCAAAGTCAAATCCAAGCGAACGATCCAAATCTCTGACGAAGAAAGAAAAGCAAGATCACAACTAATGAAGCAATACGTGGCTACGAGGAAGGCACAGAACATTAAAAAGTGATTGATTTAGTGTACCCTAAAGTTGGGTGAAACAAATAAAGAGAAAAGCGTGATTATCTAAACTCATGATTATTTTACAGTGAATATGGAAAAATATTATAACATGAATATGTTTTTTTATTCAAACGTGTTCCATTCGAATTTAAGAAATCTGATAAAAATATTTTTTTCCAATACAAACATTTATATCTCTTTTATATTTTTGAACTTTGGGGTGAATTTGGGGGGTGCTGAATTACGTGTATCATAATTTTTGTTTTAGAATATTTTGTTTACTTTTAAGAAAAGCAGGTAAAAAAAATTTTCTACAATGAAAACACTCTTTTTCTCCAATTATACCTCTTTTTTACATTTTAAAACTTTTGGGAAGAATTCGGAAAAATGTTGAAATATGTGTTCCATTATTTGTGTTTCATAGCATATTTCTAGAATATACGATCCAAAACAAATATTTTTTCAAAGCAAAATTGTATACTCCTTTTTTACATTTTATACCCCCTTTCAATCTCTTTAGGGGATGAGTTTTGGGAAATGGTGAAAAATATATTTCATTATTTATATCTAAGAGTTACTATGTTACGTTTTAAGAAGGTCAGACGAAAAATATATTTTTCCAATATAAATTATTGTACCTCATTTTTACCTCTTTAGGGGTTGAATATTGGAAAATCGTTTTTCAGTTCACCCCTACACGTGGTAGTAACCCTGAAAATTTCAAATATTTAGGTATTGTAGTCTGGGCTATATGTTGATTATTAAATTTGGACTGGATATGTAGTTTAATTGCGTCAAAATCAAATTTTTACAAAATCCTTTCTTAGTGCACCTTGACATTATTGTAAGAAGATGCCCTGAAAATTTCATATCTCTAGCTATAATAGTATTGGCTGTCCTTTGATTATTAAATTTGGACTGGGTAAGAAGTTTAATGGCGTCAAAATCAAATTTTTGCAAAATCCTTTCTTAGTGCATCATGACATTGTTGTAAAAAGATACCTTGAAAATTTCAAGTATATAAGTATAGGCTATAGCTATAATTAATAGATCAAGTATAGTATTAACTGTACGTTATTTATTAAATTTGGTCTGGGTAAGTAGTTCAATACCGTTAAAATAAAATGTTTGCAAAATCCTTTCTTAGTGTACCTTGACATTGTTGTAAGGAGGTAGCTACACTGAAAATTTCAAATCTCTAGCTGTAATAGTATTGGCAGTACGTTGATTATTAAATTTGGACTGGGTAAGAAGTTAATGGCGTCAAATTCAAATTTTTGCAAAATCCTTTCTTAGTGCATGCCTACATGGTAACATATATGTACTCTGAAAATTTCAAGTCGCTAGCTAAAATAGTTTTGGCACTGCGTTGATTATGAATCAGTCAGTCAGTCAGTCAGTCAGTCAGGACTTCTTCTTTCATATATTAAGATGACATTTTGTTTCACTAGTACAGATAAAAACACGGAAATTTTGTGATCACTTCTAAAACATAAAATATGTATCATATTAAACTTATCAAAATTAAAGCTAATAATTTGTGTTTCTCTATAAATTAGCCTTCACTATTTTATTACACACAGTAAAATAACCATAACATTAGGTTAATTAGGAAATTCACTGTACATTGTACATCCTAATTTACCTAAAAACAAAGTCCCGACAGATGGTTCTATCCTGTTTGTTCAAGAATCAAGTTCTTCCCGATTTTAATTGTTTGCTTAAATTAAAAAGTCTATGGTTTCGACAAGAATAATTATAATGCTTAGGTTTAATCAACGGATATAAAAGACAACCCTCTCGATAGGGTTAAACGAAGAAGCAACCCTTCTGAGATTACGTTTCACTGATGTAAAAAGTGCTGCCGTTTCATTTTTGGAAGGGTCAATGCAAGAACAAGAATGCATACTTATTTATACGGTAAGTAAAGATATTCAGAAATAGCTGCATCGACTCGCTTCTAGTATTAAGTAGTAAAGTAGCCTGTAGTTGATACAATCCCAAGTATTTTACACACACTTTTTTGGGACTACTTTAAGTAATTATTTAAAACGAAATCTATTTTAGACAAATCAAACGTTGAAATACAAGTTTCTAATGTAGAAGCTAAAAATACTAAAACTATAAATAAAAAATATTATTTAATAACTATTTAATTTATATTGAACTACTTTCTTTATCTATATGTTACATAATCTCGAATCTATAAAAAATTTATTTCTACAAATTTATTAAAATAGGCCTGTATATTATTTCAAATGTTAGTTACTATTTTTAAATAACTTTGAATACATTAAATGAATACAAAATAATTTTAAATTATTGTTTTCTTGCAAAATATAAATTTGTACGTACTTGTGTTACGCATTTTTTTCATAACGAAAAAACAACAGTATAAATAACGAAACTTGAACATTAATAAAAACTATGTTATAATTTCTCTTGTAGGCTAATTTGAGAGGCTTCTTAGATGGCTTCCTTTTTTTCTAAAGAAGCCACTTAAAACGGAAGAAGACTTTTGGAGTAAATATTATAATGATTAACATTTTTATAAACCCAAAATTTCTTTTCCAATTACTAGTAAAGAGTAAATATATTTACAGTGGGTAAACATGATCATTTATTAAATTATTAATAAAAAATTATTTCATTATTAAGCTAATGTCATATAGCCTATATTATTAAATTATTTGAATTAAGGATGTGTTTAAAAACCATTAATGATAATGTAGGAATATTTTATCATCTGTTTTATACTACGTTTGTAATGAAATGTATTGTTTAAGCTTTTAAGATCAACTTTTTCATTATCACCTGAGACTTCAATTATATTGGTATAGTTTCTACTCTAGCTTTTTATTTATTATATTGCACTTGAAAAATGATTTTTAAAATAATGTATTTTATAAATTAATGCGCCTTGTCGTTCACGTCATTAATTTTAAATGATTCTACTTTAAAACGTATACACAATTTGTTCCGTTTTTATTGTAAAATGTTTTACTAAAAAAAGTAATTAGGAAGCCTAATTTTATAAAAAGAGTATCGGCGATTGGAGGTCATTGATTTCGATTCTTATACGACCACTAATCTGTGGCTCTTTGATTCAGTTGTGTTCAGTGCCTATGATAGAGTGGTAACAAACATAACCACAATGTTACCGAGAAAACGTAATTGTTGTCAATAATCAGCTGACCGATTAAGAACACCAAATTTTGTATGTTCTTAGATCAAGTAATCAATTCTTTTAATTTAAACAGATTTTGAAAAAATTCGAGTAATATTTGTGCATGGTTTTCTTAAGTGATTACATATCTTCTTAGGACTTCTAATCTAAATTTGGACTGGGTAAGTAGTTAATGGCGTCAAATTCAAATTTTTGCAAAATCCTTTCTTATTGCACGCCTAAATGGTAAAATAAATGTACTCTGAAAATAATAAAATTTCTGACCATAAAAACATATTTCACTGAAATAGACAAAAATCAACATTTTACATGCGTTCAATATTAGTTTAAAACAATACAAAATACTATTATTAATTTTTGTTTTAATTGATGATATCTTGATCAAATGTAATTATTTAACAGTTCTAACATGTCAAGTTAAACGCGACATTACAGAGTAGCTTAATAATGCAGTGTTTAAATGCGATTACAGCGTGTTGTGTATGATCTATTCAGAGTAAATGTTACGGCATGTTTATAAGTCCATAAAATGTGAAATCGCGCGACTCTTGGACATACAATTTGAATAAAGAACTCTTTCAGAACGTGTAAGTACGTGAAGCTCGCACCTGACCACCGCTTAACGTTTATCGACTAGATATGGCGAGTGGCCAAACGATTTTCCGACCCAAGTTGAAATCACATTACCAACATATTCAGTGACCGAACAAAAGCCTCCTATATATTTGTGTAGCTATTAAACTTGTGTGAAACACATTTCTCGTTAATAACATTTAAAGTTGGTAATAAATATCATTATTGAGGCCGTGAAAGCAACCATACTCGGTGAGTTAGGCACTTCATTTACTAACATGGTTTACTTTAATATATTTATCTACAAGCTATTTGTATAGACCCTGACTGAGATCGTATAATAAAATTGGTATGGCTACACAAGTTCAGTTATGAGTATGGTAGGTTAAGTAGTTTTGTGACAAAAATACAACTTAATTTTAAAGTTATTTTTACATTAATTTTTTGTTTATTGTTGGTATTGTATTGTTATAAAAGTATGACTTAGTAAAATGGCTACTCTTTTATACTTCTAAACTATGAGGTAGTTTCGGAAAAAGTGACATTTTTTTCTATGTAAAATATTTACTGAATTTTATTGTTTTAATTTATTCCTAATATAAAATATCAATTATTTTTTAATATCAGTTTCATTAGTATTTTTACTTTATATGTATAAGTACACAAAGTAAATCTTTTAAATAAATTATTTTTATCAGAAAAAGACTTTTAAATAAAACGTTCAGTAAGAAATAAACATAAAATTTATTGGAACTGTTTAAACAATATTTTTAAATATATTATAACGTATGTATTTATAGTAGAACTGGTTGTTTTGTAGTTTAAACTTCTTCTAAAGCATAACAAAGTATTTTTTGGACAATTTTAAATCAATGAAGTTAACGAAGGTATTAAAATTAAAAAAAAAACATATTAAAACTGACCTAAAATGACACAAGAATAAAAATCCTTGGTTAAGGTATTCCCATATCTAACTACCTTGCAGAAAATCTGGATTCGACTCTCAAAGAGCCAAATTGTTTTTATATTATGAAAGTCATGTGTTATTTAAATTTAAAATAATAATAATAATAATAATAAATCACTCTTACTACATATAATTAAAATTGTGTTGGCTGTTTTCTTGGGCACCCAAAATACTACTGAAGAGAGTAGGTAAATATATTCTTAAAATGAGGCTAGTTCTGTGTTGATTATTTTGTTTTTTTAAGGTTGGTTAAAAGTTATGATTCAAATTAGAGAAATATAATTTATAATAAAACACCTGCTTTACGTTTTTAAAAATTTACAGATAGGGCCTAAGTCATATTCCGATTTTTGATTATCAATTGGTTGATTACCGCAGCGACAAACATTTTTTTTAAATAATTTTTTTGGACAGTGAAACAAACAATCGTAGCCTATACTTTGTTTTGAAATAAAAAAAAAAGTTTCAAATATATTAATGTAATTTTTCTTTTTGCAATAGAACACTAGGAAAAATTGGAATCCACAAACAAAATCCATGTCTCATCTTTAAAAATAGTTTAGAATTCGTAGCCTATACGATCTATGTAAATAACATTTTGTTAAACCATACATAACCTACACGTATTGTTATACAGTAATATGTACACCTTAATATGTTATAGTTTATATGATTAACTTTGATATTTAAACAATCAGCATAATTTTTTAGATATATTTTACGTATCTTATCGTATTGAAAGTAGAATGATAGCTGAGGCAATAAATAAGTAAGAGTGCGTTAGGTTTGTCTGTCAGCTTGTCAGGCAGAAGTTTCATGCATCTCAATACTGTAAATAACTATTTTTCTTTTTTTAAGCTATTCTATTATTTATTCGTGTTATAAATAACTTGTAAACTATGTTGGCGCTCAAACACTGACCATAACGTATTTGTTATAAAACAATATCGTTTTACTGGTTCTAAGATTTGATTTCCTTTATGTGCGTTATTCTCTAATTTCCGTTATCCGCAGACATCGTGCTACCCAGTCAGTTGGATAACCGGAAGTTGACTGTATATTTAACATTTTGTATTGCATAATAATGTTCATTATATTTAAGGTTATAATTTGCAGTATTACATTAGTATTGGAAAAACTGACATTATTAATTTGCGTCAAATGTTGGTAATATTCAGGCAGTCATGTTCTTCAGAGATAGGTTACTTTTCTTAATAAGTGATACCGCCAAGAACAAACGATAAATATTTTTTAAATTAATATTGTTATCAAATAAGAGACATATTTTTGTAAATAAGATTTTTCAGTTAATTGAACTGGTTACGTTACCAAACTTTCTCTTACATTATTAATATTTATTGGATAAAAAAATGTTTTCACAGTCAAATAAATGTATACTATGATTATCTAATTAGTAAATAAGTAATGATCACTTTGTAAAAAACAAAAATTTCAAAGAGAAGTCACGTTAAATGTAACATACAATTTTAAAATTTTTTTTATTTAGTATTCAATTCATTTGTTTTTCTTAAAAATACATGTTTTATCTATAGGCCTATAAAATTATAGAAGTAAATTCACAAAATGTAGCCTATCGATTTTTCATATTGAAAGAAGTTCAAGTAAATAAAATGTAACCTCCGCTGTCGCAAACATCTTGCCATGTTAACAACTCAATACAGTATGGCCCTATCCCACAACCCACGACTTACTCCTAAGAGATGTTTGTTTGTGTTAAATTAAAAAAAGCAACTGAGAGATCCGAGAAGAATTGTATACAAAGGCTGAAGAAGAAAAAAGATGCAAGTGTCCGAATTAAAAATAGACCCGGTCTGAGCGAGTGTTAAGGCAGGTCAGGTCGTTGCCCTTGCGGACGCTTTGCCAAATTTTGATTCTAAAAACGTTATATCAAGCTAGAACTGGCCTACCCCAAGGCGCGCTGCTCCGTCCTACTTCTTGCATCTTATAATTACTAGCAATATGCATTTAATGTAAATAACATTTATTCGAGGTGAAAATATCCTTAGATTTGCAAGTTTAAGTATAAATCAGAGGTTATAAATAACTACATACAATTTACAATTATTAGTACTCAGTCAATGCAACAATTGGTTTAAATGTAATTTAAGGCATGAAATGTAATTTTTATATACTGAAAATCAGATAATTTTGTACAAAAACTTATTATTGTAATAGAAAATAAACTGAGCGGTAGTATTATGACGATTATTGTAAAATTTAAAATACAGCTAAATTAATAAGATATTTTGTTTAGTTTTTTTAATAATAAAATTAAAGGACAAGTAAATATAAACAGTAAATTAGAAAAAAATAAAACACTTAAAAACTACATTTAATAAAAGAAAATCTTGAAACATGAATATTTTTTCTAGGCGCACCTAATACTACATTAATGTTAAAAAAAAAAATACACATTTCACTATTTATTACAAAAAGAAACAATGCTTCGGATAGAACTATAGTTCTTATAAGATTTCAATAAATTTAGATTAAACTGTTTAATTTGATTCAATGTTAATAGTTATTCCGAAAAAATAAGAGTATTTTTGTATTGTAGAATCAGTTCACTAAAGAGGTTATGTTTAAACTTACGATATCCGAAGAATGCTGTCGCACCACGTGCATGTGGCAAGCCCGCGCCGAGACTTGTCGCGTTTACGTCAAGAAACCACAAGACATGCGCTATATTGGATTTGTATTGTGCAGTCTAGCTCCGAAATAATCTCACTTTAACGCTGTATTTAGAAAAAAGTGTTTTGTAACAGTTGTTTTACATTTAATTGCAATTAAATGAAAGTTTTTTTTTATTTTAGGAAAAACTGTAAGTTAAAAAGTAAACAAAAAATGTATGTAATAGTCTTATAATTTCTATTAAAATAATATTTTGATTAATTAAAAAAAATATTTAGTAATGTTTATTTCGTATTTTTTTAATATAAATATAAGAAAATAATATAACGTTTACACTAAGAAAATAATATTCCATCTTTAAACATGCCGTTAATGTTGTTTTGTTGTTATTCTCTTAATAAAAACCTTTAATTATATAAACAAATTATAGAAGAATTAAAAACAATGTTTCAAGAAATATTTACATGTGTTATTACAATTTAAATATAAATAAAAACTCACCAGATGTAATGCACTAGGTTTTTATAGTATTCCAGTTTAAAAAAAACAAACAGTTATTGTGACATAATTTATACAAAAACCTAAATTAATAAGCACATTTCAAATAACAGATCATACAAATATCGTCCCTTCAACTTAAAATAACACAAACAACAATAAATAACAGATAACTATTAGAACTGCAATTACGCTAAGCACAATGAACGTATCCTGGACGTTTCAGGCCATCAACTAAAAATCCTCATCATTTAATTACTAAGTGTCCCCTAGGCAGGAAACAAAGGAAGGATAATTTTTATAAAAAGTCATTCAATTATCATAAGAGGTTAGACAATGGAGGAGAGCTGGGTGGGGCAGGTAAAGGAGAGGGGAGGAGAAATTGTCCTGGAAAAATGTTTGAAACAATTGTAACCTCAGGAAATAGGCGGGGATACGAGGGGAACTACCGGACAAACAAGGATCAGGGGTTAGTTAGTACAGTAGTTGCAGGTAATGGTTGTGATCACTTCCCAGCCTGTTTTATATCAGAAGTTGATCAAATATCAGATATGATCTTCTAGGATGGAATTGTACTTTAATTCACATAAAATCAAAATATTTCCAAAGAATGTCAATAACCCAGTAATATCCTGAATTTCTGAAAAAGTTCGTTTCAATAATATATACAACTAATATATATATATATATATATATATATATATATATATATATATATATATATATATGCTATTAGTTTTCGTTTTTTCTGTCATTTTTTATAATGTAGGCCAAATATAGTTTAGTAAATTAAAAAATTTGCAATTTTTATTTTAATCAATGATAAAATATTTTACTTTAACACTTAACAACATCGTTCATTTTAGTGCAAAATAGTTGAAAATGTTTATTAACATTATGATTTTAAATTTATTACATTTAAATGATTAAATTTAAATTAAATTTCAATTACATTTTTTTACTAAAATTAAGTATTTTAATTATAAGTTCATTGTATCGTTCACTATGAATTCAACTTTAAGTATGGTTTTTCTTAAACTAATTACATTTTTTTTTTTTTTTGATATTAGAAAATAAAAATAAAACTGAAGGTGGAACGAAACACTAAACATTCCGACATATTATTACGTTTCTATGATATTTTAGTTTGTGTTGGTCCACTACAGTAACACGTTTGTACATAGAGAGTAAAAACAAGACTATCAGTCACAAATAATTAATTTGGAATAACAATGCAACATATAATTAATTATAACTTGTTATTTACAACAGTATAACGTTAATAATGGAAAGGTAATATTGCTCATTAATATTTCTGATAATTTAATTATTAAAATAAAACTGAATAACGTAGACAAAATGTAATTAATTTTCATTATTTAATAAAATACTGTTTTTTTAAGTCGTTCACTAGTTCTTAAATTTGCTATTAACAATATAATATTATTAATTGCACTCAACACTATAACTTCAGTATATGTTATGAAACTGAAATTGGTGAAAAATCTTTAAAAATAATAACACTAAATTTAGTGAGGAAACAAAAAAAGCTGTCATTAATAAAAAAAATGTGTTGAAGAATTATTAGATATCGTGTACCGTTACTTGGCTTGTTTAAATGCTAAGGGTAAAGGGGTATACAAACTTGAAACAAAATAAAAAAGTTTAAAACTTAGAACACTTTTTGTGTTATAATTTGTTAGGGGTTAAATAATGATACAAAGATGAATGGAGTTTGAAGCGTAGCTCCTATTGTTTGGTTAGGTTAGGTGTCACAAAAACCGATCACACCCTTCCCTTCTATAACCAGTTTAATAGCGATTGAAGTGGAACAAGTTGAACATTGTAAGGCTCAGAAGGGCATCTGAAGGAAAAGAGCGTCGTCTTTACAAAATGTTTCAACATACGTTTCTGAAGCGTGCATATTAATACTAAGAAGTGTTTCAACTGGAAAAATTTTGTAAGAAAAACTTAATAACCAAAATGTTTCAACATACGTTTCTGAAGCGTGCATATTAATACTAAGAAGTGTTTCAACTGGACAAATTTTGTAAGAAAAACTTAATAACCAAAATGTTTCTCGCGGCATGTTCCAAAGACGTTATGGATCGAGACGAAGGTTCCTTTTACACACGTAGAACAGTTGTTTCTTAAAATAAAGCACTTTTAAATACTTTTTTTAAAAGAAAATTGTTTTAAAATAATGAAAGTACAAATCAAAGACTAGTGTTTGTAAATGAAAAATATCATATTCCAGAAAAAAATATATTCAGTATTCTAACATAAATTGGTGTGCAATTACAATATTTAACTGAACAATACGAAACAATGAATAATAAGGTAAAGAAAATTGTTGAAAATATTAATTAGCTGCAACTTGAAAACGTAATATTTTATTTAAAATATATATGAATATAGTATCATTACACCTCTATTAAAAATTCAAGATCTTGAGTTTTTAAATAGTACCCGAGAAGATGTTTCTATTAGCATATATTTACAAATATAAAATTACAGGCCTACGTTGTAATGTACATTGATCGTCTCTTTCCAAATTCGAGTTTCAAAAGCAACTCAAAATAATAAATATAATCAAAATAAAGGTAAATAAACGAAATAATAAAGACAATTAGTAATTTTTTTTAAACAATTTAAGACCAAAGTCCAAAATTCTCTATTAAATATAACCGTCTTCATGTTATCATAGTTTGACTGACTAATTTTGTTTTGAACCACTAAAAAAATAAGCATTAAAACTTCAACAGTTTTATACTAAATCGCATTACATAAAAACTGCAACAGCAAGATTACACTAAACTCCGTTACACAAAAACTGCAACAAAACATTACACTAAACTGCATTATACAAAAACTAGCATTACACTAAACGCTGTAAACTAAATTAGGTAACTGTAAGATAAATTTCTAACGCAAAAATTGAAAATAGGCTTCCTTTATTGACCTTTGGATTCAGATATTGTTCAGGCCACGTTTGAATTCTCTCCATTATTTCACTACAGCCTGTTTACTAGTGGCAAGTTCTGTAAGTATTGATTCTCAAGATACAGTTTTCAATTCATAGCCCCTGTTCGGCTTTATGTAGAGCTACATAGTTGTTTTTATCAGTTTTCAATATTTGTACTTTACTTTCACCGTTAAAGATTGCCACTGTTAGTTTTTTTTATCATAAGCTAATTGTGTGTACGTTCAATTAATTAATGAGTGTGTAGTGTTTATTTTAGCTTTGACGGTTTGCTGTTTATGACGTGGTTAATATTGAAGCCTTGAACGTTTATCTTTTGAGCTTTAACTTCTTCTTTTATTTGAGTTATCACTTTTAATTTTAAAATGCGCGTAACTTACATTTTTGAAGGAACTGGAAAAGCCTACGTGCTAAAAGGTACATTAGCAGATTTGTGGACATTTGTTATGACAAAAGTGCCAGATGAAACTTGCTGGAAGTGTGAAGAAACCGACTGTTGGCTCACTCGGTATAGCAAGAGAGCGCTTGTCCGTATGAACTGTATGGAAAGGCCTTAATGATAAAAATATTGTGGAGAAACGTTATTAATAATTTATTTAAGATACTCAATAATCTTTAGGCATTTATTGAAAAAGTTTTTAGTCCGATCTACAAAAGACTTTGTTTTAACGGTTACGTTCATAAGCTGTGGTTCATTTAAGCGAATGTTGTTTACAATCATTATAATCCTGAATGGAATTTGGTTTCTTCCAAAATTTGCCTCAATTCACTCCGATCCTGAATTAGCCAGTACTCTCTCACTTTACGTCCAGCTTTGCCGTTAACTCCAAAGGACCTCAAAAGTGAATCATACTTAAATACGTAATCGATTATTTCTTGCTTTTATAACTATTCCTCAAAGGATAACGGGAAAGTAAAATGCTCAATTACAGTGTTAAAAACAAAACAGTATGTACAGGCTATTACGCGTACGTGCTGTTAGCTGAATAAAGCAGTAACAACACAGACGGTGAGGTTATTGTATGCCTAACAAGAGTAGGCTACGAGACGGGTGCTCCTCGGCTCAAGGTTGCTTAACTTTTATAGTTTACTTTATTATTTTTGTAAACGCGAGCGCTCTCCTTGCATGCACACTGCACAGTATGTAGGAGGCGCTGAGACATATTACAGAAGATGATGTTATGCAGTATGCAGCCAGCTGCTTATATTTCGTCTGTCTAGTTATAAATCAGATCCCAGATTGCATGAATAACAATCCTTTCACATTTATTATCAGTGAGCGTTACTTTATTCTTTGGATAAAGATGGACTGACGAGTGTTATCAGCATCTGCTCTGTCTGTGCAGACTGTTGCTTTCATGGACAGAGAAATATCGATGTGTTAAGTGTTAAGGGATCTGTACTTGTTGCTCGTAGAAACTAAATTGTAGAAATCTTTCAAGAATTTGCTCAAGATACACATTCAAGAATGGTTTGATTTAACGTTTTCTTCTAACAAAGAAAAAGTTTGCCTAATAAATTATTTAAAATTTATTCGATAAAACATAAAGTTGCCGTAAAAATATTTATATTTTGTTCATAAATATATTAATTTTTATAATTTTGTATTTTTACATGCCAAAAGTAGGCCTAATAGAAAAATTTGCAAACAATTGTAAATATCGTAAAGCAAAATAAATAATGATAATAAAAATAAATTATAATAACAAATAATCATTTAACACTCAGTACTAAGGTATTATGTACGTATTAGTACAGTATTTACATAAAAATACTCAAACTGTATTTTAAGACGTAGTAATGAAATACTTTTAGTTAATATATTTACAAAAAAAAAATTAAATAATGTACCAATTAAATAGTTAGTAGTTATTAGTTTGGTACCATTTATATTAAACTTTAAAGGTAATATAAATTTTAAAAAATAAAAAGTTACTTAAATTTTTGAGAAACTTACTATTTTAAAAATAGTTTAGCCACTTTACTGCACCAAATTGCATGCAGCGTATTGTAAATAATTTAATTTTACTACTTAATGGTAACAAATGGATTGAATATACCAAACCAAATCAAATTTTAATGTACAAGAAATTTATACTGAAGAAAGAAAAGCCAATCTAAAATAGCATGTATCCTTATTTAAACATTTAAACAAAAATACTTTTAGTTATAAATAAATTAATGTTTATAAAACTTTAGCCAAGTAGGTCACGAAAATGCATTTAAAACTGTAAGCAACATGTGTTCTTATCTTTAGAGAAATAATCAAACTCGTTGCACCAGCGTTGTCTTAAAACTGTTTCCATTAACTTATATTATTTTGTGTTTTAATATATTTTTAAATTATTTGATTATTTCTGAAATTTTTCTACTAGTTAGAAAAGATTGTTTTATAAATTATATTATTGTTAAATTAAATAAATAACTATTTTTAGATCTTTTATTTAAAAATAATAATTTTTCCATAGCTCTTTAGTAGATCAAATTTTAAAATAGTCTTAATAGTATTATAATCTACAAATTATATTTTACTGATTATTGCAATGTTTATTTTTACATTAATTTATTTTCGATAATCAAACAGATAAAATTATTTAAGAAAAATCTTAAAACAGCTGTTTCTACTACAAAATTTTTGTGCGAAAGTGTTAAACTAGAAGTATCATGATATAAGCAAAGTATCTTCTATGGTTGCTTAAATACAATTTTAAAATATCATAATAAATGTTTTAAAATAAGTAAGCACAAATTAATTTAAACACATTTGTTATCAATATTACTTTATTTTTAAAATATTATAATTTTGTTATTGAAATAAAGACTTAAAAGTGAATTTTTTTTTCAAAAGTCCTAATTAACAATAATACAAAAATGTAAATTCGCTGTCAATATAGTTATTAATATTATAAATTTTATAGAATTTTACAATGATATTTCAATGAGAACAAAATACGTTAAACTTTTACTTGTAAATTTCTAAACTTATACTTCAGTTGTTTTAACATATATATGGTACTATACAATAGAGGTCGATTAAACCGAAAGTAACTCAGGTATACAAAGTCAAACTAGCAAGGTTTAGCCTACAGGTTGTGTTTACAAGATGTTTGTTGGCAACAACACTTTTGGCAGCCATTGGGAGCCATTGGCCTAGTCCTTGTATTGGTAGGTTACAATTAAGTTTAAATAGACAACTCATTTCAACAAAATCAATTTTCGAAATCCAATTTAGTATATTCTAATTAATGAAAACAATTGTCAATGTTTTTTTAAAAAAATATCGTTTCCCATTAAATTTTAACAATCATAAATAATTCTAATTCATAATTTTTGAAAATGTCTATTTTTTTATTATGACTTATATATATATATATATATATATATATATATATATATGTGTGTGTGTGTGTGTGTGTGTGTGTGTGTGTGTGTGTGACTACGATTAAAACCTACATTATATTCAACAATATAATTGTATAGACAAACTTTTAAGTAATAAAATTATTAACATGTTCATAAGGTATGAATAATTTTACAAGAAAGTATTATTACATTAATATTTTTGTTTTTAATTTACAGCATTGAAGAAAAGCCGGTGCTTATTGAATAAATGATTGGCGTTTTTATAATAACATAAAAAACAGAATTACAGGTTTTATTTTATTTATTTATTTTATTTTAAGGCGAAAAGCACATTAAGGCTATTATCGCCTCCCTAAATTTAAGTGTGAGTGTAAAGTTTTAAAGTCGTAAGTGTAAGTTTGTGTTAGACTCGGGTACCTCGAGGGAAGTCTAAATCCTCTCAATAGGTGCAGCTAGTCTGCACCTCCCTGCGGGGATTACAGGTTTTAATTAAAGGTAAACTTATAAAAACAACTTTTACAATTTTACTCAAGATCAGTTCATATTATCTTCATTTTCACTCGGATTTTAATGTAAATTTCTTAAATAAAAATTATTATAATATTTAAATTGTCTTTTATTGTATATTTCTAACTCAAACATATTAATAAATTATTTCAATAATAAAATTTTATTAAGTTTATTTTTATAAAGATAGTCTTAAAAAAAAGTGGTATTACATTTAAAAAATGACAATAATTGTGTTTTTGTATTATTACTTTATATCACGAGAAACTCTAAACGATGAACTGTCTGTAATTTTTCGAAACTTTAGCACATCATTGCTGAATTTATTTTGCTAATTTATAGTTATAAAAAATAAATAATGATAAGATCATTATAAAAATATGACGTTCATATTTAATTACATTTTTAAAGTACTCATGGGTAATAAAAATGTTTATTATTTTAGAAATAAAATATTATACGAACTGCAACAATGACTGCCTGTTTATGAATATATTATAGGCTACATTTAGACCTAGCTATTCTTCCTTAAATAATGTTTTTAATAAGTAATTAACAATTTATTTAAAAATATTAAAACGAAAGAAAATTTTGATCTATTAAAAATTAATTATTATTTTATTTTAACACTATATAATTATTAAACAAAAGGTATAAATTTACATCACTTTATTTAGTATATATGTTTATTGTATAAACCAAAATAATAAATTCCAATTTTTTCTTTTGCCTTTGACGTAATTGCACCTAGATAAGCAATGTCCGTCAATTCATCCGGATTGTAAGTTGTCGGCAACAATCAATAACTGTATTTTTAATGACCGTTTGTTTATAGTGTCAATAAGGAAGTGTGACACAGTACCTCGTGGAATTGCATTCAGCGATACTTAACGTCGAACGAGTTCCGTTTTTATTGGAATGTATTGGATAGGCCGATACATTGCAGGATCTTAGAATCCAAGGCAATCGCCTTTTACAGTCTTTCTTCATTTGTCAATGTAAGTGAAATGCTTTACGATTTCAGGAAAATATTTCATGTTATTTTTTAAAACGAGAGATTTAAACACGCCCATGCCACTACTAACAACACAGTAAAGCCAAGAAAGGTTTTATAGCTCTTGATTTTTAGTGACATTTTTATAAAAACTCTTCATTCAGTCAAAATATATAATAAAGCATTATTTGTGTTTGTATTAAGTTACGGTTTAATTACGTTTTTTAATTGAAAATAGCAGTAAAACAAAATGATCAAATAAAAGTAATAATAAAACACGTTTAGAAGAACCCAAGGTCTTTACAGATCATATTAGCTTTGGTTAGGTAGTTATTTACAGGTAAGGTAGGCTGTTCAATTTTTACTCTACAATATTATAGTCATAATCAATTCTACCTACGTTTTACCACTTGTAATACTTTACCCAGATTTTTTTTAAAACGATTATAACGGGATTTTAACACTATTTTCAAAAACCTTTCTAAAGTCTAGTCCAGGTCATCAAACAATGAAAAATGTTTTCAAACGAATGTCAGATTTGAAAAAAACGTTTTCAAATAAACTAAATAATTTTCAAAGTATACGTGCTGTAAAATAATTGTTTGTTTACATTAGAAAGTATTTAGTCTTTATACATTAATACAGAACGTGAAACGCTACTTAAATACCAGAGGCAAAATAATTTTTAGTCTTAGAAAAAATAAAATTAAACGGTAATACAAATTTCAGTATTGTTCTGATGGCAAACAGTAAATTGTAACCCAATAAATTTGTATTTTTAGAATGTTACTGCCGCTGTTTTGAACAACAATTATTGTGCTCATTTCAAAATTGATATTTTAAAAATTAAGTTGTTTTCTTGATCTGAAGCAATTATTTCATGCCATTTACCTATGTTTACATTTCACCTTTTTAAATACTTCTCTTTATATATTCAACGTATTTCACATCACATGAATAAATATCCTATAATAATGATCACTTTGTATCAAAGAGATAGAATATTGTTGATACCACAATTCGAATTATCAGATTAAACATTAATTTAAATTTGGTAAAAATTTGGTCTTCAACTCGTTCGACGTTAATGTACAGAAACGAAATGAGTAAGAAATGAAATATTCTCCAACGTAAACAAATGACTTTTGTATAGAGGTAAACGAACAACACATTCAATTTGGTTTTTAGTAAATAATTTGAAAACATTGTTTGTAGATAAGAAATAGGTTTTAGAAAGGATTTTATATGCAGTTAAATTCCCGTTATATTATATATAAACACGTGGCAGTAGTTTATACTGATGAAGGAATGTGTAGTCATCCAAGCTGCCGTAGTGTAGAGGTTGTACTCACTGCAGGAGGTGCCGATTAGCGATTTTCAGGCGTCTACGTTAAAAATAACTTCTGCAGATTTAGCAGTTCTAATACTTTAAGGGGCATAATACAGTAGTCAGAGTCAAAAATAAAATTTTAAAAATTGGTGGAGTCTGTGAAAAACGATTTGAAAATGGCCCTTTTAATCATTTTTCTCTTCAACATTGAAACGTATACAACCAGTATTACTGAACGGGTTGCGATCAACGATTACTCGTTTTGTCCGTTCTGTTTGCAGGAAGTGCCTTTTGTTTAAAAAAATCTAAAAATAAATATGTTTATAATTGTAAAAGATTAAAATCCGCAAAAAATGGAAAATTTACGCACATCCAGCCTAAAATACTTAACTAATTTGGATCAACTATGACACTCTTTATTCGTTATGGTAATAGAATGTCCCTTTTGCATAAAGTGAAACAAATATTTGTTAAACATTATTAAATTCCAAAAACCATCAAAAAATAATAATAATTGGATACGCTTTTACAGCCTAAACTACTGATCCAATTCTCCTTAATGATCATTCTTTTATTCATAATTAAAGTTCCAAAACATTTATCCATTCCTGTATTCTGTGACTTAGTTATCTGAACAACTGATCTATGAAAGATCAATGTTATAAGTAATTGAACGAATATATTTTCAAGTTCTCTACAATCCTAAAATATTTTTCTCTTACAGTTTCTGGCTATTATAATCAAATTTAAGCTTTACAATAATTTCTCTGCATATATGTTTTATTTCGTCCATCAGTTATTAGATAATTTAATTTACCGTGATCACCTTTCACAATATTTGGTACTAGTAGCCTAACACTCCTGTAAACATTAACCCAATCTGAACACAAATACCAAGTGGCAAAATGTTCTCCACAAAAATGTAATTAAAAACTGTTAAATCATCTTTGAATTCCGCCAGGAACCAGTCGGTCACCTGCTTATGCAATTTACTGCCATCTCTCATTACTCACTGTAATGGTAAGCGTGTTCTTGCATGTTGTTCTTTATGCTCAGCGTCTTGGCGAAGACATATGATGCATGCTATGATTTAAAAAGTGTTCAAAACTTATGTTTGTGTTATAACAATGATTCAAATTAACAGAATTATAAAATAAAAGCTTTGTATTTAAAGATTCATTATTAATAGAATCCAAGCTGTCCAGTAACGTTTTTGCATATATTTTATGATATGATATAAACTGTAAAATCAATTCATACAAAATGCAATTTATATATACATATATAATAAACGAGTGGAAATAAAAGTTTAAATTGTTTTATTGTGTATACAGTTAGTGCAAATATTAAAATATATTTCAATGAATCGGTTAAGTGGTTAACGTTGTTAAGCCACACACAATCAAAGCAAAATATATTATTAACCAATTATCACACTTGCCTCTAACATTTTATCTAATATTTTAATTTTAAAAAATAATCAAAACGTTTACACATTATCTACATTAATGTGTCTAATTTAATTTGTCTACATTTAATGTATCAACATTATAAAAGGAATTATGCTATTAGGAAATATTCGACTTCACTCGTCATGTAAATATAATTCCTATTATCAGTTTATTTGTTTTAAATTTTTTATTTCTACATTAATTAAATCTTATTTTATGTTTAAAGAAAGTTTCGATAAAGTTATTATCTACAGCACTGGCCGTATTATTACAAGTACAAGTTAGAGTAATAAATTTAATAAGAACTGAATCTAGACCGGAAAGTAGCTTCGCATATTGGAAGGGAAGAGTGAATGACCTGGCAGAGATGAGTATTGCCAGTTGCTAGGTCTAACTACATACTATTCCGTTTATGCAGTATTTCCTTTATATTATAGAAAAAGTATAACTTAAAATAATTAAGAGTTAAACTTCATTTTTAAAACATTTCACCATGCTAATACAAATTGCTCCCAATGTCTGTACAAGCAAGTCGCTGAATTTTGTTAATATTTAAGTATTTTCCTTATTATATTATTTTTTCTACTTATTTCGTTTGAAATATATTTGAAACATTCCTAGCAATAACCAGACGCATAGGCTGAATAAATGACAATGCAGTTAAGGTTTATACGATCCATCAAATATACAACTGCCTACTCCCGCATCGATAGCATTTTTACCACTAGAATTGCAATTTCATTTTGCTATGAAAACCGCTTGAAATATCCCCGTCCTCAATTATTCACCAATAGCAGCGCTAATATATCCTTCTCTCTACGCATATTAACTCGAATAAATGATGGAAAACATTCTAAAATGTTTTTTTCACATTACATTAATAATTTAAAAAAAAAACAAATTAAGTTTCCTCTACAATACAAGAAAAACAAAGTGTATTTTTCTTTGAACAATTTGACAAATAACGACAAAAAATTCAACGTAGTCAAAGTTTAAACATATTGATTTATTCTGTTTAAGACCAAAATGTAGTTTTTTATTTTTAAAAATTCATTTGCATTTTTAAATTCCATTTCGTTAGAGTTCATTATAAAGGACTAATATTTGAGTGTATTTCAAAAAAGTGAATAAATATTCTGATTTTTCTGGTGATACCGAATAATAGGTTTTGTTAACTCGAGCTTAACCTAATACGTTTATGAAAGTAGTTGTTGATATGGAGATAAATCATCTGTAAGATACAAAATATGTACACAAAACTATAATAACTTCTAAACGCGATGATACCTATAGGCCTACTAAGCACATTGTTAATGATATTCTGTTAACTCAAACAATCAAAAAACTTAGGCTGTAAATTTTATTTTTTAAGAAAGATCACCAGCTGTGTGTGTATATATATATATATATATATATATATATATATATATATATATATATATATATATGGCATGAAAATCACTCATTACTGTATTTCAAAAATTAGACCTACGAAGTTAAAAATTTGCATGGTGATTATCCTTGAAAGATGTAAATGTGCAATATGGCTGTTAAAAAATCTTTAACGTGGTATAAAGTAGCTCAATTCTATAATTTGAAAATCCCTTTTTTTACTACTTGTCTGATTTTAACGGAAATTTGTCTGCATAGAGAATTTAAATGATTTTTTTATTGTTATTTGCAGTTTTAACTAAGTTTTAGGTAAAGTCAAAGCTTTTCATAAGCTTATCATAAGCTTTTCTGAAACAAAATTGCCAACACTTAGAGTACTTTTTTCTGTTACATGAAGAGGCTTTTATTCTCCGCCAAGAAACATTTCCGCGCATTTAAAAGAAATACTTCTTTCTCTGTTGCATATAGATACAACATTCTAGGCAATCTTAATTAGTCATATACTATTTGACACAAAATGGCGAGCTCTCAAAATATATAATTTGTTTGCCTGTTACATAAAAGGCATGTTGTCTGTCCGCTTTTCAATTGGAAAAGACCTGACAGATTTCAAAGATTTTTTTTATTTACCAAGTGCAATTGTTAGCACTTTAAACTGAAATACACTCATTCAAAACAAAGTGGTGGTCACTTAAAATGTCTGATTTATTATAAAACTGGAGTTTCCCATGAGCCAAGCAAGTTGTCTGTACATTTTATAGTTGTTTCTTTTTTAAATCATGCATTAGAGCAAATTTTAAAGTGAAACGAATTTCTGTCGAGCTCAATGTCTGTATGTTACGTTGAAATGATAATTTTGTCGCTGTAGTCTACGAAATGACTCGATTGATTTCAATTGAAACGTTTATATTATGTTAAACACAATAATCAGTAAGTTTTAGACTATCTCAAACTTTATTTTGCCGGTTTGAAACAAAATTTTGGTTAATCAAAATTTGATTTATTTAAAAAAGGTATTCCAAGAGCTCTAGCAGCCAAAAAAGGTCGACCTTCTACAGTACGTGTAAAATGTTAGCCATATGGTTACAATATCGTATTGCAAAGTGGTGAGAATTTAGAGTTTTGGCTCAACAATATAATTTATTTGCAGAAATAATTATTAATATAAGTTTTAATAAAACACTTCTTTGACAAGTATACAAACTTACTGTAGTTTACAGTAAAACAAAATTTTCAAGTCAATTTTAAATTGACCACTTGTAATTTTTATTTCCTGAAGAATACCATAGCGAAACACGAGTACTAAGTCTGTTCTGTACTTATCAGAGAAGCAAGGGTACTAAGTCTGTTCTGTACTTATCAGCGAAGCAAGAGTACTAAGTCTGTTCTGTACTTATCAGCGAAGCACGGGTACTAAGTCAGTTCTGTACTTAATAGATATTGTACAGTGAAAAAGTATACTGTTAAGCTTCATGGAAGTTATTATATTTCATTTATGTATTACAGAAATTCATTTTTTATACAAATTGTAAAGTACTTACAGTTTATAAATAAATAAATTGATGAAACTTTTAAAAGGGATTAAAGAATATTAATAGAAATTAAAAGAATGTTAATGTACGTTTAAAACCAGTTTATATTATTTACGATTATTTGTAAATAGTTGTAAATTAACAAAGTAATTTCAATTACGTGGAAATCTATAGAAGTATTTTTTTTAATTGAATAAACTGTAATTTTTTTTATCTTTTGAACTTTTCACTTCTTTAGGATTATTTCTCTTTTTAGTGATGCTGTCAGTAATAAATGCGGTAATGGATATTGTTAGGTTTTACAGTTATTTAACATTAATGTAGCCCATAACATTATGTTGTGTTATTTAATTGCAGCGCTAATTTTTCTTTGTTATGTATTTATAAACTTGTTGTCAAATAGTGAATGTTTAAGCACAAATTTCGTTATGGAAGTTAAGCTGTAACATCACAATAATTGAAATATAGGGCAAGGCATGAAGGAAGCACAAGTCTAGTGTTCAGTGTAGTGGCGTTAGAAGAGTTCACATGTTGCAATTATGGCTAAAAATAGCTCAAGGCGATCACTCCATGCTTCCTGCATATAAAACTGCATCAAGATGCATTACTGAAATAATCTAACATCAGACAAAAGAAATTTATAAACTTTATTTTCTGCGCCTTAATAGTCACGTCACTAGTTTAACGATTATATTTTCAGCGATTACGTACGTGCGAGTGTGTGTGTGTGTGTGTGTGTGTGTGTGTGTGTGTGTGTGTGTGTGTGTTTTGCCTAATATATTAATTATGAGTGTTAACATTGAGTTTAAAAGTTAATGTAAAAACAATTATTGCAGAATACTTTAATTGTAATATCATATATAGTGATTAACTTTAATTATATTACTGACAGCTAGTTACTTTTTTAGACACGTTCAGATAATATTTTTATCGCTAATCAGCTGTTTTATTTCTGTAATAAGATTTCCTATATTGGTATTGTTGTTCATTTATAAAATCAATAATCTTGGAAATATAAAACCGTTTTAAATTACCGCTTTTATCGCTAGGAACACTGTTAAAAACACATGTACAATAACTACACCAATCAATTCAATAAAGTTTTTAGAAATGTCTGTTTGTGTTTTTATTTAAAATTATACATTTATAAAATAAAATCTCGGGATGTATTTTCTGTATTTTATTCTATGTAATCTTCCCGTATTTTTAATGAAAAATTGTTTATAGGCAAAAAGATTTGTTTAATTTGAAAGAATATTTTAAAAAAACACTCTGTGCCTACAATTCATAAAACAAGCGAAACGTGAAACAAAATATATATGCTTTTGTTCTTTCATGGATACATTGATAATTCTAATGCAGTTAAAAACTGAAACTATTGAAGGGAAATAATTTACATTTTTTTCTTTTTTGTTTATCAGTTAAAATACATTTTTAAATATATTATTTTATATCAATTAAATAAAACTTATTAAGGACAATTTTTATTTGTTGTAGCTTCATCATCGCACTTTGTCCAAATTTAACATAACATAGGCCTATGTTTTATATAACCTTAACAAAAGTTTACAAAATGTTGATAAAAAATATTATGTTAAAGAAATATTTGTTGTAAAAATGCGAAAAATTGTTACAAAAAACAAAATGGTTAGATTCATAATGTTTTTGTGTTTTTACTTTTTTACTGCACAAATGAGAAGTGTGAAACATTATGATGATAGTGAAAATAAACACCTGGTAATTTAACTGATATTTCCGTTTTTATGGTAAAAAATAAGCCAAACTAAAATGTACATCCATATGTCATTTTGAATGTAATTGTTATTGATTATGTAACTCTTAAAAGTTATTTCTCTCAAATGTTGTTCAAAGTTTTCACCACTTTATTACATAAGTATTTTATCAAAACGCTTAAATTGTTAACTACAAACAATGCTGTTCGGGATACAGCGACAAAAAATCCCAAAATATAAGCGTTAAAATTGGTTCATGAAAATTTATTAGGCCCTAAATTGTAAAGAAATATAACTCATATGTAGGACATTTTAAATAAAATACATAAATCGCTTAGCAGTAAATCAAAAACTAAAATAAACAGTCACCATTATAGAAATTTGTTTTACATTTTTAGATCTAATCTCGATTTATAAATTAATTTGTTTATAAATCGAATTTATTCCAAATTTGGTAGTATGGAATGACGTTTCAACTTTCATTCATTATGAAACAGTTTTAAGAAATTAAACCTATTTTATTATTTTTTTTTGACAAACCGTATTTGTCGGGTTTAAAATGTGACAAAGTTTACATAATGTCTTTGCTCCATTTATTTACGAAGTTTTCAATTTATTTTCCTCTCATGTCACTTTAGTAACGGGATGTCCCCGCTAGTTTTGGCGCTGGATACACTGTTTGTTATCGGCTATCGGATACAATGCAAGTCCCGCTAAATGAAACCATCTCTATATTTATTGTTATAAATGTTCTGTATAATATAAAATTATATTTATAATACATTACGATTACTGTAAGAAAATAGTTTTAACAAAAATTGAAGGGAAATTGCAGTAATGTTTTGTTAAGTTTAAAGTACTTCAATATCAAAATCACTATTAAAGTTCATGTATTGTATTAATACAATTATTAATATTCCTAAGACTTGTGTACCTAAAATGAAATTTTAAATATATAGTTTTAATTTTGATGGAAATATACATTAATTGCTATGATTTTTATAAAGTTATAAAACGTTCAATAGCCTAATAGGTCACGTATACATGTTATTTTATACTTGATAAATTTAACATAAAACTCACTTAAATGACAAAATATTACTAATCGCTAGACGCTTTACACGAAGCGTGTAAATTAAAAACACATCCCACTTGAGAGTTAGGCCTATACTTTTTGGAGTTTACTGAAAATAATTTGGAATAACTAAACACAATCTGAAATCTGGAATTTGTGAAAAACTAAATAAAGTGCTTAAATAATTTAGGAAGTCAAAATAATTGTTAGAATATTACGTTTATTGTGTAAATTGTAAGGCCGATTTATTGACAATATCAGTGTTGTCCAGTAATATTTGCATTTTCTATGGCAGTATTAAAATGCAAAGGAATGTTGGAAAATACATTTTGTTTACAGATATGATTTAAAATATTGGTTTAATATTGTATATTGTACTGTTTTACTGTACATACATAACGGTTCAGAAAGTTATATTTTGTTAATACATTTTAAATTTTAATTAGTTTTGAATTCCAAAACAATTTTTATTTTTATAACTGTTTCTTAGTTTTTTATAAGTTACAATTAGGTTATCAATTTGCGTTACTTGTCAAAATTGGTTGTACTTTTTTAGCCAACATGTTGAATCAGCACGACAATCAAGTATTTGTGATCGAAAACGGATCCCCTTATACAAGAAAAGCATTTTATCTTATTTATTCTAAGCGTTATTAATATTAGAAAAACTTCATATTTCGAAATTTAGATTTTAAAAGACAGACATCTATAAAATTAAGAGTCATTAGATTTATGTTCCTTAATGGACTATTGGTTACTTATTTGGATATATAATACATTTTTAACTATGTTTCAACAAAAAAATATGCACAAAATAAACGTTTTGAACAATAAAAGATATTACGACTTGCTTTGGCCCCAGGTGCGGGTGTAGGCTTGTATTTTATCTCGAGAAGCCTTACGCAGCAGAATGCCGACCCATTGTTGTGCTGCAGCTACAGCTACTGTCAGCGGTTTTATATTACTATCATAATAGCGTTTGTTATAGTTGGTCGCTTACTTTCGCGGAATCAGGTGGTCTTGTATTTGTTTTGGCAAATTAAAAACAAAAAACAAAAAATCCTATTTGTTTTCTACTTAAAGTAACACAGTACGCAGAAACGTCCATTGTTGTTTTCCATGACCTTTCAAAGGGACCACGTGTGATTTTTGTAGTCTTAGTATTATAATTGTAATTTCATACATATTGTTTTAAATTGCACGTACAAATACATTTTTAAAATCTTTGTGTACTTTGTATGGCATATTATGAATTGAGACAAACCAATTTCTTTGTTGTCATCACCGTTCAAGCATACTGTCACACAAGCGTTATTAAATTGATTAATTAGAAAATGTTTTAACTATATAATCAGAAATCTCGCATGTTAGGAAAATTATATTTATAAATTCTCCATATAATGCAAAACTTAATACAGAATATCATTTTAAGAATAAACATATTCTTGTAGCTGAATATTGTTTATTTTTTAATTATTTATTTAAAGTACTATTGATATTTTGTCATAATAAGTACTGATTGCGTTAAATAAAAAAAATGTTTTTCTTGTTTAATTTTTTATTTTCAATGCTAAGCTAAACATTTCCCTAGGTTGTCACTGCATGTTCTAAAATAATTTTCAGCAAATATTCTCCCTCGAAATTACAAAAATATTGGTCTGTTAATTTATAATATTTGCGACATTTGCAGAGTTTATTAAACTGTCTCTTATTAGGTCTATCTGCTATTAACAAAACGTGAAAACAGCTGATTGATCAATTTTCAAAAAATAAACTTCTACAATGCAACTAGCTGAGTAATATAATTAACTTCCGTTTACAACTAAACAAACTTACAAGACTTGAAAACAGCTAATTGATCAATTTTCAAAAAAATAAACTTCTACAACCAACTGTATATACATATACATATATTTAAATATATAACATATATATACATATACATATACATATATATATATATACATATATATTCCGATTACAATCAAACAAACGTATGTTCGGGGTCTTTAATCTTAATGGGAATAAAGATTTTGCTTTTCTGTTGGAACAAATGTTTCCGAATATCTTTCTAAAATGAAAAACTTAATTCGTTATATAAGAATCGGTTCAAAACTCTAAAAGAAAGCTCCATACTCTTCGACTTTTAATAGTATACATTTGAAATTATTGTATAATTTAATCTGAACTTTTTAGTATTTCTTTATACTTTTATTTCAAAAGTAAAGTTTAAATTATACTTAAATAAATCATCCTAAAATATATGAGTATATTTTATATGAGAAACTCAGTAGCTTATATAATTAAAATTAAAAAATATTAGATCTAATACTTGACAATAATATTCAAAGTAATACAGTTAAAGTTAATTTCTAGTAATCTCGATATTTACTTCTTTTTTATCCCTTGAATTCTTTGTTTCAAAATTATCAAGTGCTTAAATTAAATTAAATTTAAATTTAATTACAATATTTTTATGGTTTTGATTGAAATTAATTTACACCTTAATCAAAATTAAGGCCCTTATAAAGGTCGTCTACTGCAAATTTTAAAATTAACGTTTTTGAGTGAGCGTATAAATCTATACTAGTATTAACACTTTTAACCTATTCAAAATGGCGACCATTTAAGGCCCTTATTAACACCAATTTTCTGTATTTTACCCAGTTATAAAGTAAATGTGCGTAAGTTAATTAAAATTACTCTATAATTAACTAATCGTTTTGAATATAGAAAAACATTTACAGTGTTTAATTACGAATTAATTGTTCTATAAAAATAAGTTTGCGCGTTTTAATTTTAAGTATTCTCACAGATATATAAATTCATCTGTTTGTTTCTGATATTTTTGGCTAAAGTTTCATTTTTAAAGGTACAAAAAATAATTTAATTGCCGGTTTTAATTAAGGGTCAAATTAGAAAATTAAATGTTTTTTCTACAATATTATAACATATATGCAAACATTTTACTCCATAAAATATTGAAATAACTGAAATTTCATAAAATAGAACATCAAACAATAAAAAATTATGAATTTATTTACTATAGAAAACAAGCTTGATCTACTATTTCATTACTTCTTAACGTATAGGTCAATAAAATGTTGTTTTTAAGATACAAACAAAATTATATTAATTTATAAGGCAAAATTTTTATTTAATTATTTTTCTAGCTTTAAACCTTTCAAAATATTCTA
Source organism: Callitettix versicolor (assembly GCA_022606455.1). Classification (NCBI taxonomy): domain Eukaryota; kingdom Metazoa; phylum Arthropoda; class Insecta; order Hemiptera; family Cercopidae; genus Callitettix; species Callitettix versicolor. The sequence continues at coordinate 47,194,174 of CM040184.1, forward strand.
AAACAAATATAAATACATGCATTTAAAAACATAAATCGATTTTTTTATTATAAAACCAAGTTTTTTGCCTAATTGTATTCAGGAAACAGCTGAATAGACGAATTTATTAGGTAACACATATTTATTTTTAAAACAGAAGAATACAGTAAGCCTAAAGAATGAATTTCTTTATAAATATTTTGAGTTTTTAATTTTTTATTATTTTTTATTAATTAGATTGACATTTTTTAAATCATGCGTACGAAAATCTACAGAAAACGTAATTATAGTTGAAGCCAAAATTGTTGTAAAGAATATTTTTAATAATTTGTTAATTTCCAGTTTTGAAAATATGTTTTTACACGAACAAATATGGCTTACAATATTTTCCACCGTACCTGCAGGTACTAGATATCCGTAGCATGCCTACATGTAGCTTGTTACATTCTTAAGTCTAAGTCAAGTACTTTTAATTTAATCTCTTTTACAAAACTGTAATTTGTTTTTTTAATGCGAATATAATGAAGTTCAAAATATCAAATAATCCAACGTCTATTTTTGGTTTAATTAAAAAATAATATTTTATTTCTTATATACACAGACAACCTATAAATTGATTTAAATATATGTAAAGGAGGAAAAATATGATAGTTTCTTTTTTAATTACATAAGTTATTATTGTTTCGTAAACCAAATTACAGGACTGGAATTTTTAAAATGTTTGAAAAACCATCATTAGCGACGCTTGTACAGTGCAAAATAAAATGGCGCCAAACTAACCTAAAAAGAATTGTAGGCACTTACCTTTTTATGAATGAAGGGACAGTAGAGTAGAATACCGCCCAAGAAGAGGTTATTTGCACAACATAAAGCCGCTTCTGTTCAGGTGTCGTTGCCACTCAGCGCACGTGGTCACTCAATCACCGATTATCCAAAGATCCGAGTTATAAAACTGTACAAGTAAAAAATTGTGCACATTGTTTGAAACGCGTTTATAATTAGCTAGGAAAAAGTACGAACGGCAAAATAAGCGATGGACTTGCGCACTAGGTCGAGGTCTATTTTAAAATAACATGAGATGCAGTCGGATTCCTAGGACTCAAAATGTCTTGAATGCAATTTTTCGAACTACACTAAGAAATAAAAAACATTTTAACCGCACAGCATTACTATATCCCATTCTGAACAGCCACTGATCAAATTTCCAACCGAAAACAATAAACAGCACATTGTTGCATTTTTTACTCGAATGTGCGTGCGTTTGTATGTGCATATACGTTGATGCACTTAATGCAAGTCCCTGCACCAAACTGCATCGCCTTCTCAATGCAGCTTGCAAGAAGCGTTACTCGATCGAGAGAGAGAGGGGGCGATGCTGCGTTTCCTCGAGTGCGACAAAGACAGACTACACCCTGCCTCCGTTGCCAGATCATGCAAAGAATTATATTATAATATGGGGACAAGTTCTGCAACCTAGCACCCGACTTGTAAAAACCGATTAAGATTTATTAGCTTGGCTTATCCACCCCCCTCCTTGATATTTGTAATTAGCGGAGAGATGTTGTGATTAACACTTCGTGAAACAACAAGCTGCATTGTTGGGATTGTTTCCTCTCTAACTGAACACAGTGATTCTAATTATCTAAAAGAGGTTAAGATACGTCATGGTCGCCTTACATCTGGAGGGAAGCTAATTTTAAAATATTGTACTTGTTAAATTAGAATCAATCAGCAAACAAATTACTCTCAAAATAAGACTGAAATTAAACGACTGTTAATATTTTCTTCGAGCAATGTTATTAAAGAAACTCAATTTAAAATGGTTTATTATCTGGTAGAACAGCGTTCCCTGTGAACTTCATAGAAATTTAATTATTTTTTTTTCACTTTTAATATTTAATTCGATCTAAAAATTGTACATATAGGTTATGCACTTAATTAGGTTTTATAAATGCTATATATAGTTAAATTTATTAAATTAAGATTTTAATACGTGTTTCAATTTACACATGGATTTATCATTCTCGTACAGTATCCTAGGTAAAGTATTTATATTTTCAAAAGTAAAATAAATCTCAACAAACATTTTAAAAATATACTGAATTTTCGTTTATTTACGACGTGCACAGTTTTGCGATTGTACAAACAAAAGAATTTAATTTAAATTTTAATCAAAATTTTGGAGTCGTAGTCGAAAAATGCAGTACAGGAGCTCTTTTTGAAAAATATAAATTTGCTTTATTTATTAAAATTGGTTACTAAATTTTACAAAAAAAAATGCTGACCATTTATGTTATATGAGGATTTCATCATATTTTAAAAACATAATAACATTTACTGTTTGAGAATAATGTCAGTTAGTTTTTTTTTATTTGGTAAATTGTTTTTTTATTTCAAATATGGTGCCTGAGTATTTACTGAGTCTATGGATGTCCTTATATAAAACAACAACTTCTGTTAAACCGATTTGAATAATTTTTAATTTTCTGGAATTTTTTCAATAACTTCCGAAATTACAAATATTTCCGAAAATTTTCATTGAATATGAAAAAAATGTGTGCATTGTTTTTGCAAGTTTACAATGTATTTGCTTTTTAATCTTAATGTAATATTTTTCAAAATAATTCCTAAAATGGTATAAATTTATATGTACGAATAATATCAAAAACATTTTGTAATATGGTTGGAGCAAGACTAGTTAGGCTAATCGCTTTTAGTTTTACGTGTTAACTTTGAAACCATGTTTGTCATCCTTTCATATTGGACTTTATAATAGTTTAACAGAACTAATTGGGTGAGGTTTTAAGTGAAGAGTGAGAGCAATAACTTATTAATTTGGGCATTTAAATATTATAATGTGTAGGTCCTAATTAAAAAAATGAGAAAGTTTTCTATTATTGATTTCTTGTTTTTTCTTTAAAAACCATTTTTGGAACAGTTATTTTAATTTTTTGTAGAAATTAAATTTATTAAAACAAATAATAACAATTTAGACAGAACATATTGTAAAATAGTTTGTAAAATGTTTCATTAGAACAAAATCACTTTGAATTTTAGTTTTGTAAAATAATACAATCGAAAATCATTTTTAACTCAAGGCACATTATATTCGACTATTCACTAAAAATTGCAAAGCAAAACCATTAATTCTACTATGCAGACTAACTTTAAAAGTTACTCTGCCTCGAATTGTGAAAAAGCAAAGAAATTGTCTAATATAGTCTTAAAATATTTAAACAAAGTATAGATGAGCTTTACACTATAAACTGAAAAACCACTGATCACTAAATTGACAGATTTGACTTCAGTAGCATTTTACATGTTGTCAATACCTAGATGTAATCTTTTACTTTTCCAAAAGGTTTGCTTTTGAAAAAAAACTTGCATGCTGAAAAAATATTAACAATTTACTTTTAAGTGAAAATAAACACGGAGATATTTACTTTTAAACTGTGACATAAATATTTTGATCGAATTTGGCTCAACAAATTTTTGTGTAACTATTCCAGAAAACAAAACTTAAGAGTCGCTCTGTTTCCGTAACCTTTACAAAAATGTTTGTGTAACTATTCCAGAAAACAAAACTTAAGAGTCGCTCTGTTTCCGTAACCTTTACAAAAATGTTTGTGTAACTATTCCAGAAAACAAAACTTAAGAGTCGCTCTGTTTCCGTAACCTTTACAAAAAATGTTTGTGTAACTATTCCAGAAAAAAAACTTAAGAGTCGCTCTGTTTCCGGAACCTTTACAAAAATGTTTGTGTAACTATTCCAGAAAAAAAACTTAAGAGTCACTCTGTTTCCGTAACCTTTACAAAAATGTTTGTGTAACTATTCCAGAAAAAAAACTTAAGAGTCGCTCTGTTTCCGGAACCTTTACAAAAATGTTTGTGTAACTATTCCAGAAAACAAAACTTAAGAGTCGCTCTGTTTCCGTAACCTTTACAAAAAATGTTTGTGTAACTATTCCAGAAAACAAAACTTAAGAGTCGCTCTGTTTCCGTAACCTTTACAAAAATGTTTGTGTAACTATTCCAGAAAACAAAACTTAAGAGTCGCTCTGTTTCCGTAACCTTTACAAAAATGTTTGTGTAACTATTCCAGAAAACAAAACTTAAGAGTCGCTCTGTTTCCGTAACCTTTACAAAAAATGTTTGTGTAACTATTCCAGAAAACAAAACTTAAGAGTCGCTCTGTTTCCGTAACCTTTACAAAAAATGTTTGTGTAACTATTCCAGAAAACAAAACTTAAGAGTCGCTCTGTTTCCGGAACCTTTACAAAAATGTTTGTGTAACTATTCCAGAAAACAAAACTTAAGAGTCGCTCTGTTTCCGTAACCTTTACAAAAAATGTTTGTGTAACTATTCCAGAAAACAAAACTTAAGAGTCACTCTGTTTCCGTAACCTTTACAAAAATGTTTGTGTAACTATTCCAGAAAACAAAACTTAAGAGTCACTCTGTTTCCGTAACCTTTACAAAAATTTTTGTGTAACTATTCCAGAAAACAAAACTTAAGAGTCACTCTGTTTCCGTAACCTTTACAAAAATGTTTGTGTAACTATTCCAGAAAACAAAACTTAAGAGTCACTCTGTTTCCGTAACCTTTACAAAAATGTTTGTGTAACTATTCCAGAAAACAAAACTTAAGAGTCGCTCTGTTTCCGGAACCTTTACAAAAATGTTTGTGTAACTATTCCAGAAAACAAAACTTAAGAGTCGCTCTGTTTCCGTAACCTTTACAAAAATGTTTGTGTAACTATTCCAGAAAACAAAACTTAAGAGTCGCTCTGTTTCCGTAACCTTTACAAAAATGTTTGTGTAACTATTCCAGAAAACAAAACTTAAGAGTCGCTCTGTTTCCGTAACCTTTACAAAAATGTTTGTGTAACTATTCCAGAAAACAAAACTTAAGAGTCACTCTGTTTCCGTAACCTTTACAAAAATGTTTGTGTAACTATTCCAGAAAACAAAACTTAAGAGTCACTCTGTTTCCGGAACATTTACAAAAAATGTTTGTGTAACTATTCCAGAAAACAAAACTTAAGAGTTGCTCTGTTTCCGTAACCTTTACAAAAAATGTTTGTGTAACTATTCCAGAAAACAAAACTTAAGAGTTGCTCTGTTTCCGTAACCTTTACAAAAATGTTTGTGTAACTATTCCAGAAAACAAAACTTAAGAGTTGCTCTGTTTCCGTAACCTTTACAAAAATGTTTGTGTAACTATTCCAGAAAACAAAACTTAAGAGTTGCTCTGTTTCCGTAACCTTTACAAAAAATGTTTGTGTAACTATTCCAGAAAACAAAACTTAAGAGTTGCTCTGTTTCCGTAACCTTTACAAAAAATGTTTGTGTAACTATTCCAGAAAACAAAACTTAAGAGTTGCTCTGTTTCCGTAACCTTTACAAAAAATGTTTGTGTAACTATTCCAGAAAACAAAACTTAAGAGTCGCTCTGTATCCGGAACCTTTACAAAAAATGTTTGTGTAACTATTCCAGAAAACAAAATTTAAGAGTCGTTCTGTTTCCGGAACCTTTACAAAAATGTTTGTGTAACTATTCCAGAAAACAAAACTTAAGAGTCGCTCTGTATCCGGAACCTTTACAAAAATGTTCAAGAATTATTTACGAACAAACCGAAATCGAAATATTTCTTAAAATTGGTAAATTGGGATTTCGCTAATGTATAACACTTTAATACTCAAATTTGTTACTAAATTTGAAACAAATAAATTTTGACAGTGCAGGAGTATAGATAAAAATAAACCTTGACCATCTTCGGAGTTTATTTATTACTTTTCATTTAACCCCCAACCATTTATTCTTTTTTCAAATTTTGTACACTGTCCAGTTATAAATTTTCAAAGCAGTCGTCTAAAATTAAAGCGAAATTAAATTAACAATCTGTTAAAAAATTATGCTGTTATTTTGAACTTTTTTTCTATACAACTCTTAAACATGATTTTGGGAGAAATTAACTCTTTTAAAAAACGTTTTAATATATTACTGACTTTTTTAATATACTTTTTACGCAGTATTTCATGTTTTGTCTATAAAACTACTTAATGCAATTTATACTAATTTAATCTGTGCTCTACATAATGGGCAGTGCACACGCAAGTTCTGGTCACCTGTTACAGCTGTACTGAAAGAGTGCTTAAAATTACTAAATCGTTCTTTAAAACACTTTTTTTAAGAGACAAAAAAAATGATTTAATATTAACTAATGACGACGTGAAGGTTTGTTCGGGTGAGCTTATTGTATTGTTTGAAGATAGGCTAGTACCATACATGTTCAGTACACCCGGTCTCTAGTCCACAGTATCTGTGGATCTGTGGAGGCGGTGGTAAATCATCATACCCTGAGGTTAAGAATCAGTTAGTGAAGCCCGTGTAATATGAAAGTAAAATTAATTTGAAATAGGCAAAATTAGTCGCAATTTTCACGGTACAATGTAATTTTTAAAAAATAATGACTGTGGAATGTGACAATAATTGTCGGTTACGCAATAATGGAATACAAGGCTGTCAAGGTATCCACGAGCAAGTCGCGATCTGTCAACAGATCGGTAAACTTTACCTAAGTATCTGAGATTTTCATTTGAATTTCATGTATTTCCAATTTCATGTATTTAACGAACCTAAAATATCCCTGACCACATTTAAGATAAAATTTGAGGTGCGCAAGTTCAGAGCAGATACTGACCGATGAGGCCTTCCCATCTCGGACACGCCGGCCCTTAAAACAAGTTCATTAAAATTAAGGTCAGTTATTGTTATCCCTGACCTTTCAGAGAAACCATTGATCGTTAACACACTCATATGTATGTATATATATATATATATATATATATATATATATATATATATAAAAATTTTATTGGTATGAACAATAGATACGGTTAAACACACGTAACAAATTTATCTGTCTCTCTCAAACAGTGATGTATCAGTGCTTACTTCAATACTTCAAGCCCTGGTTCTGGGTTTTACCATGATTCCCGATCCGATAGCTTAGTTTCCAGTGGAAGTTTGTTAAAAGTGAAGTACTAAAAGCAGCACATTAAACAACATTATAGTGAAATGATATGAAATATTGAAAAAGCGGTATTGAGGTATATCAAAAGAATTTCCTTGATATAAAATTTCAGTGACTGCATATTCATGATTAGTTTAGGTAGAGCACTAGATTGAGCACGTTTTGGATGAAAACACAAACGCACACAAACACACACACACACACACACACACACACACACACACACACACATATATATATATATATATATATATATATATATATATATATACACACACACACACACACATAATATTTTGAATGCTTCATTTGTGAAAGACTGAGACAAAAACGTCGACTTAATTTCTTTACAGCGTGTTGTAAGAATTTCTTTGCAGCAATTTTTAATTTAATTTACTTATATAACTTAGGCCTGCATTACCTTTAGGAAATCGTTTAAAAAACGACTAAAGAATCACCATAAGTGAAGCAAAAGTTTTATTAAATTCTTATAATTAATTATTTCGTCAAAATAAAGCTATTATAGCCATGTTTACAACTACAATTGTATAGGGTGTTCATACTGGTGAAAAAAAAATACATAACATTATTTACACTCAGTTAATTGTTGAAAAATTGTATAAGAAAGCTATCGACCAAAAAACTGAAAGTTTGCACAATATAACTCAATGCACAGTATATTATCTCAATATCTATAAATCAAATTTTGTTCAAATTGTAGTAACATTAAAATTCATAACCTCGTTATTTATCGAATTTAAAATAAAATAAATTTACACTTTTGAGAATAAATCAGGGAAATCAAAACAAACCAATAGGTAATTTAGATTTATTACTTTTTTAATCATATGACACTAATTATCTTTAATTAAAATATTCTGATCTTTTTTAAGTTAGGAATGTAATACAAATTTAAGTAGAATTTAATGAATCGACATTAAGAATTTATGCTAATATTTTAGTTGTGTATGATCCTAGTAAACCGAATTATTTGGACTATAACGCACTGTAAGTTTTCTATCGAACTATATTTGAGAAAACATTTATCACTATCGTCAGACTTATGTTTAAAAAAATCGATTTTAAAATCCGGCAACGTGCAAATGCAGCAACGTGCAAATGCAGCAACGTAAACATACACTGTAGTAAAAAAAAAATACAGGATGTCTGAAATCGAATATATCTTATCAATATTTCATTGTAGATTTGTCTATAAATTTTAATGTAAATATCGATTTGTTATATCGATTTCTATGTAGATATCGATTTGTTTGCAATATCAATTTGTATGCAACATAGATTTGTATGTAGATATCGATTTGTGTAGAGATTAGAATATAATAATTATTTATATATATTTAAAAACATACCGATTTGTATACAGACTTGTATGTAATAGCAATTTTTATATCGATTTGTGCGTAGGTATCGATTTGTATACAAACTTGTATGTACATATTATGTCTACAAGTAATATGTGAAGGTAAAAAAATAAATTTGTCGGATATTAACACTTTCCTCTTGACTAACACGATAATATTTAGCCTACGAATTGTAAACCAATCCTAAATTACGGTTCCAACCTTGGCCTTTTAAAAAATTGTGGCGACACATGAAGGTCCGAAGGTCCGCGAAGAGGTTGTTCTCTGTACGCCCATATCTCACGGCGACCTGCATCGCCATCTCCCGTCTACTATTAAATACGGCGCAATATTATCTCCAGGAGTCTATAGCATGACCACGTTCAATAAGGTTGCAGACAGAATGTTTTGTAATTATAAGCCGAAGAGTTGTAAACAGTGAGTGAACTCAATTTAAGTAAGTTTAGAGCGTCGGCTACTTCTGATACTGTCCAAAGGTAAGAGTGAAATAAATTTGAGTCTGGATTGTACCGAAAAGCTGAAGTAGAGAGTCAAATAATGTTCATTACGATATATCAAGAGCAATCATTTGCGTAAATTTAAATAAAATATTTAATCATTTTTACATGTGTTATTTTCTTAAGTCGATTTTGTTTAATGCAATGATAAATTCATATCTACTGTGGTCAATTACAAACAAACGATTAATTGCGAGTTCAAAAATAACTAAGCTTTGATTATAATTTCTAATTTAAAGAAGGAAGAATTTAAGGACAAATTTTATAAAAAGTTTCTCACATCAACTATTCACCTAAAAATACTAGGTTTGGAAACAATAGATCAATAACAGAAAAACCGGCTTAATTAGTCCAATTTGTCTGAAAGTTTAGTTAGGCCTATACATTTATATGAAGAAATAACACAAGTGTGAGAAGCAAATCTGAAATTTTTCTACAATGCTTGAGAGTAAACAGGAAAACCCCTAAATCGGTCAGGATATTATTTTAAAATTATTTACCTGAGAAATATTAATCCATTTACTTTCTAAACTGCAACACTGTTTTCAGTGTTAAACCTTATGCACTACCAACATTTAATTGGTAAATCGATAATGGAAAATTATGGCAACATGAAGTTTTGTCCACGGAATCACACGGTTAGTTTAGATAACAGAAAAAGATACAAAAAACAAGTAGTGTTTCAAAGACAAATAATTTTATGTTCATTTTATTGAATATTATAATCATAAACAACAGTTCGAAAAATTAATGGTACTAACAACTTATAACGTAATAATTGAAAATAATTTCTACTTTACTTCAACCTGAATCTAACAGTTGGCACTTGGACAAAGTGAGAAATTTAACGGTAAAAGTATACATAAAAAATCAAAGATAAATAGAACTGAAATACATAAATTATGCCGTCGTGTTAACTCTAAAAGGGTTTCTTCTTTTAATGCGTTCTAGGTCTAACTTTATTTTGAAAAGTTGATGGGCTTCCACATCGACATGTTTTGCAGTCTTCTTTTGTGAAACACAGCGAATATTTTGATTGTATCTTTCACAAAATTTAAATTTATATCAGCGTGTATGTCATCATTTTGTTGGTACCATTTGGTATTTATAATTACTCGAATGATCATATTCTGTGCTCAATGAATTATGAAACTGCTAGATAAATAAAACAAATTATATATATATATATATATATATATATATATATATATATATATATATATATACATATATAATATTAATTATAACAATGAAAATACATTTGTTACGCTGGTATCGAACTAAAAAATTGTTGATAGGCGGGGCAACATTTAAACAATTGTAAAATTGATTTTTTTAAAATGAATTTGTTTCTCATTCAAATCTATATTTCAATTAGGCTACATAGTTAAAAGACAATTACTTTTTGTTAAATTTGTACATCCGATTGACTTAAATATAAATAGGATGTTTGATTTGTCATTGAGCTAAGCGTCTTTGTAAATTTATTTTTAAAAACCATTTAAATATGCAGCAATATTTACTTTAAGTTTACAAACAGCTCTCTTTAACTTGCTAATAAATTAAAAAGTATTAAGTTCCATACTTTTTGCTTGTATATTTACATATACATTTCAATTTGTTTGCGAATTTTTTTTAGATTCAAGAAATATGTAGAGAATTTGGCATTTTGCAAACCTTGCTTATTTTGTGTACTATTTTTGTTTCAACCCAATGGACAATTCTACACAAAGAGTTTCGTAACACTCTGTATTGCTGTGATTTCATATTGCGAGAAATATATATTGTAAAATGCATCGTTTAACTTTAAAGTGATTTTTAATTGACCGAGCTAAGAGATGACTTTGTTTCAACTCGACCGTTTGGCATTTGGTTAGTGTGTTTGTTTGTTTGTTACTCAGTTTTGGCCAAGCTCATTGACGACTTCTTTTGATATAAAGTCCGGACGACTTATGTGTAATACTTTTCCCATAAGACTATTTCAAGATAACGGCCTCTGATTTATGATGAAAATTGTACGCAGTTTTGGCCAAACGTACAGACCGATTGTTTTGAAATTTGGTACGAAGATATTTCGTATGAAGTTCTTACCAAATATTTGTAATGTTTTTGTCATTCACTTTCTTTTCAATATGGCAGATTTAACGATTTAAGATGAATATACGCAGATTCGGCCAAACGCATTGACCTTTGTTTTAAAATTTCATACGAAATTACTTTGAGTAGGCTAAAACCTGAACGACGTATGTCTAATTTTTCCCATTCATTTTAAGATTGAAGCTTCCGGTGATGAATGTACACAGTTTTGACAAAACTCATTGACATGTTTTGAAATTTGGTAGGAAAACACCCTGTATAAAACACGAAAGCTATATCCTATTCGTACAATATTTTCCCATTCACTTCCGGTTCAAAATGGCAACCACTGGTTTATAATGACGAGCATAGTTGTCAGTTTCCTATAATACTGAATGAACGGCAATACTTTCATAATTTTGACCGTTTCATGAAGAAAGAGCGTAACATATCCTCTTAGCGGTTAAATTGAGGGAAAAGGTTACGAACGCATTAGAGCGCTGTTGCAGATCGGTGGCTGACCTATTGATTCAGAACACGCCAAGTGTACTGTTCTTTCAACTACTAGTACTTTGTAGAACATCAATATTTTCTGCAATTAATCACAAATACTTACAAAACAATTACATGTACTGTATTTTAATAATAAAGTTAGTTATAGTACATAATTCCAACGGCATACCTATTTCATTTAAGAAGTCTAAGACATTATCGTTCTCGTGCTCGGTTAAGGCGCCACTACAGCCTCTAGCCGTGCGGTTTGAGATTGCGGTTACAGACTTGCTAGCGCGAGTTAGTGCTAGCAAGCGCTTGTTGTCACTTGTTTTATTCCAACTACTGTACTGATTGATGCGGTGCAACTTAACAAGCGCCAGATAGCTCTAGCTAGCGCGTACACGTCACGATTCGGCTTGCAAGCTAGTTCAGTAAAGGTTATTACCTGCTTTTGTGAACAGCTAATTGTACTAATCACACAGTGTGTATAACGGATGTTTTTCTTTAAAACATTGGTTATACGGAATACATAATTATGTATGTGTATTTAATATGGTTACTAATAAACGAAAGACCTTTTTCTGTTTATCGACAACTCCAAGAAGTGTAGGCTACTTTTAAATATGTGACACAAAAAACTTAAAATTTATTTACTCTACCAACACGAACAAACTTCATGGAAACTATTAGGCTAATACGCTTTACAGGTGCTAAGTAGCCTTTAAAATTCTGTAATGTAAAGAATAAATCGTGATATTTGTAGAGAAAGTAATACGTTTAGGAAGAAATTTAAAAGAATAATCTCATAGGGGAAGAATATCAAAGACGATGCAAATAATACGGTATTAGAATAATAGTAATAGGAATGTTAAAAGACAAAATTTAAAAAAGTCTTTACAAGAAATATTTGTCTAATATTAAGTTAAAACAGAATAATTACAAAAATACATTGATTGAATTGAAATAAATTAAAACTAAATAAATTTATTAAAACTTAAACAAAAATTAAATTGTTATAGCGACAAAAGGAGCATTAGCAGTAATGCAAAATGCAGCACCTTCTTTGGGTTTTAACAGTGTAATTTTGTGTAAACCTTACTACGATTATTTGAAAACTAAACTTCAAAAAAAGAACAATAATAATAAAATAAAATAAATGAATTAAGTTTTAAATTTATTTTTTAGAATTATTTTTTTAATTGAAGTAATCATCGTCGTAATAACTATTTTGTAACAAGAATCATTGTACCTGATAGACTATAATAAATTTTCACAAAAAGAAACTTTTTGTAGCTGTGGAATCTCTCGGAGTGTATTCAACTTGACTTTGAGTCTTTTTTATACATCTCTCAATGTTTATATAAGTTTTTTTAATTTAATTTTTATTTAAAACCAAGAAAAAATAAAATTATATTTGCAGATCTATTTGCATTAACATTAAAACATTTATCAAAAATACTTATTTCAAATTTGGTTTGGTGTAACCTACGTACTTTACCATGGACCTTACAACAATTTATGGAAATATTGGAGGAAATGTAGGCCTATGTGGGCGTATGAACACATTGAGGGAATTAAGTTAAATTTTGTTTTAGAAACATAATAAAACAAAGCATTTATCGACCAACTGTTTGCAATAGGTAAATAGACAAAATTATTTTTGCAAATTTGAAGTTAATAAATTCTAATATTAAAGCGTTTGTACATAAAACACTGGAGTCTGAGCATCCGCGAAACGACTTCAAGTATAAAATATATTTAAAAACTATCAGAAATAAAATAATATGAAAAGAATTCAGAAAAGAACAATTACGTTAAGAAGTCGTGTTAGAGTTTAAGGGTTATTTGTTGGGTTTACGGTTGGTCTTTAATTTCCATTTAAGAATGCCATTAGTACCGAGCTCACTTCTAGCAAGGATCACGACCGCGCGTGCCACAGCAGTGGCATCAAGTTCTTCCCATCCTGGACCATTACCCTTCAATTGAGTCGTCGCCACTTGCCTGCTTTGCTTCGTTTCAACAATTATTTTCGGAATCTAAATATTGTTATTGTTTTCGTATGAAGAACGAAATAAAAATAACCAATTCTATAATAGTAAGAGAAACGAAATTAATGTGTCTGTTTATTTCAAGGAAAAAATTAATTATTTTTTTGTTGTAATGTATCTTTTCTTTTTTATTACACTATGCGATTTGAAAAAAGTCTTTAAAGACTACGGAAACAAAAGTATTTTATTATTTGTATTATTATTATTATTATTATTATTATTATTATTATTATTATTATTATTATTATTATTATTATTATTATTATTATTATTATTATTATTTTATAAACCTTGCTTTATTTCTTTATTCGTATAGTTGTAGAAATTAGGGAAACTCGTTTTGTGTTCCCATGAGAACTCAAATCAGGCAAATAGCCTACATACTCGTATTACTATTACACGAGTGAGTTCAAGTTATCTGTGAGTTCAAGTTATGTTTGAACAAACCTTCAAAATCATTTCCTTCAAACTGAAATATAACACTTTTTGTAGTTTAACTATCTTACATAATGTGATAGTGTGAACACGGTAAATGTTCAAAAAAATATTTCAACTATTCTATGCATGTATTTATATTAGCCTAAAAGGTGGAGATAAGATGATACTGGATGGTATAAAGCCTTATTAATAAGAACGAATGGGTATGGTGCAGCTTGCGTAATAACAATATAGGTATGCCAATCCATTATTAAGAAAATTAGACAAAAGAAATTTTAGTTAAAGGTGATCTAAAATACATTTAAAGAACAAAAGAGAAAAATTGGTGTGTCATTGACATGAAAGAAAGACTTGAATATTTGTTTAAAATCTGTTCATCAAAGTAATTCATGTACTTCAGTAAAAGCTGAATTTATAAAACAAGTACTGTTTGGGAGTAAATAGAAAATTGAAAAGTTATTGTTGACCACATTGTTACATGCAAGTGCTTTTACTTTATATTCAACAAGAAGTTGATACGACGTGAAGTTTAGTCCACGAGCCTGTAGCCTAAGGGGTACTGGACACGAACTCGAAGTAACCCGTTCCATTTGAAAAAATAAATAATGTAGTTTTTATTTTAAACAATGCACATGCTCTGTGTCAGTTTTGTTCTTTGTACTACGTTCTATGGTGGAGATTCTGCATTCAATCATTGTTATTAAAACACATTTGTTTATATCATTAGGGTTGATGTCAGGTAACAAATGGTTTACAAAAACTTATTTATGATGTAATAATTTAAATATTGTATCAAATCTTTACTCGGTAAAACTTTTGTGTCACTGTTTACTTACGTGTTTTATCTGTATACAATCGTAGTAAGCTTCTTTTGTTATATTCAGTAACAAAAATGTAAAATGAGTTTAATTTAACTTGGTAAATTTGTAATAAATAGAGCTGGAAAACATCACGTTTCTTGTTTAATAAGACAATTTTAAACAAGCTACTAAGGTTGTACTACTCAGCCTATATTTTTCGACAAGAGGTTAGAAGGAATCCTATGTATTGAAAATTTTAATACAGCTTTTAATATTGGGAATAGAGTTCATGTAATTATATTTTAATAAGCACTGCAGACTTTTTACACAATAACAGTGACTGCACAAATAATCGTAAATTTATAGTCAACGAACAGAAGGAAATAATTAATTGTTAATCATAGGTAAAAGTCGGACATGTTATGGTGTTTTTTATCTTCTTAATTAATTATTAGTAAAACGTTACATTGAAATTAAACAGATGTGAAAATCTTCACGTAAAAAACAATTTTATTACTTGTATAAAAAGTTAATAACATCTATTAAACCATAAAATCTGATAATTTTAATTAGAATAATTATAAATAATTTTAAGAAAGATAAGGCATTAGGATAATGCGTTTTACAAGTACAAATTAAAAGTGTTCGTTGCTTGAGGTTGTGAAAGCAGATGTCGAGTCAGCTGACAATAAATTTTGTTTTAATTATAATGAAGACTGGGATTGCTTTCCTTACAGCATGATTGCTCGTACACAAACACGGCAACAAATAAGATTGCGCAATTAGTACTGTAACAGAATGTTGTATTTACTATAAGTCCTTATGGCCCCCATATTTAGTAGTGCAGGTATTTAGCTATAAAGAGCTACAATAATAGCCTACAATTATTACGTGAGACCACACTTGAATTGTTTAGCTGATTCTGCAGGACCATCTGTGATACAATATAGAAAGTGTGCGATACGTTTAATTAATATCACACTATGAACATAAGCTAATAGTGTACAAGTTACACAAACTTTCTCACATTGAATTAAATTATTTAAAATAAACTTAAACGAAACACTTCATCACCAAAACAAAAACGTATTTATTTTCTTTTTAAAAAATCGATTTGGGGTATCAATAGGATACTCTAGGAAAAATCAGATAATCGGCCAAATTTGTCAAAAATCAATTTATTAAATTTAATTCGAAAATTGATCATATGCAGTCTTATAAAGCAATAATACAGAAAATTTGAAATAAAATAATTCTCAATTATTCTATTATTAAAAAAAAATGTAAATACGATGTGGTTTCAATTTTTTTCCCAAAACTTTTGTTACGTGTCCAAAAGAAATAACCAAAATATAAAAGTGCGAAAATTAAGGGAAGTTAAAAAAATTAAAAAAACCTTATTTGCATAATCTCAAAATCGCTACTGCGCGCAAGTAGTAAACAGGTTTTTTATTGCGAAAACAATTTATTAAATGCCTGTTATTAATAATTAATGTACAAGAAACTTAAAAAAATAAAATAAAGAAACTAACACGGCTGTTTGTAAAGAACCCAACTAACACGGTTGTTTGCGAAAAACCTAACACGGTTGTTTGTAAAGAACCTAACTAACACGGTTGTTTGTAAAGAACCTAACTAACACAATTATTTGTAAAGAAACTAACACGGTTATTTGTAAATAACCTAACTAACCGGTTGTTTGTAAAGAACCTAACACGGTTGTTTGTAAAGAACCTAACTAACACGGTTGTTTGTAAAGAACCTAACTAACACAATTATTTGTAAAGAAACTAACACGGTTATTTGTAAATAACCTAACTAACCGATTGTTTGTAAAGAACCTAACTAACACAATTATTTGTAAAGAAACTAACACGGTTATTTGTAAATAACCTAACTAACCGATTGTTTGTAAAGAACCTAACTAACCGGTTGTTTGTAAAGAACCTAATTAACACAATTATTTGTAAAGAAACTAACACGGTTATTTGTAAATAACCTAACTAACCGATTGTTTGTAAAGAACCTAATTAACACAATTATTTGTAAAGAAACTAACACAGTTATTTGTAAATAACCTAACTAACCGGTTGTTTGTAAAGAACCTAACTAACCGGTTGTTTGTAAAGAACCTAACTAACACGGTTGTTTGTAAAGAACCTAACTAACATGGTTGTTTGTAAAGAATCTAACTAACCGGTTGTTTGTAAAGAACCTAACACGGTTGTTTGTAAAGAACCTAACTAACCGGTTGTTTGTAAAGAAACTAACACGGTTATTTGTAAATAACCTATCTAACACGGTTGTTTGTAAATAACCTAACTAACCGGTTGTTTGTAAAGAACCTAACTAACATGGTTGTTTGTAAAGAACCTAACTAACACAGTTGTTTGCGAAGAATCTAACACGGTTATTTGTAAAGAACCTAACTAACACGGTTATTTGTAAAGAACCTAACTAACACGGTTATTTGTAAAGAACCTAACTAACACGGTTGTTTGTAAAGAACCTAACTAACACGGTTGTTTGTACAACTAACACGTTGTTTGTAAAGAACCTAACTGACACGGTTGTTTGTAAAGAACCTAACTAACACGGTTGTTTGTAAAGAACCTAACTAACACGGTTGTTTGTAAAGAACCTAACTAACACGGTTGTTTGTAAAGAACCTAACTAACACGGTTGTTTGTAAAGAACCTAACTAACACGGTTATTTGTAAAGAACCTAACTAACACGGTTGTTTGTAAAGAACCTAACTAACACGGTTGTTTGTAAAGAACCTAACTAACACGGTTGTTTGTAAAGAACCTAACTAACTAACACTAACTACACGGTTGTTTGTAAAGAACCTAACAACACGGTTGTTTGTAAAGAACCTAACTAACACGGTTGTTTGTAAAGAACCTAACTAACACGGTTGTTTGTAAAGAACCTAACTAACACGGTTGTTTGTAAAGAACCTAACTAACACGGTTGTTTGTAAAGAACCTAACTAACACGGTTGTTTGTAAAGAACCTAACTAACACAGTTGTTTGCGAAGAACCTAACTAACATGGTTGTTTGTAAAGAACCTAACTAATACAGTTGTTTGTAAAGAACCTAACTAACACGGTTGTTTGTAAAGAACCTAACTAACACGGTTGTTTGTAAAGAACCTAACTAACACGGTTGTTTGTAAAGAACCTAACTAACACGGTTGTTTGTAAAGAACCTAACTAACACGGTTGTTTGTAAAGAACCTAACTAACACGGTTGTTTGTAAAGAACCTAACACGGTTGTTTGTAAAGAACCTAACTAACACGGTTGTTTGTAAAGAACCTAACACGGTTGTTTGTAAAGAACCTAACTAACACGGTTGTTTGTAAAGAACCTAACTAACACGGTTGTTTGTTTAACTAACATGGTTGTTTGTAAAGAACCTAACTAACACGGTTGTTTGTAAAAGAACCTAACACGGTTATTTGTAAAGAACCTAACTAACACGTTTTGTAAAGAACCTAACTAACACGGTTGTTTGTAAAGAACTAACACGGTTGTTTGTAAAGAACACAGTTGTTTGTAAAGAACCTAACTAACACGGTTGTTTGTAAAGAACCTAACTAACACGGTTGTTTGTAAAGAACCTAACTAACACGGTTGTTTGTAAAGAACCTAACTAACACGGTTGTTTGTAAAGAACCTAACTAACACGGTTGTTTGTAAAGAACCTAACTAACACGGTTGTTTGCGAAGAATCTAACTACGGTTGTTTGTAAAGAACCTAACTAACACAGTTGTTTGTAAAGAACCTAACTAACACGGTTGTTTGTAAAGAACCTAACTAACACGGTTGTTTGTAAAGAACCTAACTAACACGGTTATTTGTAAAGAACCTAACTAACATGGTTGTTTGTAAAGAACCTAACTAACACGGTTGTTTGCGAAGAATCTAACACGGTTGTTTGTAAAGTACCTAACTAACACTGTTGTTTGCGAAGAATCTAACACGGTTGTTTGTAAAGAACCTAACTAACACGGTTATTTGTAAAGAACCTAACTAACACGGTTGTTTGTAAAGCACCTAAATAACACGGTTGTTTGTAAAGAACCTAACAGGGTTGTTTGTAAAGAACCTAACTAACACGGTTGTTTGCGAAGAATCTAACACGGTTGTTTATAAAGAACCTAAATAACACGGTTGTTTGTAAAGAACCTAACTAACACAGTTGTTTGCGAAGAATCTAACACGGTTGTTTGTAAAGAACCTAAATAACACGGTTGTTTGTAAAGAACCTAACATGGTTGTTTGTAAAGAACCTAACTAACACGGTTGTTTGCGAAGAATCTAACACGGTTGTTTGTAAAGAACCTAACTAACACAGTTGTTTGCGAAGAATCTAACACGGTTGTTTGTAAAGAACCTAACTAACACGGTTATTTGTAAAGAACCTAACATGGTTGTTTGTAAAGAACCTAACTAACACGGTTGTTTGCGAAGAATCTAACACGGTTGTTTGTAAAGAACCTAACTAACACACTAACACGGTTGTTTGTAAAGAACCTAACTAACACGGTTATTTGGAACCTAACTAACATTTGTTTGTAAAGAACCTAACTAACACGGTTGTTTGCGAGAAGAATCTAACACGGTTGTTTGTAAAGAACCTAACTAACACAGTTATTTGTAAAGAACCTAACTAACATGGTTGTTTGTAAAGAACCTAACTAACACGGTTATTTGTAAAGAACCTAACTAACATGGTTGTTTGTAAAGAACCTAACTAACACGGTTGTTTGCGAAGAATCTAACACGGTTGTTTGTAAAGAACCTAACTAACACAGTTGTTTGCGAAGAATCTAACACGGTTGTTTGTAAAGAACCTATCTAACACGGTTATTTGTAAAGAACCTAACTAACACGGTTGTTTGTAAAGAACCTAAATAACACGGTTGTTTGTAAAGAACCTAACAGGGTTGTTTGTAAAGAACCTAACTAACACTGTTGTTTGCGAAGAATCTAACACGGTTGTTTGTAAAGAACATAAATAACACGGTTGTTTGTAAAGAACCTAACAGGGTTCTTTGTAAAGAACCTAACTAACACGGTTGTTTGCGAAGAACCTAACTAACACGGTTGTTTGTAAAGAACCTAACTAACACGGTTGTTTGCGAAGAACCTAACTAACACGGTTGTTTTGTAAAGAACCTAACTAACACGGTTGTTTGTAATGAACCTAACTAACACGGTTGTTTTGTAAAGAACCTAACTAACACGGTTGTTTGTAATGAACCTAACTAACACGGTTGTTTTATAAAGAACCTAACTAACACTGTTATTTGTAAAGAATCTAACTAACACGGATTTTTGTAAAGAACTAAACTAACATGGTTGTTTTGTAAAGAACCTAACACGGTTGTGGTCCCTAACAGGTTTTTTTTTTAATTTGGGTAAATAATGCAGTGCGTTATGGTTAAGAATTTTCCGTAAACATTTTGCTAAAACGCTTTAGTATATGCCCAAAAGAAATAATCCAAATTTCAAAAGTGTGGAAAGTACAGGAAAGTCGAAAAACTCGAAAATAAATGTGACAGGCCTAACGTCAAAATCACTTCCGCGCGGAAGTAGATAGCGTGATATTCGTCGCATAAACGATTAATTGAATGCGTGTTATTGATAATGAAAACAATAGAAAATTTAAAAAAAAGACAACAATCTAACTAACTTGGTTGTTTGTGTTAAACGTAATCACGCTGGTTGAAACGAAACATTAAGAAAGTAGATGAAAGCGCATGAACACTATCGAGTGACAAACAGCAATGACGTCACATTTCGCTTAGTATATGCTTCTTACAATGTAAACAGGATGACGTCACAAAATATTTCCGTAAATAATAGCCTAAAATCGTACGTAATTGTGAAGAACAAATATTTTCCTTGGATGAATATCGATTAATTGAATAATGAGGTATGTAATAAAAGAAAAAGTATTAAAAATATCACTATTTGAAAAAAACAAGTTACACAACATAAATACCGATAGATACTTTCACGTTTATAATGAAATTACTCTTTGATTTTATTAGGAACCGTAAATATCATTTAAAATAAATTTATCACACTACTTTGATTTATCACCAGCCGCATTCAACCAACATTTTAGCAAATTATGTTAAATTGATTTTGCGAAAACCGACCAATTTTGACGATTTATTGCTATCGAACCTTATTTTCATAAAAAAAACTTTCTCGGTATTTAAAAACAATTTTTTAGTAAAAATCGGTAAGTAGATATGAGATAAAATACAGTACTTACAAAAATATTACCAAGCTATAAGCAAACAAATCTTACACGTCATAGAAATCGTCTAATCTCCAGCTGTTTGGACAAATGTACTAACATCCAAGTAAAAACCTATTGTGGGATCAAGGACACCAGAATCGGTTATGTGCATCAAACATTCAAAATCGATATTTTCCAGATCAACAATCGAGGTCGTTACTTGTGTATAAGAAAATTAAATAGCCTAATACTTTATACGTTACAAAACACATTCTTCCATTTACTCTCGTCAAACATAAATAAAATCTTTTAATCATTACTAGACTACTTAAAAAATATGTATAACTATTTTTGAAAAGAAGCTGGGCTAGCCAACATTTTATATGTAGAGGAAATACAAACACGCTATAGTATGTAAGTAGTATGTAAAAAAGGCTTTCTGAACACACATTCCTGAAGTGAATTTTGTCTACCAGTGAGCAATGTCTTACTAGTGCATTCGTGGCTCTTTGCTATGAGTTTTGTGTACGTATGAACTGAAACTAAAGTACATTAGTTGATATCCCACTACTGACTTTAATTTTTTTAAATATATTATTTATTTGTTTATAATTACGTAATAAATAAGTTGAGCAATAAATATAATTATCGCCATTACATTACAAATACGACGCATGCAGCACAAAATGTTTACAGCGTTTACAGTTAAATTTATCTTGTGTATAAATACGCGCATTAAAAAATATTTAGTGCCAAGTCTAGCTTAACCATCAAAGTTAATTATTAGAGCTTTTAACATTTTGAATATTTTGTACAAGATTGAAATTTTCTACACTATTTGTATAGATTGTAGATAACCTTTCATTTTCTTTTATATCAGTTGTGCACATTTTCAATTTAGCAATAATATCAGCTATAAAACTGAACCAATACAAACCCAATTGAACACTGATTATTTCAATTTAAAAACGTTTTACTTCTGTAAGCCAGTCCTCTGACCGCCATATTTTTTGTTTTTTTATGATGTACAAGATTTTCTGGCTTGTAGTTAGATACAATACTATTTTACAAATTATCTAGACGAAAGTTAAGGAAATAAAAGTCGTTATCTCGAAACGTAAATGTTATTTGTTATATAATCGGGAATAGAGCTAACTTTGTTGTGTTGAAACTAACAAGTTGTTAGTTATCTAAGATGTTGGTTTCAAGTAAAATGTTCAAATAGAGTCAGATTAGGCTAAATGAAGATTTTAAAAGAAATCAAATTAAAAAACCAAAATTAAATTCAATTTAATGCCGATCCTGAGTGATAATTTGACTCGGACTGAGTCTGTAGTTTTTCCATTAACAGATAAACTCTGTTGAAAATGTTTATTCTATAAAAATCAACCAATTTGTTTTAATGTTGCAAGTAAACGTTGGTCACGTGACTAGAAATCTCCGGCCTTACTAAGGTATAAAAACAAACAGATTTAGTTAAATAAATCAAGAAAAACTAAGTTAGACAGCACTATGTTGGAGCAGAAGCGTCGACTTCAGACCACCTGGACTGGTTAGTTCAGACTTGATATTCCAAGGTAATGGTAACGATTTCCTATGCACATTTTGATGGAGGAATAAATTGCTATTTTATTGTAAATGAATAATAGGCGCCTGAAGTTTTACACCTTATAAAGATTTTATTTCTAAACAGAGCCCAAGTATTGTTTACTCATATAAATATAGTTTTCCGCTTTTCTAATTTTTCACTTTTCGAAGTAACAAATTTGTTTAACGTAAATACTGGATATGTTTTGTAAATTTGAAGTTTTAAAAACTGAATTTAATAAAACATTTCTTTATCGACAATTCAATAAGAATTGTATATACAATACAACATAACTAATTGTTAATATTGCTTTTAACTTTATTTTGCTAATAGTTAAAATAATGTTTAACTCTTTTATACGACATTTAAAAAATATCATATTTTTTAGTTTTAAAAAGATACATATTATGTCAAACACAATAATGTTATGTCTAACACAATAATAAAAATGTTTTGAATTTTAAAGTAATTCAAAGTTTACCTATTTTTACTTAAGACTGCATCAGGAAGGTCATTTCTTGAACAGTATGAGGTGTGTTCAGAAAGTAACGAGAATTTTTAAATTTCGCGGGCTTGGAGAGTCCGATTGTCAAACATATTTTTATTGTGTTGGTATACATGCCCTTGAAGTATGATCAAACTTTCAGCTATTTTATTGTTGACTTTGTCTGTGACAGCCACTAAGGTTAGACGTGTTTTTATGAGCTCGGCGATTTTCGTTTGTTAAAAGAAATGGATCAAAGAATTTGTATAAGATTTTGCGTAAAAAATGGAATAAAGTGTAACAAAGTGTGTGAAATGTTAACGAAAGCCTATGGTGAGTCTGCTATGAGTAAAGTAAGAGTTAACGAGTGGTATAAGCGTTTCCAAGAAGGCCGTGAAGACGTTAAAGATGACGAAAGCCCTGGACGCCCCAGCACGTCAACAACCGATGAAAATGAGGACAAAGTGAAAGAAATGGTTATGAACAATCGCCGGATCACAATTAAAGAAGTCAATAATGGCATATCGATTGGATCATGTTATGACATTGTTTCCAATGTTTTGTGTATGAAACGCGTGGCAGCAAAATTCGTTTCAAAATTGTTGAATTTGAACAAAAACAGGGGCTAATGGAAGTTGCTCAGGAGTCACTAAATGAAGTCAACGACGATGCAGAATTACTAAAACGTATTATAACAGGTGACAAAACATGGGTTTACAGATATGACGTTGAAACTAAGGCTCAATCATCCCAGTGGATGCATTCTGGCTCGCCAAGGCCGAAAAAGGCTCGACAAGTGCGGTCGAACGTGAAGGTTATGCTCACTGTGTTCTTCGATACTAATGGCATAGTGCATCATAGATTCCTGCCACCAGGTGAAACGGTCAATAAGGAGTACTACCTACAAGGTCAACGCCGTTTGCGTGAAGCAATCCAAAAAAAACGCCCGGATCTGTGGAAAAACAATTCATGGCTTTTGCACTACGATAATTCACCAGCTCACACTTTATTGCTTGTTCGTGAATTGTTGGCCAAAAACAGTACTGTAACGATGCCCCAGCCTCCATATTCGCCAGACATGGCTCCGTGTCACTTTTTCCTATTTCTAAAAATAAAGAGAACCTCAAAGGGCCATCGTTTTACAGCCATAGATGACATTAAAAGCGCATCGCTGAAAGAACTAAAGGCTATCTCAAAGATCGAGTTTGTTTCAAGGATTGGAAGAAGCGCTGGCACAAGTGCATAATCTCCAATGGGGACTATTTTAAAGGCGACAACATCAATGTAGAAGAATAAATAAATATTTTGTTCAAAAAATTGAAATTCTCGTTACATTCTGAACACACCTCGTATATGGTAAGTTGTTGCAATACTGTGCTAAACCACAAATTAGTTTTTTTTTAATTGTAGAAATAAAATAAAAATATATTATTGGTTTTGTAGGTTAGGTTAAGTTAGGTATTGTCTGTAGCGTTTTCTATGGTGTTTTGACTTACTATAAATCATTATAAACGTTCGAAATTTTAGTGAACAATCTTGAACTGGTTTTGATAAATTACTTCTTGTAAAGTAGGCTATTACCCATTTTTCGGTAATTTGTCTCTAACTGCAAACAAAATCTAATAGTGAAACACAAGTTTCGTGTATTTTCGGCTAAATTGAAAATCTCTGCAGGCGTTTTGATTAAGAGATTTGTATTTAGTTCTTATAAGTTAGTTGAACATAAATCTATAATTTTAAAAAAAATATTAAATATTTTTACAATCCAAATTATGATCGAATGCAATCCTAATTATTTTTTTATCTTTCTCAGGCTATATGCGATTGTTTTTTTTTTTTCAGGTCCGGAAGTATCTGAACGGTCCTTCAGTTCTCCAGTATCTAGTCGCCCTACTGGCACCACTTACATCCTGAATATACTCTAGATCGCTATCCATCTCCGATTGTTTTGAAAGATTTTATCTTTAGCTTTCACACGTCATCATTATTTAACCCTACTCTAATCCAGTTCTGAAAATCTTTTCACTAAAATTTTACTCTGCATTTCCGACATGTTTATTAAAAGATGGTTTCGTAGTGGGAACAATTCTCAGCAACATGCAATCTAATATAAATGAAGACATAGTTGTTATTAAAAAAAAACTTTAATTGTTTTCAACACTAATATTCGCCAATAAATATAGCTTGATATTGACTAAAACTTGCTTGATTTTTTCGTTATCTTAATGAGTATCACGCTAAATCTGACATTATTATATTCCACATAAAATTCCGTAAGTTCTGTTTAAGTTAAAATGAAACTACGTTAAAAAAATGATTATCTACTATTAAATTTTAAATTTAGACAATGTCTTTGAGCAATTTTAATATTTTCTGTCTTATATAATGACAAAGTGCTTGGTATATTATAATATTAAAAATATCGTTTCTTGTTACAAACTTAGGATATCTTATCCAACATTATTGTTGTATGAAGCGAGGTATATTTACTTTAGTCCTATAAGTTGCTTATCATATAAAAATCTGATAAGTTATTAAAGTACTTTTTTATTATAAGTATAAGAAATATTTTCTT
Source organism: Callitettix versicolor (assembly GCA_022606455.1). Taxonomy (NCBI): domain Eukaryota; kingdom Metazoa; phylum Arthropoda; class Insecta; order Hemiptera; family Cercopidae; genus Callitettix; species Callitettix versicolor. The sequence goes on from CM040184.1 coordinate 47,219,836, forward strand.
ATAAAATAATAAAATACTTAACATATTTTTTTAATAATAAGTTTAAGAGTCGCTTCTCTCGTTTATACGTAGAATATACACTACTGCATTGTACCTTGTTGAAGATACTTTATTTTATTTGGTATTTAAGATAGGCCTACTCTGTATTTTAACGTATATAAAAATTTCTTTTTTTCCAAGTTTAATCTCTTATAAAAGTGCTTAGAACATTATATTTTAAGGCTCTTCAACTTATAAAAAAATGAATAGAAAATACCTCTTGAATTAGCTTTTAAAACTCTTTCTCTCTTAAACGACGATGAGGAAATCTTTTAATGTAAGATTTAACTCTTCCGTCTAAAAAAGGATATTTGGTCTTGGATATAGAAAATTTTTCGAAGAATTCATTTCAAGACATTTTCTTTCTTTTTGAAGAATGGTAAGTTCCTTAAATTGGCCAATAATTCGGCATTTCAGCTTAGAAGTTTTAATCTACTATTGTTAAACATAAAATAGGCCTATATGCTACATTTATCGAGCTCTGTTAACCTCTTTAAATCTACGCCACAAATAACTTGTGCCCTTCTTTATTCATTCGGAATTCTACATTGAAAAATTTAGTTATCATTGATTATTTTGTTGTAACATATTTTTAAAGAATTAAAAAAAAATTAAATAAGATGGTATAGACCTACTGTATACTATGTTCACTGCGTTCGTTTTACAAGTTAGTGGAACATAACCCTTCTTTCAGTTTATTTATGGAAACAGATATTTTAATACTTTTCAAAATATTAAATTTTTAAAATTGTTGTTTTTTATGCCATTAATTCTTTGCAATCCTTACTATACAGGTATTTATAGTATTAAATACTTGTATAGTAATTTACCTGTAATAACAATAATTTATATTATCTTAATAATAGTTATAAGAAATTGATTTAGTAATTTCCATAATGAAACTTAGCTTGTTATGTCATTACATGTGCGGTTTAATAAAGCCTGTTCCAGTTAAAACAGTGAACGTGTTAGTTTTTTCTAACACCCGACTATATATTGTTGCAACTTTGCTTGTAAGCGACTATACCAGACTGGACTTGCTAGCCGAGAAGATATTTGCATATTGCATCTCGTTGTTAAAATGCAATTGCACATTTTCTTTATTCATCTTGGTGGGCATTCAATCTTGTCTAGGCTCTCATGTTACCCTCCCACCTTACCCCCCTCCTCCGTCTACTTAGTCCTCTCTCGCTCACTCTTTCGACTTTTTTTTCTTTCTTCGTCTAAAGAACGTATTAAATATTCCCCACCTCATACATACGGCGAGTACAGGCTGTTACAAAAGTAACGCAATCTGCTACACATATGATGTGCAATTTCTAAGAAATGAGTGCAGACCACTACATATTCATGCGCCAGATACTTGTGCTTTTGCTTACGTCCACCGCTTTAGTTTTGTTCACTGTTGAGTAGTGTTTATCTCTGAACAGGAGTAATCAAAGGACTTTTTAAAATATAATAAACATTACATAAAACACAATATCAGTCATGTTGCGCAATTCTTTGTCTAGACGTTACATACACTCTTAATTACATATATTTAATGGTCACTCGTAAAAAACCATTAAACATCATTGAAGAACGTGCTGAAGCCAGTAATATCATTGTCCGTGTACATATTGATAAAGCCTATACAACAGACTAGATTAATAGTGTTTTGTAAGAGATAAACCTTTCAATATTTGACTCGTCTGCAAAAAAAAATAATTAAATTATAAATTTGTTTAAGCAAAACTGGTTTGTTTTGACCAGCGAAAATATTAGCTGTAATACTTTTGTATCACGTGTAATACTTTTGCAAATACAAAAGTATACGATATAGGTTACAGTATTTTTCAAATTTCGTCATCATTTTTTCTCACTTAATTATTTTGCAAATATTTGGTATGAAAATCGATATGGACATATACAATCAGTAACGTGTATCTATAGGCCTACTTAATATGATGTAAATTAGTAATGGTTTTTGCAATTTTTTTATCCTTTACGTTTTGCAACACTATTTTGAAAAAAAATATTTTAAACTGTATAGTCTATTATAACTACGTCTGGAATAAATTTCATTAAAAGCAAGCGAGTTATACTCTAATTTTTAATTTTGTAAAGTAAAAAATGCTCGAGTTACTTTACACATGTTCTTTTTAAAAATGGAGTAGTTTAGGCTTATTATTATTAATCAAAAAAAGGAATACTGTAATAAATTTTAACATATTGATAATTCATACGAAAACTTACTATTTTAAGTTTTATGTAGCAGAACAGCAATACAACCTACATAGAAGTAAATAACTTGACACTCATATCTACTGGAAATTTTCGTTTTTTTTTACTTTAAGGCAAAAAGCACATTGAGGCTATTATCGCCTTCCTAAATGTAAGTGAGTGTAACGTGTTAAAGTCGTAAGTGTAGTGTTGTAAGTGTAAGTGTATGTTAGATTCGGGTACCGCAAGGGGCGTCTAAATCCTCTCAATACGTGCAGCTAGTCTCACCCCCTGCGGGGTGGAAATGCTGGAGTTAACAACTTCAGGAATTTAATAAATTTATAGTAGAATTTTTGAAACTTTAGGCAGTTTTTTGTTTTTCAGAAAACAGTTAAATGAATTTATGAAAAGTAATTTAGTTGATAGACAAACAACTTTTATTCCACAAGAAAATAAAATAAAAAATATTTAAATTTAAATGTTTATACTCTGTTTGGAATAGCCTATATTCTCTTTATTTGTTTCACCCAACTTTGGGGTTCACTAAATCAATCACTTTTTAATGTTCTGTGCCTTCCTCGTAGCCCAGTATTGCTTCATTCGTTGTGATCTTGCTTTTCTTTCTTCGTCAGAGATTTGGATCGTTCGCTTGGATTTGACTTTGCCTTGGAACCGTTGTTTTTTTTCCTTATTTATTGGTTTGGATGTTCTGTCCATGAGCATAGTGTCAGTGATTTGTAGTTCTGTTAGGTCTTTCTCTGTTTCTCTAAACCAAAGTGGTTTGGCTCACTAATTGTGAAAGTAGTCAAATATTTTTTTGGTTAGTCTATTTTTGTCCATTCGGAGGATGTGCCCATAAAAATCAATTCTCCTTTTTCTTATTGTGTCTGATAGTGTTTCAGTTTTTTGGTAAAGAGTTTCATTCCTGATATAGAGTACTTGGTTGTTACGGAATTTGGGGCCTAAGATTTTTCGTAATATCTTTCTTTCTTTTATCTCCAGCCTTTCAAGTGGGCCCTGGGTTGTGAGAGACAATGTTTCAGCTGCATATAAGGCTTCTGGTTTAATTACCGTATGATAATGTCTTATCTTTGTATAGCCTATATTATTATGAAGAAAAAGAAGAATAATTTGTAAAAGTGAAAATCGCAAAATGATAAAAAATTGAAAATTATAATTATGTTCATTAAAGGCAGTAACATATCTTCTTCATTTTGTGTACGACAGTTGTTTTGTCAAAAATAATTTTTTAGTCAACTATTAAGTAAATCTTTCAGGAAATGGATTCTTTACTCTCAAAAAACCAAAATATTAGGCTTATCAGACATTTTTAGGGTTTGCTTCAAGTTTTAAAACATTTTTTCAATGGAGTAACAATATTTTTCCTAAATCAATAGGTTTATAAAATTGTATTACAAATAAATTTAAAAGAAAAATTGCTTATCGAGATTTACATTTTTAAAACAGTTTACGATTATTAATTTGTTGAAGCATTTAAAAACACTTTTAGTTGCCTATGAAAATTATTTACGCAATTAATTAATGCAATAGGTGTTCAACAATAGCTTACAAAATTAAAGCATTAATAATCATAGCTATAAAATACTTTGACTGTAGGCATACCGTTTATACAAAATACAACAGCCCTCACAATGTAATAGCCATATTGTTACTTCATGAATAACTTGCAATGTTATGTATGGGTTAAAGGTTTTTACATTCAACAAAATATGAATTACACTTTTATAGTATCTATGAGTTCCTATAACATTCATTCAGATAATTCATTTACTTATTTTGTAGAACAAATATGTTTGCAGGTTGATACAGCTATAACATTTATATTTGTGAAGCGTATAACTCAAAAATACGTTAAAACATTTTCTAAATTGAATTTTTAGGTTTTTCTAAATAAAAATAAATATTATAGATATGTACATAAAAAAATTATTAAAAATTATTATAATAATAAAACACCAATTATAATAATAATTGGTCAACAGTCCTGACAGCGGAAGAGGAATCTCGGATTCCCAACGGTGGATGGAGCGAAAGAGCCTGGTGGTTTCACCATCAACCACAATTCCAAATCCAAAGGCGTTTGTTCCCAGATTGGGCGGCCTTTGGTCAGCGTCTGTTCTCAAGGTTAGGGACGGCTGAGAATAACCTCCAGGGCTCACAACCTTGGTTGTAAATTCGTGGCTCTAGAAGTCACCCCCAAGAAATTATCAATCATGGAAGAGTGTGAAGTGTATGATGTAAGTACCTTAGGTGCACACCAGTGCACAAGCAGACATTCGGATTCTGGGGAGTCTGCAGCATTGCACAGAGACGAGCCGGAGCGTCTTGGAACCTCAAACGAGATGAAGTACAAAAAACACCAAAAAAGCTTCAAGTGGGAAAACAATACATTGAGATAGTGAAAGAATTCAAATATCTTGGGGAATGGATCAGCTGAAACGCCCTAGAGAAAAAAGCTATGGAATCTAGGGGAAATAAAGTTGAATTAGCCTTCAAACTTACCAAGGACACATACAACAAGAAGTCTCTCTCCTAGAATACAAAGATAAGGCATTATCATACGGTAATTAAACCAGAAGCATTTTATGCAGCTGAAACATTATCTCTCACAACCCAGGACCCACTTGAAAGGCTGGAGATAAAAGAAAGAAAGATATTACGAAAAATCTTAGGCTCCAAATTCCGTAACAACCAATTACTCCACATCAGTAATGAAACTCTTTATCAAAAAACTGAAACACTATCAGACACAATAAGAAAAAGGAGAATTGATTTTTATGGGCACATCCTCCGAATGGACAAAAATAGACTAACCAAAAAAATATTTGACTACTTTTACAGTAGAAGAGCCAAACCACTTTGGTTTAGAGAAACGGAGAAAGATATAACAGAACTGCAGATCACTGACATAGTGCTCATGGACAGAACAGCCAAAACAATAACCAAGGACAAGAAGCAACGGTTCCAAGGCAAAGTCAAATCTCTCCAAATCTCTGACGAAGAAAGAAAAGCAAGATCACAACGAATGAAGCAATACTGGGCTACGAGGAAGGCACAGAACATTAAAAAGTGGATGATTTAGTGTACCCCAAAGTTTGGTGAAACAAATAAAGAGAAGAATAGAAACACCAAAAATATTTATAAAATTACATGTGTTACTTTTAATGCAGGAAAATTACCTAATGAAGCTGCCATTACAAATTGTAAAAAAATTCACGCATTTTATGATATAAATTGTACAAACTTTACAAAGTAATTGGTGTCTGTTCATATGTATGATTTTATGGAACAATAGTACAGGCTGGGTACGGATTTTACCATTCGGGAACCATAAACTGACCATTTCTACATAATCTAGCGCTGAATATGTATGAGCCATTACAGGACTACAAAAACCGTTTCGATCATCGTAAAACTAAGAGGTAAATAACACGGCAAAATACATACATGCAACCGAAACATACATTTTATAATAATAAAATGTAAATTATTAGGCCAACTGAATTTTATTTTCAGGCTAAACAATGTAGCGTGTATTAAAAGGTTTGCGAAATAATTATTTTGAGATTTTAATGTAAAATCGTTTTCAGATTTCATGAAGGACACACACACACACACACACACACACACACACACACACACACACACACACACACACACACACACACACACACACACACACACACTTATGTATTGGTTTTACTTTGTTACTATGGAAACATTCAATTAGTACCTTATTGCATGAATGTAATGCAGTTAGCCCTGCAGTAAATAAGTTGACTAAAATTTCTACACCTATTAAATTATTTTTTTGTCACAAAACGTTTGTGTGTGTGTGTGTGTGTGTGTCGTTATATTTTCAATACTTTATAATATGTGGGTGAAAAAAATTCTAAAATAACTTTATTTAAAAAAAATCCAAATTCAAAAATTCGAAAGCTTTCGACAAAAAAAACCAAAATAACACCTGGATTTGATTTGATTATTTTGCTTTAATCTCAAAACTTCTATTATTTAACTTTAAAATTCGGTATATTTTTTTCAGTTATGAGTTTATACGGTATATAAATATTTAATAAAAAAATGACTTTTTGGAAGATTTTAAATTGAATTAAATAGTAAAACCGGATTTTTATTGTGCCCATGAAAGACTTGAAACAAAATTTTAAAATGTTGTTTTAAGATATTAATGGTTAGAACAATGGTGGTAACATTGATTCACGAAAATGATCTTCCTAGAAACTTGGAGGAGAGGGGGGTCACACGTGTCCTAAATGTTGAGGAGAGGAAACGCACTAATGAAAAGCTATGACAATGATGGAAGTGCAACGATAATATGAATAGCTAGGCACAGACAACGTTGCACTTCCTCGCGCAGTCAGGTTAGAGTGAAAGAGTGTGTATTTGTATAATTAAATAATAGACCTCCCTCCTAGTCTTCTTTCCCTTTTTCTTTTAAAAGGTGGTTGCAAACTTTGCACTCTTTTAACAAAGTGCACTGTTTTTTTTGTGTTATGCTGTAGTTTGTTATTTAAAAGTGTTATTATGATAAGGTCACTTAAAAATATATAACAGTGATCACTTTGATACCTAAAATCACTTTAATAGTAAGAAGTGTGGTACGTAAAGGCTGTGTGATGCTATTCTGTTTTCTGTAAAACGTATTATGATAATAAGTAGATTTCTACTTAAAAATATATAACAGTGATCACTTTGATACCTAAAATCACTTTAATAGTAAGACGTTTAGTACTTAAAAGCTGTGTGATGCTCTTCAGTTTTCTGAAAAACGTATTATGATAATAAATAGATTTCTACTTAAAAGTATATAACAGTGATCACTTTGATATCTAAAATCACTTTAATAGTAAGACGTTTAGTACGTAAAAGCTGTGTGATGCTATTCAGTTTTCTGAAAAAACATATTATGATAATAAGTAGATTTCTACTTAAAAGTATATAACAGTGATCACTTTGATATCTAAAACCGGTTAAATAGCGAGAAATTTTGTACTTCAAAGTTGTTTGATACTATTCAGTTATTATTTTGTAATACTATTAAGTTAAAAATATATAATAGTAATCACTTTGATACCTATTATAAATCGTTATAATAGTGAAAAGTTTGCTATATTTAAACAATAATAATAATTTGTACATACAGTTGTTAATATCGATCAGCTTCTTCAATGTTCCCATTTTATTGCTACGAACTCAGAAATGTTAACTCTTGATTGATACCCTTGAGAAAACTAAGTTTAGAAAATAAAAACAAATATTTAATTTTTACTATTATTTTCATTAAGTTCGTATGTTAGAAAATATTAAAAAGTAGTTTAAGTTTTACTGTGTTACAAGTAAGCATTGATTGGACAGAGGTACTGACGACAAGAAAGAAGCTGGTCAGTGGTTGTGACACTACCGAGTTGTCTAAGCCCTAAACTAATTCAAAGAAGCGGGGTTGATTTTGCAGAGATAAAAAATAACATAAAAATATTATTTAACCTTATATCCTACTGCACTGAAAATCCAAAAGAAGTAACGTAAATATATTTAAAAGATTTTTTCTTGTTTTTGAGTGAGTTTATTACTACCTTCAAAATTCAAAAATAAATAACAGTCTAATTTCTTAAGTATTTCTTAACTTTCCATTATCTCTAAAACTAAGCACTCAAACCCTAAACTAATTGATGGAAGAGGTTGATTTGCAGGTATAAAAAATAAAATTATTTTTGTTGTTGTTGTTATTTTAAGGCAAAAAGCACAATAAGGCTATTATCACCTCCCTAAATGTAAGTGTGAGTGTAAAGTGTTAAAGTCGTAAGTGTGTGTTAGACTCGGGTACCGTGAGGGACGTCTAAATCCTCTCAATAGATGCAGCAAGTCTGCACCCCCTGCGAGAAATAAAATTAAAATATTATGTAATTATATGTTCTACTGATCCAAAAAGTTAATACATTTAAAAGATTTTTTCTTGTTTTTAAGATGTGGTTGAATATATGTAGGCTATATAAGAGTTTATTAATATTCAAAATTCAAAAATTAAATAAACATCTCTACTTTCTTACGTATTTGTTAACTTTTCGTTATATTTACCTTACTCTAAAACTCTACGCTTCTGATATGCGAGTATTATACGCGTCCTGTACATACTCGTAGATTTAGTTTTAGTTACTTCAGTTGATCTTCCTTACGTTACGCGTTCCGTCGCCATTGTTGTTTAACTAGCACAAAGTGAAGACGTTAAACAATTTTTTATTATTTGTACTGTATAATTTAGTTTCCCTTAAGTACTATCTAAATTCCATCAAATGTAAAATTATAAGAAAACAAGTTACAATCATAAATTTTTATATTCGTGAAGCTCTGTATTTAAAAAAATGTAACATAATTATTTGTATTTTTTTTCACAGCGCGAAGTATTTTGTATTTGTATTACTACATGCTTCGTGACATTATGTTCAGTGCTGATTATGTTTTTTTCTTATTGCTGCGAAAGGTTTACCAACATTTGAACGCAAAAATAATTTAGCTAACAACAGCTGCAACATAATCCCGATAATATTTAAATTATTTGTTGTGTACAGAATGTTGTACTGTTAATGTTAACAGTACAGTCGAGTACTGTTAATGTTATATAAAACCTTACCTGAAAGCTTATTATTATTATTATTAATATTACACGTGCAATGTAGGCTACAACTGCTGCGTATAGACAAATTATGAACATAATTAAAACCTGTTTGCATGATATTGTGTGTGTGTTTTGTGAGGATCTATTAAACAATTATTGTGTGATTTGTCATGTTTGAAAACTGTTCTCTAAAAGTGTAAAAAGCGAAAATAAGCATTTAGGTAATTAATAGTTTTATCAACAGTGATTAAATTTCACGCTTTAAACTTCAGAATAAAAAGATAAAATTTACGTGATTAACCGACAAAATTGATTTGAATCTTCCAGTAGATTTATTTTGTCCAATGTCGTTTGAATCTAATTTTTTTGCTGTTTATTCATCTGTTTGTATAACTGTAAATATATGTGACTACATCTACATATGAGATGATTGGACTGATTTTGCTAGTCCTATGAAAATAACCTCAAAACAGTAAAATTAAACGTACGTATAAACATCAGCCTAAATAAGTTAAACCCAAACTACAAAAAAAAAAAATGGAAAATAAAACAATTTTAATTTCTCAAAACGGTATAAAGATGCTAAAATTTTGGTTATATGTGAAACTAAATAACAGCATAAATTTTTAGTAAATAAAATTTTCGATTCAGAAGTAAAAAAGGATTAAAAACAGAAAACTAAAGCAATCTTTTATTGTTTTTATTATTATTTTGAGATATTTGAATATCAGATGAAGAAATATATCAGATAATAATAAGTCGCCAATATCAGATGAAAGAAAACTGTGTTTCCTCATGGGCGAATTTAATTAATATCATTTATTTGGTTTTTAAGATTGTTATAGTTCGTCAAAAGCTTACTTTTTAATTATGTAATGGCTAATGGGTTTGTGAAAAAATTGTTCATTAATGATTAATCATAAATAAAAACTTCTTAAATAAAGCTAAATAAAAGTTGTGACAAAAATAATTTTAAAAAATTCAACATTATGTGAAATATCAATCAGTAGAATCAATCTTCCCTACTGAGAGGATTTAAAAAGCACTTAATTGAACGGTTTTTTAAATCTATAAATTTTTTTGGAAAAAATATTAAAAACTTTAAACTGTATTTTATTATTTTTAATCTAAATTGTTCAAGTTATTTATTGTCGAAATAAATACTTATATAGGCTCGCCTGACCAGTCACAGAGTTCAGCTTTTTTTTTGTAATAAATCGAACTTAACATGTACGGTTTTGGCCGTCACGGTTACACAGTCTGTTGATTTTTCATTAAATATTTATTTATTTAAAATTATGTAAAATAAATATGTTCAATAATACATACTTTATTTATAATAAACTCTATTATTTTTTTTTAGTATTATCGATAAAAGCTGCTTTAATTGCTGTATATTAATTCATATTTATTTAATATTAAAAACATTTCTCTATTTACAACAAAAGTCTCTATTTACCATGTTTATCATATGTTCATGACGATCCTATGGTCATTTCACAATAATTTCCTAAATATATAAAGTTGATTTTAAAAACTAAAACCATAGCTATATAAAAACGTTTTAAATAAACAATAACTAAAAACATAATAACTACAGGTGTTTTATTGAGTAGCCTACAAGATACTAAAATATGTCTCATGTGATAAATAATTCTCAATTTCACAAAACACGTCTGATTTTAACAAAGTGTGTTCTATAAAACTTTTTGTAGCTGTCTTGTTCCCATTTAATGAAGCCAAAAAGGACATTAAATAATCTTAGGAATAGAGCCAAAAACGTGTTTTCTTAAGTTTTAATCTTTCAGCAAATAATTTTTCTAGTAGTTGTGTTTGGCGGGCTGCCTCAGTACTGAAACTAAATTGTTGTACAAGAGAAAACATATGCAATAATAAATACAATGTTTTGAGCCACACTAAGTGCCTTGTTATATTACAGTATTTATTATTTTTGTTTTCTGTTTTCAGCCTCAAGCAGCATTGCAGGTTAAGCAAAATGAGTGTCAGTTAACCTATAATGAATTAAAATTCCAGAAATTCGATTATTTTTTTGAGTCATTTACTTATTCCAAAACTTTTTTTTATAATAATACATAACCTGTATATTTACCATAGATGGGTTATGAAGAAATTTCAGTGTTCCAATTGATACTAAAATATAATTTTATCGATTGAAAAAACATTACTTATAAACAAAACAAATTTAATGCATTTTTAACTTGTCCAATTATGTCCATTGGCTAATTATATTTAAATATAACTTCTTTTTATATTCTTCTTCTTTTCTGCTAGGATTATTGTCACTATGTTCAGTATAATAATCTGCCTTCCCTAGCTTCGTCAATTCTTCTTTCGTTGACGCGTTTCGGAAAACCTCCATCTATACTCATGAGTATAGATATAGTTTTTGAAGATGCAGGTTCTCCTAAACGCGTCAACGAAAGAAGAATTGACGAAGCTAGAGAAGGCAGATTATTATAGTGAACATAGTAAATACAACTTATTTATAAATATTTTTTGAAGAGGTAGGCTACAATTAATATCGTTTATAATACAAGTATGGCAAAGAGAAATTTTTATATTTTTAAAATTAATTGATCTAACATGTACTTCATTAAATATTGGAGTTTTATATTTAATCATTAGATTTGTCGTTATTAGGTTAAGTTTGTTTTTGAGGCGCGTAACAGTGGAAAACTCGTATCTGTTATACAGTTTGAAAGAGTTTTTATCTCTGATTGCAATAAAGGCGAAATATTAAAGGAAAATCTATTGTAGGACAGATTCTATGCCTATATAATAGAGTTAGGCGAAAGATAAATGCAATAAATAAATATTCCAAAAAACATATAAAGTATGAAAATACACACTGTTGAATTTCGCAAAAAACAATTTTAAAATAATATTTATTACATTTTTGTAATTTATATTATTACAGTTTTATTAGTTCAAAATTTAAATAAGAATGTGTTTTTTTGAGAATCTGGTCCTTTTAACAAAATAAATTAAATTCCAAATATATGCCCTAATCCAGCATCTTTGAGAAAGATGTAAGATTAATAAATTCATGGATTATTTTAAAATGATTTTTATCTATTTTTAAAATATAATGATGTAAAAGTTAGGTAGGACAATAAACAAAAACAACAGTTCTTTTTGATTTTTTGTAACTAATCGGTTTAATGTTATTCGTATACAATTTCGATGTTTTTCTTGTAATTTGACCATATGATAGGGTACGTTCTCATAACTATTTTAAATTACTGTAAATCTACTTCAATACATAAACAGCAATAATTAATTAATTTTGTTACATTAAAAATAAGCTAAATGTTTGTATTGTTCTTTTGAAGATGACACATTTTCTATATCGCACCAGACTTTCGATTTACAGTAAAGATAAATTAGAGGCATTTCTACCAAATGTTATTTTTTCCACGTTTTTAACTTCAGTGGAACGAAAACAACGTAACCGTTAAAAAAAGGCTTGTTTTATTTCTATTATATTGGCCTACACTCTACAGGATAGATAGCCTATACCAAACGAGTTCTTGAAAATCGACCAAAAACTTTTTAATAAATCATTTAGGCTACTTTAATTTTTAATTACTTTATAATTAAAGTGAACTAAATATTATTGTAGATATACAAACCTAGTTTTCTTGATATTTATTAGGCTACAAAGATTGATAACTCGGCCCGACATTCATTATTTGTAAGACTTTATGTATTTGCTAATTAAAATGTAATAAAATTGACTATCCCTCTGCACATGCACTACCGCTGACAACCTTGAAGGCGGAAGTTGAAAATAGCATCTCAGTCCAGAACCAGTAAACAAATTGCTCAACAATAAACAAAGAGTTCTGCTTTCAATGGATTTGGCTACTTGCATAGGAAAAAACAAATTTTTAAATAGGCATAATACAAAAATTGTATCGATTTAAGAATCTCGTAACCTGTGAAACGTCTATTAAAATCGTACTTGATCCGTACACATTTTTAAAATCACAAGACTACACACATACACGCGCGCGCACGCACACACACACACACACACACACACACACACACACACACACACACACACACACACACACACACACACACACACACACACACACACACACACACACACACACACACACACACACACACACACACACACACACACACACACACACACATATATATATATATATATATATATATATATATATATATATATATATATATATATACACTTCAATTCATGTAATAATTATTTTTTATTTTATTAATACAGGTGATGTATTCAGGCAGTATGAAGATCGAGAGCCTATCTACTTTAGAAATATGAATTACAGAGAAATTATAATTTTCAGAAAAATAAACCGTTTTTAGGTCTCCTGCCTCGAACATGTATTTTCCATATTTTCTGTGTAATCCACCAAATTGAAAATTAGGTATGTTTATCAGGTAATGGTTTTCCTTTATAGTCCTAAGATTTGACATTCATATTTTACCAATATTGTATCAAAACCAGAATCATAATTTTGAAATTTAGCTGAACTTTCCGGTTTCTTTGATAGATGTCTTTCACAGTGAATTTTTAAGGGAATGATAGTAGGCTACACACATAACCCAAGAAAATTGCTTGTTTTCATACGCTATAAATCATCCCATCGTCTGCATTAGCCCAAGTGTGCTTAATAGTCGGACGTTAAACACCAAAAAAAACCTTACTAAACCAAGGCTACCTGCTTGTTTGCTGCATTGAGAATTATTTTTTAGTCATTCGTATTATTTAATTCCTTTAAGTTGGCTTCTGATCCTAATAATTATCAAAATCAGAAGATAATTGCCTTTCAATGAATGTTTACAAATAGCCCTAGTCAGGCAGTACTTCATGAGGTTCTATTAACGCTTTTGCTTTTTCAGTATATGGCCTCTTCACAAAAACAATGAATGTCATAGAAAATGTTTTATTGAATCTATGGTATATCAGTATACTAATATATTAACAGTACCTTAGGCCTAATCACGTTCTTGTTTATCTGTGGTTAAACATAAAGTTAATTAAAAAATAAACATATTTCTACTAAAATTAGTGAAAAAGTTGTTTGTCTGTTAAATTAATTTAAAATACGTTTACTGTTGGGAATTGACTTGAGATAATCCTGAAATATTATCATTTTCTAAATTTATTTTTAATTATCATTAACACTCCTCATTTAAGTGATATAAAATTATGCTACAGGTGTATTGTTCACATTTTTTAAGGATAAATTAAAATAAAAAACACAGTTTAAATATGCCTCAAAGTGATTTAATGTCGTGTTTTTACGGAGGCTGTCTTGTTACTTATGGTTAAAAAGTACGAAAATTTGCATGTATAAATATGAGATCGATCCAGATTTGTGTAATGAATCAAAAGATCAAAAGATATTTCAAAATATATCTAGACTTAAATATGAATTATGTAAATATATATATATATTAAGGACCATTCGCGAAACGTTTTTTTATTCCAAGTAGGGACTAGATGGATGATAACATACCTTTTGAAAACACATGGTCAATGAAAAGTACATCAATACCATTAACTAGTTTTTCTTAAATTTTGAAGATATATGTCTTACTGGTTCGTAACTGTAGCTAGTATTCTAGTAACCAATAGAATATTTTGTTTGAAATAAAATCCATACAACAGTAAATATCAAAGCAACAATCCATATAACGTTAAAGGCTAGATATTTAGATTTTAAAAAGAATGTTTTTCTTTATTTATTTTTAAGTTAAAACTTCTTTAGGGCCTAAAACGTTTTGTACGCGATAGCACAAATTGCATTTAAAAAATGCGTCAAGCTTATCTCTTATAGGGTGCATGATTCTTGAAGTGAGTTTAAGTCTACCAGTGAGCTGATTGTTTTCTGTGAATTTTTTACTCCGCGCTATGATTTCTACTTGTGAAAAAGAGAGATTTGAGTTCGGAACTCGATTGTGTTTATGTTTATTTTCGATTTTATGTTTCTTATTTATCAGTTTAAAAACATGTGCACAGTTAAATTCAATAATACATGTTTAAATTATAATTATTATAAAATCTCTTAATATCCTTTCTGTATACGCCTACTGTAATTTCAAATCAGCAATGAGATCAGTAACATTATAATTAATTTGTCTAAAACAGACCAGCAATGAACAGTGATTACTTATTTTTTTTACGTTTTTACTTCAGTTGGCAGTCTCTCGACTAATATATTAAAAAAAATCCTAATGCACCGCAGTTTTTGATTTGAAAATATTTGCATACGCTTTTACTATTAGACCCTATATTATATACAAATATTTTTGTTTGTACTGAGCTTGAATATTTAAAATATCAAGTTATGTTCAAACAAAGTAAAACCGCATTAGTACGAAAAGTGAATCTTCGATTCAAAAATTAGTTGAACCGATTGCAATTAATCATTAAAAACTGTTTCTGTTTTTCGATTTAAATTAAATAATTAAAAAAATAATACTGATAAAAACAAAGTCTTACTGTAAACATAACAGATTCAGACTAATAATGGCAAGTCTAGTTATGTGCGACTATTATGTCTAGTATTGAGTGACCTGACGTGACGATAACCCGGCGTGTCACGATCGATTCCATCAACACTTCACCCTACACCGTATAGTCAGCTACGACTACAATATGATCAATTTTGGCATGCAAGGAGCCGAAATAGGCCGATAATTCATACAAAATATAGTAAATATATTGATACTTTTTTCGGAAAGTAGTTTATCTTCTACTTATTAAAAATACAGTTTCAATAATTTCTGTATTTTCGATACTTGTTTTAATACATAAATCTGTAGGCTTAAGTACAGATTGAAACTATCTCAACAAAAAATAATAAAATTAAATACATTTCCTTAGGCTGTAATATTTTCTTTGAACAAAATTTGACGAATAAATTAAACTTCTTAAGTATTTTCCAATACCGATTTCCCGATTATAAAAACAGAAATTCGATAGCGATCAATACATTATAGTTTTTATTCTTATACGTTATACATTTAACACGTTATAATTTATGAAAAACAAATTAATTGCCTAAATTTAAAGCGAAAATGCGTCGAGCTGGTCAGAATAAGCACACATAGGAAATTAGAACAATATCAGTTTTTTTTTTTTTTTTTTTTTATCACAGATTAAAATAGCTCAGACACACAGATATTGTTGTAAAAATCAATTTTTATAACAATAATGGGATCAATAAGACGTAAAAAATTAGCTAAAAATACTGTATTAATAATAGGATAATATAAGTGAGACTACTGATAAAAGTTAGTTTAGTTATCAAACGTAACGTAATATTGTTACCGTACTTAAAAACAGAAAATAATGAAGAAGTAGAAATTAAAAGCAAGAGCTCGTGAAAATTTGGTCAAAGATGAACACATATCAAATGAGATAATCCTATAATACTTATTACCTCACTACAGTAATTGAATTAAGAAATGTGCAATATATAATAATTTATGAAAGTTGACTAAATTGTGCGAAATTACAAAATTAAATTGTTTAAAAGTTTAAAATAATTTCGTGTTTAAATAATAATTTTATTAATAATTGCATGTATTTAATTACAACAAATTATCAACATTTAAAAGAAGATTAGGTCTATTTATTTTATTACAACAAATAATATATAATTAGCTGTTTATTGGCACAGCAATTGGAATTGAACATAAGTTTAATTAGAGCCGTCTACATTTTAACTACAAAATGTTGTGTCAATATTTACCAAAGACATTTCGCCTAGTTGGTAAGGCATACTGAGAAAGAATGAAGTCTGAACCAGACGTTCAGAACGCTACTGGTGGCGAACTCTGTTAGTTACACGAAAAGCTCAAAGAGTGCAGCACGTTGCAGGGAACAAGGCTTGAAACTGTAAAAGGTGGTTTATTTGTACTTATTTTTTAAGTTTTGTATAACGTGTTTAGCAGTTTTGTGTGTATAAGAAATAAAGAGTTAATCAATTATGACAAGCAGTTCAAAGAATAGTATGAATCACAGTATAGCCTTATTGCCTGAATTACCGTGTGTCCACGATAACGCTCTGACGCCTTGGCAACCCTTTCTGAAAATTTAATCGGAAACTGTAGCATTTAATAAAAATGTTACTGAACCAACTCTATTGTAAATTGTATGCTCTTGCTCCACGAAACGGTCATAATTGTAAAAGAATGGTCCCTTCAGACAGAATTTCAGGAGTTAGCCAGCAACTACACACTCAGTAAAATCAGAAATCGCTATCTTGAAACGGACGTGAGTGCAAAAAACTTACGCATGCATCAGTCGGGCTGTATGTATAGTACATTTGTATCAAATTTCAAAACAATCGGGACTACATTTGAATAAAACTGCTTAACAAACAAACAAACAAAACTAACCAAATATCGAACGGACGATTTGAACCGGACACCTCGCTTTTCGCGGTCAAAATTTATCGTAATTGTATAGCTATAGAAACTTAAAACTGCATAATTTTGTACAAGTTGCGCAAAAACTTTGAACAATCTGTTTCACTTTTAAATATATCTGTAAAAATTCTGTTTTGCCTCTAACAAATAGTCTGAAGATATTGCAGAAACGTTCGAAATACCGACATCAAATAGAATATTCAAGGCAGTCTACGACATTGATTTAAAATAAATGAACTGTTCTAGGGTAAATCGAAAAGAACACATGAATTCTGTTAGGATTTGTTTTTGTTTTTGGATTTATTCTCGTACACTAAATTTTCGTTGACTTTCATTTGCTACATTAACTTGAAATACGTATTTTCTTATATGACTAAAATTTAATCAAGACTTACTAACTGACGAATTGATTTTGATATTTAGGTTAATTTTCAAATTTTGGTAGTTACCGAACTGTAAATTTGAAAATTACAACGATCAGTTTGCATTTCATTTGCCAACCAAATTCATTAATTTTATTGACATTGGCCAATTTGTTTAATCCTCAGGGTAAGGTGCACGGCAGCAGTGCACAGATCGACTTAGGCTCCTACATTCATCAAACCATTTCCCCTGAAAACTGATATATCCTTGATTAATTTCTAGGATCTGAAATTTCAAGTTTTAGGTTTCTTCACGAGCATCGTACTCTCTTTTTACTTTGTACTGTGATAAAATAATATATTCGTAATTAATTAGCATTTTAAAATACCCATAGGTAATTTTCTTTGTTTTAAAATACTCAGGTTTATGCACAAATTTTAAAAACTATTATAAAACATAAATTTGTTTTGATTTAAAAATTATAGTTTCAAGTTTGACATTTCATGATAAACGTAGACCTGATGATTACCATATTAACCTACAAATATACTAAACTAAAAAAAGAATCATTCATTCGTTCAAAACTATTGTATATTAAGCTGAATTATTTAAAATATATTGTTATCGTTATTAGTTCATTTAAAAGTAATAATTAATTAAACAAAAACGTTATATTTTTTAAAAACTTAATTAATATTAAAAAGTGATATATATTATAAAACTAAGGTTCTTTTGTTCACTTATTAATGAGTTTAAGGGAATAAAAATCAAAGCGCACAGTATTAAAATAACTATAAACAAATTAATGTAGCCTACATTATTTTAAATTTATTTGAAAATGTGTATAAAAATGCTTTAATTTAATAGGTAATATTATAGTTAAGCAATAGGTTATATTATAGTTAAAATTATTGATTTTAAATTGAAAATTTCATATTTATTTTGATTAGTTAAAGTTAAAACGAAATATATTCTAATTACTTTCTGATGAAGAAACTAGTTCTGGAAGAAGAACTTTGCAAAAAATATTGTCTCGTGAATTCTAATATCACAGGTTCAATTTCATCCAAGCCTAGTAAGTTCATTTTTTTACATATATCTTTTGGTAGAAATATTACTTTCATTAGAAAGAGATCGTAAGCTAGCTTATAATTTTTAAAAATTTTGAACTCTATTATTATTATTATTATTATTATTATTATTATTATTATTATTATTAAAAATACAAATATATTTAATATAAAAATATTCGTTTAAGTTTAAAAATATCATGATACAAAATCTTAGTTTTTTAAATTCTTTTTTATTTATTTTATTAGCTTTATTAGACCAATTAGCTTGTTTTTGAAAATAATCTAAAAGAAAAATACTAAAGAATTTTAGTTCAGTCTTTTAAAACTAGTTAAGAGGAAGACCAAGGAAGAGCTGGATGGAAGGAATCAGTAAAGCTATGAGTGATCGAAATTTGCAAATCGGACAATGGGAAGATCGGAAAGAGTGAACTCTAGACATCGGACAACGTCGCTGCACGTTTTAACCGATATTATTATTATTATTATTATTATAAATATTATTATTATTATTATTATTATTATTATTATAAATGTTATTATTATTATTATTATTATTATTATTATTATTATTATTATTATTATTATTATTATTATTATTATTATTATTATTATTATTATTATTATTATTATTATTATTATTATTATTATTATTATTATTATTATTATTATTATTATTATTATTATTATTATTATTATATTATTATTATTATTATTATTATTATTATTATTATTATTATTATTATTATTATTATTATTATTATTATTATTATTATTATTATTATTATTATTATTATTATTATTAACATAAACGTGTTTGTAAAAAGTATTAGCAAATTTAAAAAGAACAATGTGATTTTTAAGCCACATATCTTAAATTGGCATTGTCTCCATACTGCATTAGGCCTATATGAAATTATTTACATTTAAATGACAGAGTTTGGAAATTCTTTCGAAATTCGAAACTATACTGAAAAATCTTTAATGCTATTCTGGCATTCCGAAATGCAAAACTCTAATACCATTGTTAAAGTTGGCATCAGTGTAAAGAACGTGAAAGTACACAATCATGAAGGCACTTAGAAACTAATCTTCTCTGTAATAATAAAAACTTAAAGAAGTAATGGCACAGACCAATGAGCGAGTCATGAGCAGTTATGTAGGTTAGGCTTAATATTGATTCATCATAATAAACGTAGACCAATATCGTAAAAGCTCCAAGTTAATGGAGATTCGTATTTTAAACGATTCATTTGTCAATTTCAAGCAGCTGTAAGAAAAGGTTCCACCAGTGTTTACAGACTATATGCAGTAATAACTATTCAGCCATTAAACACAGACCACCGGGATTCCCGCATTCATAGACCGAGGAAAAAACAGTTTTAATTATTATTTTGTATACTTTTCAAATAAGGGTTGCTATATTTAATGAAATAATAAAACATCTGCAGCCATTAACTTGCATTATACACACTTTCTAAAAGTATAAAAAATACTAATTAAAAATATGTTTGGAACGTTTTGTGATGCAAACACATTTTCTAAATACATGATTAGTATGAAATTGCGATTTAGTTTTAATATGGTATAGTAAAATGCAAAAATAGCGTAATAAATTATAAAATTTTAATGACCTAGTTAGTCGCTCAGTATATCAGTATTTTTATACATTAGCAAAAAAGCACTGTATGAAATTACTGTACAATTTTGTAATTACTATTATAGTTTAACTACATTATTTTTAGAACCTAATTTATAGAAAACGGTGTTTTTGTATTACGAAACAATGCGAGTTTTGTTTACATTATTATCGCGTAAACTTACTAACAATTTTTAAATTTAAATTTTATATATTTTCAATTTAGGTGGACAATTTTCGGCTATATGACCATAAATTTCAATCCATCCGCAAAATGTAAATCCAACAACAATGTATTGAAACAACTTTACATCATATTTTATAAAAGATAGGCCTATATTTGTACAATCGTTCTTGTGTTTGTTGAGAATACAAATACTGTAATGTTGACTTGATCTACGACATTTAATATTATTGTAGAAAATTGTTTTTGACAAATTTATTTCTGAAATAATAATAAATTTAAAAGGGTTATACTCATCCAAGTTTGCACTCGGGTAGGCTAATTAACAAAACTGCAACTTTCGTTATTCTCTGACTTACCGTTTATGCGCTGAAAAGTTACTACCGGCAATCTAACGAGCAGTCAACCATAAGCCTTACCCAGTAACGTAGTTGTAATAAACACATAATTTGATTAATTTTAGTTATCCTCTTTCATTACAGTTTTACGCAGTTATTTTTAAATATATCGAAGCACGATAAATCTGTGTATGGGTGACATTTATCTGCGTTGTTGTAGGTACCACTATGGTGAAAGATGAAGTTGGGCTGAATCTACACAAAACAAAACAATGTAATTTCTTCAGCTGCGACCCTTCTAAATTGTGTTTGTATTCGTCCGGCACTCAATATTGTGCAATATTCCTGCCACGGAGGTAAGACAGCGTGCTTACACTTTGCCAAATCGAGTCTTGTCTTGTCCTGTTATACGTCACACATTAAATGTTTTCGACTTCTGTAGACTGCGCAGGAAGGAAGCTAACCTTCTAGAGCTGCGGACACACACACACACACACACACACACACACACACACACACACACACACACACACACCTTACTCGTTCTACAATAAAAAAGACGCGAGTGAAATAACATTATCTCAATATATTATTTTGACATTTTCTTCTTATCGTGCGTACTTTATGCCAAGAATCGGTTTTAACGGAAAGGGTAAAGCTTGCGGTAGTAACTGCAATCTCGAACCTACAAATAGAGACGCAACAGATTTGAACCTCAGTGATTGCCTTCGTTTTACTGAATTGGTTAGCTTTGTCTCTCTTCTTTGTTGATCGCCAACTCACGAAACAACTATTTCCAGTAACATTTAGTTCAGTCACTTCTACTAAATTAAGCTCCAAATACAGTCTAACTGTGGTAATTACTTCGGACAATTTTTCCATTATTAAGTTCACTAAGAGAGAGAGAGAGAGAGAGACACACTTTGATTTAGTAAATTTTGTAACGCTATAAGTTTAATTAAATTTAATGTAACTATCATTTACCATTAAAAATGCTACAAAATGATCCCCAAACATTTAAAATGTTTAATGATTTGAACTAATGTCTTACAAAAAATAAATATAAAATTTTAATTGACTTTTGTCCACTAGACATTACTTAAATTCTAGTTTTAACATTAGTTCTTGTCAAACAGGTTCAAAAACAATTTTTTGAAAACGACGTTGTCAATAAAGTTAACCAAAAAGGAATTATTGCAATGTGTTTAAAATAAAAAAAAAGTAAAATTTAATACTTCATAACTGTTTTTGTAATAAAAACGTTAAAACAATTTTAACGTTTTTAATTATAATTTTACAATTATAAAATTACAATTATAATTTTAAGTATAATTTTACAAATTTCTAATAATCCAAGTATTGAATTTTTATTTAACATCATTATATTTTGTCAGTATTATTTATTTATTTTATGTAATTATAACTAATCTAGGAATGTTAAGAAATATTTCTCTGAAACATCTACTGGCTGTAAGGTGCGTTCAGAGTCGTGCATTACAATAATAAATATACTTTGTAGTGTACTTCTATTTATTTCACCTGCATTATCAACCAACCACCAAACTTGTAGCATTTCGCTGAATAAAATTGTTAACAGACAATGTGATCATCGTGGAATGTGGCTGCTTGTTCTCTGGCAAAACGTTGGTTCGCTTCACTTGTTGACTTTATGGCTTATTGCTTGTAGGGGATAAATAATTGGACAATATAAAAAAGTGCAAATCGTATGTGTAAACCAGTACCACAATAACCGTAATTTTACCACAATAACAGTAATAAGAAATCAATTTATTTTTTATCTTGGTATCAAATCCAACAATTAAAATTAGTAGCAATTAATTCCTTGTAGATTCAAGCTGACAATATGTATCAGTAAAAAACCAACCGGAAACCAGGAAGACCCAGTTTAGTTTTAGGAACCGAGGGAGGAATCTGATCGCCCGCAACTCCACACCTCGATCACGTAGTCTCTCTCTCTCTCTCTCTCTCTCTCTCTCTCTCTCTCTCTCTCTCTCTCTGTCCCGCTCTCTTTCTCTCTCGCTGTGTGTGTGTGTGTCTGTGTGTGTGTGTGTGTGTGTGTGTGTGTGTGTGTGTGTGTGTGTGTGTGTGTGTGTGTGTGTGTGTGTGTGTGTGTGTGTGTGTGTGTGTGTGTGTGTGTGTGTGTGTGTGTGTGTGTGTGTGTGTGTGTGTGTGTGTGTGTGTGTGTGTGTGTGTGTGTGTGTGGTGTTTGTCTGAATGTCTCTCCCTCGCACGCACACAAGCAAGTGGACACACACACACACACAAACAAATATACTTGGGTAAAAAGTTGTCAGATAAGGCAAAGGCGTATGTGCTGTGGTCTGATAGATATACGAATTCGTTTAACAAAAGTAAAATTTCGGATCAAAAGAAAATTTGTATAATAATAAAAGTACACTTGATTTTGATTAAGTAATTCTTACTAATGATTAGTTTAAACAGTAGGTCTAATATTCAAAGACTTAAAACTGAATTTTGTTGCAAATATTTTAACATAAATGCTACAACTAGTGAAGTATTGTTATAACTATTTGTCACTTTCACAAAATCCATTCGGTTACTGATATTGCACCTCAAAAAGTTACTTTCGGGCAGAAAAGAATGAAATTAAATTAACGTATAGAAATAACCTTAGCTTTATATTTAATTTTGTCTTACATAATAATACTGAATGTTGTTTACCTGGACTAAACAACTAACTCACACTGACCGAGAGATACAAATTTGTTCATTTATTCGGTTGAAAGTATAAAAATTAAATCTTATTTTAAAGTACTTAATATAAACTAAATTGATAACTGATGTTTTCGTAAATTTCTAAATACAATAAATGTTTAACTGGAAACATTTTTTGGAAATATTAAATAATATCCCATATTTACACTAAGAATAACGTTACAAAGTCAGTTTTTAGTTTATTTTCAAGAAGAAGCTGATAACAAATGTTACTAAAATAGCGCTGCAACTTCAAGTTTTAACTAAAAAACCGTAAAAAATGTGAAATTTAACACAATCTATTTAATTTATTATACCATTCTCTCTTTTTTATGAAAGCTGTCTGATACGACGGCCAGAATTCAAACACAAGTGACAAACGATAAAAGCCAATTAACTTTTAGTTAGCTAAATAAATATTGTAGTTTAATTATATAGTTTGTTATTCTTGTAGCTGTGTACTATAATTGTTTAAGAACTTACTAGAAGGGCAAAAATAAACTCTGCAAACAGGAATAAACTAAACATTTACACAATGTTGACATAACGTCCGTGCTACTGCAAAATGTAACTGATTTTCGACAGAAGTTGTATTGTTAATTTTGAAATTTTAAGCTTATTTTTCTTTTATATTTGTAAAGTAGTGAAAACTGCTTACTGTAGTATGCAGGCTAAGAATGATTTCAGTAGGCCTAAGCCTGTTTTAAAGTCTTAAAACGTTGCCGAATGAGAATGAGTTTAGTAAACAAGTTTCAAATTTTCATAAAATTTCAGACTGTAAGCAAGTTTTGTTTTTTCATCAAGTTCTTGAATTTTAATCGTCGATTTTAATAAGCTGAAATTATGTTTTTCGTAGCCTATATAAATATTTTCTTATAAATATCGCTATGTTATGAATATAATAATAATAATAATAATAATAATAATAATAATAATAATAATAATAATAATAATAATAATAATAATAATAATAATAATAATAATAATAATAATAATAATAATAATAATAATAATAATAATAATAATAATAATAATAATAATAATAATAATATTATTATTATTATTATTATTATTATTATTATTATTATTATTATTATTATTATTATTATTTGTATTATTATATTTTTTATAAAATATTGTAAACTAGAAATTTACAAGTATAGGGATAGAAAAGTTTTATACTTGTAAATTTAATGTATAGTTTCTACATTAAGTGCATAAACTTATACATTGTGTCGTATCTTAAGAGCTAAAGGGACATGGCAGACTATCAGAGAAACTGTTGAAGAAACAAGGACCGAGTTGTAATGAAGCGTGTAAGCAGCGCCATCTAGATGCATGTACAACGTTAAAGTGTAAAACCAAATGTTAAAATGGGCAAACCACTTTTCTCCCTCCACGAATTAAAATCCAATCTGGAAAACCAAATTTTGTAGCAAAGAACATAATAAAAATAAACGAGTGGGGTGGCGAGTGTTCCAAGGCAGAGCCCCGCTAAGATCAATATTTCGAGACGGTCTCCTTTACCCGACGCCCGCCGCTGATTGGCTGAGACCAACGTTGAGAGCCGCGTCTTTCCCCCACCTCGTACAACCGCCCCTCGCCAAATAGATTTTCTTTATAAGGAATGGATTTTTGACACGAAATTGGGTTAACCAAGAGGGAAGCATGATACACCGTGGTCCATCGAAGAGAGGGGTGGTGCAGGCCTAATTGTTAACCTCAACACTTTATGACGAAGAGAGTTAGAAGAGACACGAACTGTTGTGATACTTTCACTCGATTGTACAACGACTTATGTAAACAGATACAGTTAGAAGAATAATAAAACATATTTCTATCGTATTTAGTAAAAAAAAAAACCTTTCAGTAAAAGAACCATGAATCGTACGATTCTATCTTAAATTTAGTGACTAGTAAAATTGTATTTATGTATTTAGGATTCAGTCCTGTGTAAACAAAAAAATATTTATTCGAAATCACCTCGTAGTAAGTATGTCTAACTAAATGAAGTTCATAATTAGTATTTATAAAACGACATAAAAGACTGACTGCATGCAATATTTATGTGCCTACAGTGTGGCAACTGTACAGTATAGCGGTATGTAATATTAACACCTTTACAAATTTGTCCTTGACTACTTTCAATAACTTTATAATTATTTAAAGCAAAATTTCAAATTAGCAGAAAGTTCATAGTGAAAATTTAATTTCTAAAAGTTTTGCAATCTATACAAAAATTCGGTGACACCAAGTTTATGACAATTAGACTCTAGGTCTACATAAACTCCTGTAGTTGAAGTATCCATTTTCATATAAATAAGTTGTCATTCAGTCAGTTAAGTTTGTCGATAACATTTAGCCTATGTATGAAACGTTCCTAGTGTATAGTTTTTTTACAGGTAAAAGAGCTCCTTTAAAAGTTGCTATTTAGTGCTAAAAGTTGCTAAAAGTTTATTTTTGTAATCTTTGTGCATCGTATTTTTTGCATTTAAAATCCTACTTGTTTTAATTTATGTGTTATAAAATATTTTAGTAAAATATAAAATATTAAAATATTATGCTGTTTTAATTTATTTCACTTTAAGCAAATTATTTTTTTTTTACTTAAAGAAAACTTAACTTCACTATTGTAAACACTAGAATGTTATAAATACGGTACAATCCCATTGTGTTCGATAAGGAAAGCAGAGAGACAAACATTAATCATTTGACAATTGAATATGTTTACTTGATTTGTTAAAGAAAAAATAGCAAATATTTTAACGACGAAATACTTTTAGTTTTTTTAGTAAATTTGCTGAAAATATGTTGGAACGTTAATAACTACAAATATCGTTGTTAAAACAAATTTACAACAAAAGATACCTGTTACATCATTTGTTTATAAATAATGGTTCACTGATCCTAAGGGGTCACAAAGGAAAAATGAAAATACTCCAAACCGTACGCAAATCAAAATGTAATAGATCTGTAAATTTAACATCTAGTAAATGTTACAAGTGCAGCATCTATTGGAAAGCTGTTGAACTAACAGCAATTATTTCGAAATTAAGTCCAACTATTAAATAACGGATCGACGATAAATATTTTCAAAGATGAAAAACTGATTGAATATTGTCCAAAGTACCTGAGAAAGCTATAAATATTCTCTTTTTTTGAAAACTTATAAGGTATGTGAACAAGCGTGTTTTATCTAGTCTTACATGAAGAAAATAACGCAACATACTAAATATTTACGTAGATTTTAGATTGAAAATATCAAGCTTGCAGCCAAACAGACGAAATTATAAACCAAAAAGAAAAATTCATCGATTCCATACAGTTCGAATATCTTCATGAGATTTAATTAATTTTAAATGTGCACGTAAGAGAATAATGTGATTAAAATTCTGGTTTTTTATTTTTCTATGTACTTGCTGGGTAAATGTGTGTCAATATTCTTATTAAAATTTATATAAAATTAAAAGAAATTATAAAATTAATTTCAGAATTTTTCTTCTCTTCATGTTCAAACAAAATTGAAATTTATGTCCTGAGAACGGGAGAAAATTTCATAAACATCTATGCAAAAATTGGGTCCCTGATCTCATTTAAGTTAAGCTACAGGTTTGGCTTAGTACTAATTAAGAACCACTGTTATATTATATTTTATAAAAAAATGCAATGTTCAAAACAACCGTCCTCTACAAATAATTATATTTTTTATATTATAAGAATGTATAATTTATGCTCGGGACAACATTTTCTTGTAATTACAAAAACACCGTTTACACCGTATGTGTGAAAAGTTATCCTTTATCTGGTTGTTTTATTTTTTGTTTACAGTTTCTGTAATAACTAGATAATTTGTAACTATCGTTTGAAATCTATTTCAACCAAAACATTTGAAAGAATTGTTATCTCACTCTCCGTACTTGAACATAACCTATAATTAGAAACTAATATGAATTCGAATTAAAACTAATGAAAAATTTAAAATAATATGAAAATCACTCACCTGTACATTTAATATTCTTCATTTGGTGGCCCAGTTCTTCAACTACACCATCAATGTGTTTCACCTTTTCATAAGCTATACCGACGTTTGGATTTAAAAAAATAATAAACGAAATATTATTTAATATTTAGTTTGTTGGTTATTACTAAAACTACTGAGGACACAATGTTAGTTCGGTTAGCTATTGTGTTTAGGATTGTATTACAGGTTATGAATGAGTTCTAGAAATGTTATTAAAATTACAATCCTAATTGTCTGTGATTCATAAATATATACATTCATTATCTACTTAAATTATTGCTAACTTTTATAATTTTACCAGTTATAAAAAACTTTTAAATACAAAATTATCATAAAACAAATCAGATGATACATATTTTGTAAGTGAAGTTTATGTGATTTATAGAGAATCTGAAAAATAATAATTAATTTGGAAACATTAATAATGTAATTGTAATGGGATATTAAAAATATTGCCTGCATAATAAAACTCGACTGAGTGGTCAATTGGGAAGAACACACTCTGTACAAGCAAATAACCAGAAAATATATTTTAGGACACATTATTGGCTTAGTGCTAATTAAGAACCACTGTTTTTTTTATATTTTATAAAAAATGCAATGTTTAAAACAAACCGTTTCCACGAATACTTATACCTTTTACATTATTGGCTCATATTATGTTATGCTTGAGACAGCTTATTGTTGTAATAAAAAACACAGTTTTCCCTGTGTTATGCTACTCATACAGTCAGAGTAACTACCTTGTGTATAACAAAAACTCTGAAAAATACATGGTTTATGTAATTTTTACAAGATTAAAATTACGGCATTTGTTAAACATAAATGAAAACAGTAGGCTTAATAGCATATTTTTTAATTATTTATGAAATAAAGATGATCAGTGACTTAAATAAGAAACTTGCAAAATCTTCTACAAGTATATGTAATTATTCTTAAGGGTTAATCTGGTTTTCTATTAAAAGTACCTGAGAAATTCCATTTGACTTTTACAGTAAAGTAGAATTAGCGTAAAAGTAATTGTTATTTGTCAAAAATAACCATCTTGACTGCCTTTCTTATAGAAGCTTGTTATATTTAAAATGTCTTTAAATTGTCATAATTTCACATCCTGTAACGTTTAAACCTTTCTATTAAAAGGACAAAGATAATACATACTGGAGCAGGTGTATAGGCTAGGGACAAACCAAGATGAATTAGGACCATGGCAAGCCATGCACGATCTTTGTGTTAAGCCGCTGCGTGCCAGATGGTCTGCTCTGTGCATGGTTTAGTTTATTTCTAATTACTTTCACTTGTAATTAATTTAAGATTACGTCATTTCAAAGCAAAAGGTCTCGAGGCTAACACATGAACAACGCCACACTATCTACCACGGGTGATGGATCGGATTGGTTAAACCGATTGAACTTTACATGATATAGGTTAGGAGAACTGCTGTTATACAGTGCGGTGTGATAGTTTCTTATATTTAGAAACATTTCAATTAGGAATGCAGATGGAGGCACATGAAAATAATTTTGTATCAATAAAATGTAAGATAAAACATACAATGCGAAAATATTTCTATGTACATTTTGTAAATGAGCTGTAAAAAGTATAATTATATGACAAATGGATACATTTGTGAACAGTATCAACAAATATAAACTAGTCGTATTATTACATTATTATATGTTACTTAATGAAATAATTCAAAATTGTTAATTGTTAGGTCACTACTATTAGAATTTATAATGCTTTACTTTTGATTTTCGTAAATCAATAACATTTTTTCCCATTTTTAAAACATATTCTACAAAAAAGCTACCAAAAGGAAAAACTAATAAGGTGAAGTCATAACGAGCAATTATAATTAGAAATATATATCAAAGCAGTTCCATCGATTTTCGTATACAATTGCGTATTTTTTGTCAAAATGAAAGTTGTGGTTTTGTTGATACAATTACAAATTTCATTATATTTTACATAAGCCTAATGATAGTTGGATGTAAAAAATAATATTGCTTTAAATTATATTTTAGGACATCTTTCCACAATTTTAAATTTTAATCATTTTATTGAATTCAGTATTTCAGGAAATAAGCTAAGTTAATATATCTCTTTACGGGTAATTTAACAACACATTAAAAATGATACCCCCCAATTAATTAATTAACTGCTCTGTTATAGTTTCTAAAACTCTCATTTATTGCTTCGTATATGTCACGAATTTAATATTACCAACCTTGGGCTAAATAATGTTTGCCAGTTCCGTGCAATAATTAATTAATGAAACTGGAACTACTTTCACTATTTTTACACTAATTATTTTGTGAATGAATTACGTTTATTGTTTTTTTCTCAATACTAATTAAAACGTATTTATTACACATTCCGCAGGATAAAGTGAAACAATGTAGGCTACTAATGTACATATGATTTTTACAATAATTAGATGGCACAAGTTATTTCTAATTGAAAATATTGCGTTGTTAATATTAGGACAAAAATAATTACCAATGAGAACGCAATTACCAGAAATTCCGAATTGAATAATGCAATGATAATACGTTATCATCGATTTGATTTATTTTTTAAACAGAAAATTTTGTTAACAAGTTTTCATTGGTTTGCGTGTTTTGTAACAAAATTAAGTTGTATTGCAGTTCAGGGTTTTTTCAATCGTAAACGCCTACATTATATTGTATGGTTTAAATTTATGTTTTATAATTTGTGAATTATTATCTGTAAATAACCTCTAAATGAACCTTAAATTCGCGTTAATTCCAGATTGGATAGTACAACTTTAATCGCTTTTAAATATCAAATAGGTTATCAAAATTTTAAAATCTGATTTTTATCCAATTTTAATTTTAAAAAATTAAAACCATTTTAGTTGGTTCTACTTACTTTTCGACTCCATTGTTTTGTTCCATTAACCTTTTTGTGTGAAAGAAGCAAGAATCATACCTGAAATGAAAACATTAATAAATATTACTTTTTTTTAATTATTTATAGTATACATAATTTAACAAAATATATTTAGTAAGCTTAAATGAATACAAAGTATTATTTTTTTAGAAAATTTCCATTGAAAATTACTTATTGCAGATACAATTTTATAAACTTCTCTTTCTTCGAAACAAACGCCCAACACTATCACTTTTGGTGGGGTTTTTGAGAGAGAGAGAGAGAGAGAGAGAGAGAGAGAGAGAGAGAGAGAGAGAGAGAGAGAGAGAGAGAGAGAGAGAGAGAGAGAGAGAGAGAGCACGTATGAACGCGCGCAAGTACGACACCATTAGCAATTTCAATTTTCTTACGATTTAATATAAAGTCGACACAAAAATCGATTCTGTAAAAGTTTGAACATGTTTTGACAAAATCATCAATTTTTACTGTTGAACGGTTTCGAAATGGCAGCTATTTCGAATATTTAAAAATTCAGAACTTTCTATCCTACACGTTTTTGAAAATCTGATTTCACCAAAGTGTTCAGTTATTTATTTGGCATTTTAGACTACATAATTTTCAATAATTTGTAATTTTCATTAAAATTTTACAATTTTTTTTTTGGTGTTTAACGTCCGACTATTGTGCACACTTGGGCTAATGCAGACGATGGGATGATTTATAGCGTATGAAAATGCCAAGCCCTCGCCGGGAATCGAACCCGGGTCCTCGGGGTGAAAGCCTAGTACGCTATCCACTAGGCCACCGAGGCGGCCAAAAATTTCACAAAAAAATATCAAGTATACTTATGCAGATTTTAGTTTTTTTATTATGAATATCAGTTTTTCAAAAAACTGTAAGATAATTTTTTGCTGGATTTCATCATGTCAGAGAAAGAGCTGCATACAACAATGATTTTAACATATATAATGTTTTAGCGCTGGTTGTGATGTTAGATTTTGCGAGGAACATGTTTATATTGATATATAACAATATATTTTGCAAGTTGTAAGTCTGATACTAATTCAGTTATAATTAAAAATTACTGCGTTTCCACCCGGGACCTGGTGCTTGTGAGGCGGGTATCTCAGCGTTATAACCACTACACTACGAAACTAAACTACGAAAACATTTAACCGATTTAAGGAAATAAATCTTTACTTTAATTTTGGTAGTTACATTAAAAGATCAGTTGTTTTATATTAATTCGGAAAGATAATCTGATTTCGTTGAACAGCTGATACCTATAAGTTTCAGTTTATATTGTTAAAAACTAGCTAATTTGTTTTGTTTTCGTACAAATTATTATAAATAAAATAAAAAAGGAAGGGAAAATATGATAAATGATTTTTATTTTTGGTTCAATAACTGAAATTTATGTATTAAAAGCATTGATTTTTAATTTACAAGACATATACGTGAGATTTTATATTCTTACAAAATATTGTACCAATAAAACTTTTGGTTTCAGGCTTACGAGAAAATTTGCGAGTAGGAATGTATAATTAGACCTAATAGAATTTAACCTACAGTATAGAGAGTTAAGAACCACAATTCAACTTAATTTCTACGATTCTCTCGTTAAAGTAAATTTCAGGTTAAAACGTCTGACATTTTTCAGTGCCTGAATGTAAATTTTGTAAATATAATTATTTACGAATAAATGGATATTTTTAAAATCGTAATTTAATAAGTAGCTTATCGTTAGTTATTAAGACCGCATTAACGTTATCGTAAATCAATCAATCATGTGAAACAATTATTTTTCCAGTCTAATCAATGTGGAACAATTAGTTTTTATGTCTATAAAACTCTTTTTTTAAATTATGGGTAAATAAAAACTAGTTAATGGTGAAAACATAAACATCCAATTTACAAAAATCGGTTACAAATACCCCATTTTGTTCCAATTTTAATCAAATACTAAGTATCACTATGTACGTTGATTTTATCGTGATGTATCACGATAAAATCAACGTACTTACCTCAAGGGGGTACAGACTAGCTGCACCTATTGAGAGGATTTAGACGTCCCTCACAGTACCCGAGTCTAACACACACTTACACTTACAACACTACACTTACGATTTTACACTTTACGACTAACACTTTACACTCACACTTTACATTTAGGGAGATGATAATAGCCTCAATGTGCTTTTCGCCTTAAAATATCAAACAAACAAAACATCAACGTACAATAACATGACTAGTTTTTTTCCATATTTTTTGTTGGTTTAACGAATGCGTCGGATTGTCGAAATATTAGTGTGTGCAATGTTATTAATGTTTTTACTATTTGGAAATTTGCTTCCATAACGTCAGCGAAGCGAGACGAGCGGCGTTCAAGTGTGGATTCTAAAATTCCATTTTTTTAAAGTAGGATAATTAATCAATAATAAAAATAACGGTTTTAACAAAATTATTACTTCAATCATAACTCCAAATATTGTCATTACACGCGGTTGATTCTTATATTGATCCTATGTTTCAGGACATATATCTATGTTGGGTATGTTATGGTATTTGATAGGGTGTTATGTTTTGGTAGATTATCTCCACGATCTGTTTGTGTTGCTAGAGCCACTGCGTTGGAACACGAAAATTCAATTTATTTGATTGACCCCCCTCCGCCTCCCGCCTAACTGTGTACGGGCTGCATTATATCCGTAGCGAACAATAATGTTTAATTGTATTTGTATTTGTAAATGTTTTAAATTTTTATATTAAACAATTTAGAATTAAATTTAAAAACTTAATTGTGATTAATTAATATTTTATTAATTGTTAAGATTAATTGTAATTTTATTGTTCATACTTAACAAACTTTTCTCTTGCTGGGATTTATTCCGAAAAAAAAACATGAAACATTTTTTAAGGTACGTATTTTTATCTTTTTTATTATTTACAATTTTCTTATACAGTTTTCTAAACAGCACTATGTTTTAGTTCAAACATTTCCCAACAGAATAAAAAAAATTATAAAAATTGGCCTGTAAACTAAAAAGTTATAGTTGTTTTAAAAAACCTTTCAAACACTCAAAAAATTGCCTGGCAATTCTAGAGAGTACTCTAAAAAAACGCCAGGGACATTTGGATACTACTTACAGAAAAATATTTGGCACTAAAAGGGTTAAGGTAGGCTATTTAAACGGTCCTTAAAAGTAGTAAACAATTGAATAAGCATAAACGATTTGTCTGGATTAAGAGCTACGAGTATCATCCAAAAAAAAACTTGAATCAAAACAAAGTTCTGATTATTGCTTCAACTGGTTTTGATCAAATTTCCATTTAAAACTGAAATCATTCCGCTAAATTTTTTAATGAACAGTTTTTTAATGATTTAATATGTATGATAATTCAAAATATGGTCAGTTGTTGGAAAAAATCAGAATTTCAATTAAGGTTAGCGTCATACTAAGTTGCATTAATACCAAGTTGTTTCAAGAATATAAAATCAAATTGCATCAAGTTAAAGTTACGGCTATGAATGATGCCATAGACACTTCAATGAAAATCAAAAATTTGTTACTACACGAGACGATGCCAAACTCCTTTGCATAGCATTCAAGTTGGGATTCTGAGTGATGAAACCAACTGTTGTATTAAAATCAAATTAAGGCTAAGTACGTTTTCGTGGCGCTATTTTGTTATACTCTTCCTCGTGAACCGAAATTTTGGAGTGACGCAACATACTCGGAGGGGTCTCCTCAGCAAAAAACAAGAATGTTGGGAATCCTGACTAAACTTACTTTTTGTGAACAAATGAATTGTAAAAGTGAAAAATGACTCTATTACTAGTGATTTTCCATTGGAATAATAAGTAGTGTATTGAAGCGGCTGTCATGGTATGGCTCAGATCCGGAAACTTGAGCACCGATCTCATGAACCTCTAGAACATTTTTTAAGGGATGAAATATATATATTTCACACACGCGTGTGTGTGTATGTGTATGTGATGTGTGTGTGTGTCTAATAATAAAAAAATATTACTATTTTTTTTGCAAATCCAATTTTACCGTCGTCATCAGCGTTAAAAGGGCGTTTAGAATTTTCAAATATATTTTGTAATTTAAAAAAAGCATTAGTGGAGGTCAATGTATATTTTTGTATTTTCATTGTAGTTTGAAAGTATGTAACGCTAATTTTAATGCTGATTCTGGTTGTGAAATCAGAGTTTAAAAATTGGTAAAGTAGATAAATACTTTTGGGATTTAGCTTCTACCACGTCAGCGAGACAGCTGCGTGACATGATTATGTATTATAACAAAAAACAAGATCGTATATTGTGTTTTTAATGTAAATAGATCATTTTGCTGCGGTTTCTCTGCAATCATAGTGCATGTCTTACTTCAATGTAGTCATTAAAGCTCCTAGTTTGCTTTAACACTAAAAGTGAGATGGTAATAAGTTTAGCTCTAAAATTCGTTTAATAATCTTGTTCAGTATATTAATAATTTTAAATTTACTAATAATACAGGCCTAAATTATACATTTTGTTTTTTATTATTAAAAAAAATTGTGAATCTCTACTCCTCCTTGTTACGCGTATGGTTTTTTTATGTTAATATTTTATTTGTGAGATAAACTAAATAATATTCAGAAATATTACTTTTTACTCTAAAATCTTCCTAAATTTTAATTTAATCTTTTTTTAGTAGTACAAAAACTAATAGGCCTACGACAGTAGTAAGTATTTCATTTAGAATTTTTATTATATTTATTTTGATAAGCCTATTAAAAACGAAACTTTTATTAGGCCTAGATGATCTTAATGCTCATTGTATCAAAGTTTTGATTTTGAAAATTAACCGTTATTCTAAAAGGCCTTTGTTTAAGTCGTTACCATAATCGTTTTATGTGCCAAATTCTTTACTTCTCGAAAGATTTCTTTACATGAGAGATTTAATGTTGTTAATTTTTGGAAATTCGATCCTTTTCTGTCAGCAAGGCGTACAAAGAAATAAGTATAACATATCTTTTGTATAAGTAACAGTGGTTTGTTTAACAAATTGCCTAAAAGAATTGCTTTAATGGATTTTGATTTTTTTTCTAACACTAAAAGTTAGTGTTCTTGCAAATTGGTTTAACGCGATTATTTCAAAATTGATTATTGCAATTGGTTAGTGCGATTATTGCAAATTGGTTATTTCAAATTGATTAAAGCGAAAGTAAACGCGCTTTTATACGGTCGTACTGTATAAATAGATGTTTTGCCAAAAAATCTAATAATCACAGTACTGATATGTTGTTTTTAATTTTTAATTCGATTAACGAAAATCTCTTTAAATTCAATCAATTTCACCTGTCATGGTATATTTTTTGAAGTTACATCTTTAACAAGTAACATTTAGATACACGTTCTCTTCAACGTTTCTTATATTTATCAATAGACTTGCTTTACGGAATGTAGGTTTTATTGAAAACGATTTGGAAAGCAAACGGCGTTTAATTAGCTTTGAAAATACAGGACAGTTTAATCACATTTTAACTATGACGTCATATTACACAATTATCTTATTTACCCCTACCGGTACAGTCTACTTTATTTTATACCGGCATTGCTAAAGAAATTATTCAGGACATTTAAATAACAATTATTACCACTACATCTGGAACGTACGTGTTGTGGCTTGTATCATTTGCAAGCTCGCGCTTGTCACATATGTTATTTTTACTTAATAAATATAACGGGAACGGTTTAGCCGTGCATTATAATGTGATTGGATTTCATATAACCGTGTTAGGGGCGTCAGCGTGGCGGTAGGGTACACGGTGTGGTCGCATCAAAGGGATGCGTTTCAAAAAGGTAGGTTGCAATTTACGTAATTTTAGCAATATCAATCGGATAGCGCGTGTGCTGTATACGCCCCCGCATGTCCCTCCAGCACAAAGTGAAACCTGTTTGAATATGTAACATGCTCAGGTAGAGTGCACCGACATGTTGGGTGGATCCGTCACTACAAATACAGGCTGCACATTTAATTAAATATAATTTATTTAGGAAAAGTTTTGTTAAGCATTATTAAAAGCATATTTGAACGTATATTAACGTATATTAATTAATTCAGTACTTGTACTGTAGCATTGTGAATGATAACTTCAAATGTAAAAATATATTTCAAAAAATAATGTAGTAACAAAGCTTTCCGTGCTGATAAAAAAACTAACAACACGGAATAAAATTACATATTCAATTACTTCCTTCGATAGGTAAACCTACTTTACGATAATTAATATTAAAACTAACCGTAAAAACTGTAAACTTCGTAACTTTAAAAACAATATGAATCAACCTTAGTCAGCGTTAAAATATTTATAAATTTTGTGAAAATTTTATCGTCCAAATAATATTTTACCACATTAAATACAAATTCAATTTAAAATGAATAATTTGTGGAACTCATTTGTGCCAGTAATTTTTATAAATTAAAAATTAATTATTGTGAATATTGTTATTTGCTATTTGACAATACATGCACAGCTTTGACGTTTTCAAACCCCAAATTAAAAAAAATCACTTACTTATCAAATAATATTTTTATTATATTTTAGGTTCATTTCCGCTACCACGTCACTAGTTTCAGTTAGCTTACAATCTAATAAACCAACCAATTTGGTACACTATGAACTCTATAACCTTGGAGCAATAATAATATTAGTATTTATTAATAACGTGTGTGTGTGTGTGTGTGGTATTTTCAGCTGCATAACTTTTGATACTTCCTACATATAAGCTATATACACAGGGAAAATATGGCAAAGGTCAGTGCCACTTATGTAGCCTATTTTCCTTTAAAATGTTTTACTGTACAAGTACTTTTTTTAATAAAAAATATTTTTGATTTAATTAAGTGTTACTTACAAATATTTTTTCTTCTGATAAAGTATTGTGAAAATGTCATTAATGTTACGTAAACATACTGCATAACACGAAGATATACATTTTCATAAATTGACGGATGAATTAATTCAAGTAATTGCAACAGATGCTAAATGAACGCACGAATTAGTTGCAACGATTTTAATAAATCCGATAATTTATTGGCGATGACAGATAAAAGCACTAATTTGCCGCGAGCACAGGGCGCATTAATTGTTGTTTTTTTATTCGCTTAAATTGAACCACACCAAACACATTAGCGATATTTATCAGTTTAAAACCTTACTCTAGTTTAATATTTACTGTTTTTAATGTGAAACGCAATTGTATTGTAGGCAAATACAACACTTGGCATGGTGCGTTTAAAATTTAAAATGAATTTAACGTTTCACATTCTCAACTTAAATAAAGGATACTATAAAACAATTACAGTAATCGTAAATTCAATTTTAGTCATAAATCAGAAACGGTACATTTTACGGTTCTTTAACATCTTGTATCTTGTGTTCCTGAAAATTAAAATTGGGAATGAAGTACTGTATTTTTATTTTAAAATGTAAATATCGTACAAAATATGTAGGCTAGCCAATCTAACGTTGTTATTCAATTTAATTATGACACTGGTGCTAAACACACTCTCGTAAAAACATTCAAAACTGATTGTTTTCGCCGATTTTGTGCTTAAGTTCTGGAATTAAGGTTGTTACAATTATTTGAGATTTCCGCTCGCTAATCTAATCTAATATAACTCAATTTCAAGTAACGAGTTTGCTAAAAATAATAATGCTTTCAAGAAATAATATAAATTAGCTATAATTGGTAATTAACCTATAGGTCCTATTTATTTTAGTTATACTTCATAATGTTTTAGAACATTTAAAATAATTTTCTTAGCTACCAATGTCACTTATTATTAGAGCAGTTTATTTAAATTCACAATTGTATAATAGAGGGAGCGACGTTTAAAACTAGTTAACTCTGATTTAAATTTATAACTTTCCTGCTTTGATAGCACTTATACTACCTGTTTACTCTTGAAGCTTAAATAATTTAATAAAAACGTAGTATTAGTACAATTACTTTTTCCAAAATAGATTACGCAAACTTCCTCATATGTAATTGTTTTCTTTAAACATCACGTCCCACAGCTTAAGATTAAAAATAAGACAAAAAAGTTCAGTTACTTTTTAAAAAATCTATTCATCAGAACTTGTTTGAATTTCAGTGAAAGTAAAAACCTACAATATAGTAGACCGAATTTGAAATAAATGAGTTGGTTAATGATATTATAATGTATGGTTAATGTTATTAATAAAAAAGAAAAAAAATAGACGTTGGTACGATTTAAGTGTATTTTTACAGTAACAAGTAACAAAATTAATTATTACATAGCAAAAATTTGAAGGAAATCTGACAAACAAATTTTGAGAAATCAGATCGAATTTTTGGATTATTTGTCGCTGGGTACCGAAACACACTGGAAGGGGGGAATAGAACCCCCTATGTTTTGAGTGCTTTGATCTTCCATTTGCATATATACAGCCCTCGTCGTTTAACCACTACATTTCATCTGTCGCTTGATCGACGAATATGATTAAATCCGTTGTAATTGATTTTGAGGAAGTCCGATGCCACACACCACAAAAGACTGTTAAGTTCATGATCAAAAACGGAATGGGTACGAAATAATTTGGAACATTAACACTAATCTTAAGATATTGGCGAACTAAATTAACTTCCCAAATTTCGTATGAATTGATCAATTTTATTTTTTCAGATTCCAGGAAGACAGTGCGACACATGTCGAAGTAAAAACCACTTAGACTGAAATTATTTGTAAACAAATAGGTGAAATTTAAAATTGATTCGATTTTTTGAAAGCAAACATAATTTGTAATTATATTTTACTGTTTTTTATCCATAGTGCTAATAAACCTTGAAAATGTAAAATATAAATTGTCTCTAAGGAAATACAATTTTGCTAAAATTTAAAAAAACTTCTAAAAGTATTTTGTTGTAGACTTTATTTCATCAAGCATATTTCGGTTTAATCTAATAAATGCAAGATATTACTTGTGTCTTAGCTTGAATATTGTGAAATAAATATAATTAGTTTCTTTTAGAAAGAATGAAAAACATAGGTAAAGGCCCACTCGTATGTAAAAGCATTGAACTGGATTATTTCTTTGTCTTATGTTGACACGATCTCCTGTTTTCAATTTTTTTTAAAGAGTATTTTTAATAAAGAAATAATTGAATTCGACCAATTCATTAGTTTCTTAGAGATGTTTATATATATATATAAGACAGGCACTGAAGTATTGAAGTAAAAATACATTTTTTTCTATCAACATTCTTCTTTCATTACTGTTTATTTTATATATGTATTGCGAGGAAGTGAATAGTAATAAACATCTGTCAAGGATAATCGTAAAAAGTAAACGTTTGATTGTTTTAAAAAAATATTTATTTTAGATTAAAAAAGACTTACACAATTAATTACAAATAATATCTTCCAGAAGTTTTATCAAGAAACATCAGTCTTGATGGCGGTATATTATTTTGTAAAAATATTAATTTTTTTATTCAAAACTAAAATTTTATATTAAAAAAAATACTTATTAATAATAATCATGCAACTTTAGTATGTTTTAAAGTTTGAAAGATGTTTGTATTTTTCATAATTCTATTCTTGTTTTTTTTTATTTTTCTTTATTTCTTTTTTTTTTGTATTTAATACGTTGTCATTTATTGTTAAAAGTTTTGTACGATTTTTTTTGAAAATTTGCAATTAAATAAAATCGATAAAAATAGGCCTAACGTAAGTAAAGTGAATTTTTAAAATACCACATTTTAATGTTTATGCTGATTTAAAGAAGTAATAATAATTATTATACCTCGTATTATTATTATTATTATTATTATTATTATTATTATTATTATTATTATTATTATTATTATTATTATTATTATTATTATTATTATTATTATTATTATTATTATTATTATTATTATTATTATTATTATTATTATTATTATTATTATTATTATTATTATTATTATTATTATTATTATTATTATTATTATTATTATTATTATTATTATTATTATTATTATTATTATTATTATTATTATTATTATTATTATTATTATTATTATTATTATTATTATTATTATTATTATTATTATTATTATTATTATTATTATTATTATTATTATTATTATTATTATTATTATTATTATTATTATTATTATTATTATTATTATTATTATTATTATTATTATTATTATTATTATTATTATTATTATTATTATTATTATTATTATTATTATTATTATTATTATTATTATTATTATTATTATTATTATTATTATT
Source organism: Callitettix versicolor (assembly GCA_022606455.1). Classification (NCBI taxonomy): domain Eukaryota; kingdom Metazoa; phylum Arthropoda; class Insecta; order Hemiptera; family Cercopidae; genus Callitettix; species Callitettix versicolor. The sequence goes on from CM040184.1 coordinate 47,260,733, forward strand.
ATTATTATTATTATTATTATTATTATTATTATTATTATTATTATTATTATTATTATTATTATTATTATTATTATTATTATTATTATTATTATTATTATTATTATTATTATTATTATTATTATTATTATTATTATTATTATTATTATTATTATTATTATTATTATTATTATTATTATTATTATTATTATTATTATTATTATTATTATTATTATTATTATTATTATTATTATTATTATTATTATTATTTATTATTATTATTATTATTATTATTATTATTATTATTATTATTATTATTATTATTATTATTATTATTATTATTATTATTATTATTATTATTATTATTATTATTATTATTATTATTATTATTATTATTATTATTATTATTATTATTATTATTATTATTATTATTATTATTATTATTATTATTATTATTATTATTATTATTATTATTATTATTATTATTATTATTATTATTATTATTATTATTATTATTATTATTATTATTATTATTATTATTATTATTATTATTATTATTATTATTATTATTATTATTATTATTATTATTATTATTATTATTATTATTATTATTATTATTATTATTATTATTATTATTATTATTATTATTATTATTATTATTATTATTATTATTATTATTATTATTATTATTATTATTATTATTATTATTATTATTATTATTATTATTATTATTATTATTATTATTATTATTATTATTATTATTATTATTATTATTATTATTATTATTATTATTATTATTATTATTATTATTATTATTATTATTATTATTATTATTATTATTATTATTATTATTATTATTATTATTATTATTATTATTATTATTATTATTATTATTATTATTATTATTATTATTATTATTATTATTATTATTATTATTATTATTATTATTATTATTATTATTATTATTATTATTATTATTATTATTATTATTATTATTATTATTATTATTATTATTATTATTATTATTATTATTATTATTATTATTATTATTATTATTATTATTATTATTATTATTATTATTATTATTATTATTATTATTATTATTATTATTATTATTATTATTATTATTATTATTATTATTATTATTATTATTATTATTATTATTATTATTATTATTATTATTATTATTATTATTATTATTATTATTATTATTATTATTATTATTATTATTATTATTATTATTATTATTATTATTATTATTATTATTATTATTATTATTATTATTATTATTATTATTATTATTATTATTATTATTATTATTATTATTATTATTATTATTATTATTATTATTATTATTATTATTATTATTATTATTATTATTATTATTATTATTATTATATTATTATTATTATTATTATTATTATTATTATTATTATTATTATTATTATTATTATTATTATTATTATTATTATTATTATTATTATTATTATTATTATTATTATTATTATTATTATTATTATTATTATTATTATTATTATTATTATTATTATTATTATTATTATTATTATTATTATTATTATTATTATTATTATTATTATTATTATTATTATTATTATTATTATTATTATTATTATTATTATTATTATTATTATTATTATTATTATTATTATTATTATTATTATTATTATTATTATTATTATTATTATTATTATTATTATTATTATTATTATTATTATTATTATTATTATTATTATTATTATTATTATTATTATTATTATTATTATTATTATTATTATTATTATTATTATTATTATTATTATTATTATTATTATTATTATTATTATTATTATTATTATTATTATTATTATTATTATTATTATTATTATTATTATTATTATTATTATTATTATTATTATTATTATTATTATTATTATTATTATTATTATTATTATTATTATTATTATTATTATTATTATTATTATTATTATTATTATTATTATTATTATTATTATTATTATTATGCTAATAGGTTCTTGTGCTTCGCTGAGGTATTGTGATTTTGCTAAATACAACAAGTTTTTTATATTTGTAAGAGAAGCTTTTGTTGTTAAACACCAAGTTATTGTTATCGGTAGAATATAGTAATGTATTGAGTAAATATGTCAGACTGTTGGGTCAAGCCTCCAAGTACCCACTAACAGCCCTAGTGGTTATTACGGTTATACTAAGATACTGTAATCATGCAACTAACATCTTACATGAAGGAATCGCACGGTAAGTTGAGCGATCAGTTTGGCTGCTAAAGCCCTTGCAAATACTCATTTTCAAATATTGTTTTCCATTATTTAAACGCAAACACAATATTGGCGTTGAGATAAGTGTCCAACGTCTTACCGTTCAGACGCTATTGGAGACTCTCTGTCTGCTTAAAAACAAAAAGTGCTTCGGCCTTTAAAAATATTGTTGCTTACTATACAGTGCCAAATTTCTTACAGAATTAATAACGAAATAATTTCTTGAAGGGTTGAGACGTGTGTGCGTTATGCTTTTAGTTTATTTTAGAAATAACCTGATATTCGGGAGTTGAAAGTGAAATTAAGAGTTTTATTGGAGGGTGGGATCTACCCAGATACAAGGGGTTGGAATAAATGAAGGAGACTGCTGTTCCCCATTTCATTACTGCCTTGAGGTGCCATACTTACAACTTTAAAACGAAAGTGCGAATATTGTAATGCTTACTTAAAATAAAATATGGAAGGTAAATAAGGTTTCATGAAAGTTTTCTACAAAATCATTAAACAAAAAATGCATTACAATATTTATTTAATACAGTATTATTTAAATATTTGATTAATACTGCAACATTTTAAAGTATATATCTTATAAATCCAGTAACAACTAACGTTTTATATATATATATATATATATATATATATATATATATATATATATATATACTATACAAATATATGTACATTTTTTTGTTAAGACAAAAAGCACATTGACGTTACTATCGCATCCCTAAATGTAAGTGTGACTGTAAAGTGTTAAAGTCGTAAGTGTAAATGTATGTTTGACTCGGGTACCGTGAGGGACGTGAGTATAACACACACTTACACCTACAACAGTACACTTACGACTTTAACACTTTACACTCACACTTACATTTAGGGATGCGATAGTAGACCCTCAATGAGCTTTTCGCCTTTAAAAAAAATATAGCCAATACGTGTATATATATATATATATATATATATATATATATATATATATATGTGTGTGTGTGTGTGTGTGTGTGTGTGTGTGTGTGTGTGTGTGTGTGTGTGTGTGTGTGTGTGTGTGTGTGTGTGTGTGTGTGTGTGTGTGTGTGTGTGTGTGTGTGTGTGTGTGTGTGTGTGTGTGTGTGTGTGTGTGTGTGTGTGTAGCATATCACTTAGGCCTATAGTGCACACTATTAAACAACACTTATTTTTAATTACTGTAAGAAATTTTAGAAGGTTTATAAATATTTATTTTAATCTGTTCAAGTATAGTTCAATGTAATAAAGAAATTTAAATAATGTAAATTTTAAGAAAATAACTGTGATAATAACTTAAAATGTGATTTTTTAGCGATTTTCTATTGGAAAATTTGAGCTAATAGTTAAAATTATATATATAGGCCTATATATATATATATATATATATATATATATATATATATATATATATATATATATATATATATAATAATTGTTTTTTCGTAATTGCTTGGCAAAATTACTCAGCAAAATCTTTTCAACTGTTTCAAAATTACAGTAATTTCAAACCAAATTACAGTAATTCAAAATTACAGTAAATTCGTAACTTTTTTGTAGTAAATTAAATTGAAAATATTACTTCACCATCCTGATCAGCGGTAAAAGCCATCATAAATTAGCAGCGTCATCTTTCAAATTGAAATTAAAAATTTAATTTGACAGTTGTCAGGTTTTGTTTTCTATATTTTTAATTTAGTTTTAAAATTATGTAAAAGTTTAAAATTCTAATATAAGCAGAGTTTTATGCTGATTATGAAGGTGAAGTAAAAATTTTAAAAGTGCTTAATATAAATAAGTTACTTTGGAAAATGTGCGTTTACCACTACAGCGAGGCATCTGCAAGCGATATTGGATTATTTTTAGGTTTCAATTGTACATAGGTCATTGTTCAATAAAAATCCAGTTCTATAAAAGTTACAAAAATTAGTTTCAAAGACTAAATTACGTTATTTTAAACAATGTTATAAGTCATGATATCTTGTTGGTTTTTGTATATAGTTTCCTGTTTCTATATCTTTTTACATAAGTATGTAATATCAATTTTAGTTCTTCTTAGGTTCTGTCTTATGATATAATCTACAAGTATTCCTAAATTCTGTGGACTAAAAGCTATTTTTTTAAAATATTTTACTAATGTCTTAAAACTCGTATTTGGAAAGACAAAAAAATTAAAAAGTAAATCTATTCGACGGAATACAAAAAAACCCTTTTTATTCAGTCTAAAGACATGGGGGAATTACATATACACTGATTACTGGCTGAAGAGAAATAATGAAGGAATTGTAGAGAAGTGGAATTGTAAACATGTTTGAGTAGCACCAATATAGAGTTAAACGAAAAGAAAAACCTTTCTCAAAGAAAAATAATTTAATCGAGTCCCCAAAAGTAAAATTACTACATATGAAATAATTGTTTGTTAAACAAATATTTAAGCAATATAGGGTGTCCATGATACATTGTAACCTGAAGGAACAAATTTTTTCGTCGAATGAAAAGAAGATAACATTACTGATAGTGCTTAAGAAACAAATTATGCACGATACAGGACCTGCAGTAAGTACTCTCTTTGAATATTAGATAATTATGATAGATTATCTTGTGAAAAGAAGGTTAAAATTATTTGTAGTCGTTTAACGTTAAATTCAACAATGTCAACTCAACGCTAATCAATTCATCTTTTAGCAAGAAGGCCAAAATAATTGTCAAGTATACAAATCACTGATATTATTGAAAATAAAATCTACTTTCCTTCTATGACTTAATTAATTAGTTTAATTACTTAATTGATTTAATTATGGAAAAAAGACTTAGTTTTGTAATTTATAGTCGCTGTAACGATACATTCAACGATATCAACTCATCGACGATGTTCATCTTGTAGAAATAAGACTAAAATAATGTTTGGTCTTTGTAACGTTTCATTCAAGGACGTGAACTCACTTCATTTTGTAGACGGTACAAAATGCATTTAACGATATCAGCTCTTATCGTTGATGTTCTTATTGTGGAAGGAAGTATAAAATAATTTGTGGTCGCTGTTACGTTACATTCAACAATTTCTGTCTGGTCTGCAACTTTCATACAAAGTAATTAATATAATAATACATTATACTATTCCTATAATTATATTGTATTTGAAAGCAAATTCGTAAATGAAATGGTATGGATTTTGTACGCATCAGACACGTGCATGTACTACATAGCCTAACCTAAAAATGTTATTAATATTTTTTTTAATTATTGTATTAATTTTGAACGTTACAGTAATTGGTATTTATTTGTTCATTATTACTATCAAAGAGAAGAAATAAAAACATATTTAATTGTAGACATTCTGAAGACACGAGCTGCATCTGGTAATTTAAAAGATAAAGTGTTTCATATATTGCATATTTTTCAAATTGTGAAATAAATTTCACGTTATTACAGGACATGATTTATAGTAGGCCTACTGTAATTATTTCGGAAACTGATGAACCGACGTAAAAGTTTTTCGTAGCTAAAATTACCATAATTAACATTAAAACTTCAATTAGAAATTTAGTTTCGTTATTTGCTCTTTGAAATAAGAAGGCAATTTGTTTTTGTTCGCGCTAAATTACAGCGTCACGCTTGAAAGGGTGGAATGCCCTGCCTCACCCACCCACCCATTTATTTTGCGCAAGACAATTTCTTATTCTCTTTTTGTACTATAATTAAAGCAGAAAGCAGAAGAAGAATAAGTAGAAGTAAAATGGGGGTTGAGTTCAATTTAGTTCCTTTCTTATTCTGCCAGCTTGTCAAGGAGTGGCGGGGAAGGGAGAGGAGGGGCTGCAACTTCTTTACTCCCTCTTCTGCTTCTGCAATGTTTTAATGGAAAACGTCAAACTTTTACTTCAAACCTTTCTTGCCTAGAGCCACTACGGACCACTTCCTGTATTACGTTCAGGTTGACTTAAGGTCACGTGTTTAGTCTTCAACGAATTTCAATCTTTATAACTTGCATTTTGTAATATATAATTCTTTATGGTGGCATTAACATTTTCAACTTAAATTAAAACTAAAATCTTGAGAAGCAAACATTTTTAAATTTTCTTAATTTGGAATATATATATATATATATATATATATATATATATATATATATATATATATATATATATATATACCGTTTTAGCCAGGCAAATACGTAAGGACAAAAAAGCAATCGCTTTAGTTTTTTCAGTGCATATCTTCGAAAACATAAAATTTGGAGGGCTTCTTTCAAATATAAACAGGTCCATATTTATTGCAGTTTGATGTCTTAATCACTCTTGTCAGCTGATGTAGGATGTTGCTGTGCAAATACGCGAGCATAATATAGGTAGCATTTATTAGCGAATTTCTACTGGAAAAATGTGTCATTGGAACGACCATCATTATATTTGATGACCTCTAGATCTTTTTGAAACCTCTAGACTCTTTGAGGGGTTGTTAATAAATAAATAAAAATATATATAATTTTATAGTAATTTATATATAATATTTCAACAACCCACAAAAATGATCTGGAGGTCAGGATCTGTGGAACGGGCTTGCCATGATGACCGTCCTAATAGCACGTATTCCAATAAAAGTTCTCTAAAAAGGGTACCATAAACAAAAAAACTTTTGAAAATTCTCTTATATGACGTCAGCAAGAGAGCTACGTGAAGTGATTATTTTAAATACAAGTGACATGTTTCTCTTTTTATCAGTTTCACACAAGACTAGTACTGATCTTTAATTTTGAAGTAAACTAGTATTGTTCAAGTTGTAATTAGTTTAAATTCTTTTTTATAAAAATATAAAAACAAATTGAAAGTAAGAGTAAGTTTGTTATAGATTAATGATAAATCAATTTTCAAAAAAAGCTAAAAAGTTTTAAAAATGTTACATAAAATTTTCACTACCCTTTTCATTTCTTCATTTTTAACATCAGAAGTTTCAGTAACGAATCGAGTTTTAATTTACAAAACTGGTTGTAGCTATTAAAATAAAAATAGTAGTATTTTATCATATTCTTGCGGCTAGACCTTTCAAAAGATTTGAATTCATGAAAAAACTGTTTCTGATATTTACAATAATCCTCCGCAATAAAATCTTTTACATTTATAATACTGTAGGCATAAGTAATCTATGAATGTGTATTTAATTAAAATAATGTAATTGTTTAATAATAATCAATAAGAAAAAGGAGAATTGATTTTTATGGGCACATCCTCCGAATGGACAAAAATAGACTAACCAAAAAAATATTTGACTACTTTCGCAATAGAAGAGCCAAACCACTTTGGTTTAGAGAAATAGAGAAGGACATAACAGAACTACAAATTACTGACACTATGCTCATGGACAGAACAGCCAAAACAATAACCAAGGACAAGAAGCAACGGTTCCAAGGCAAAGTCAAATCCAAGCGAACGATCCAAATCTCTGACGAAGAAAGAAAAGCAAGATCACAACGAATGAAGCAATACTGGGCTACGAGGAAGGCACAGAACATTAAAAAGTGATTTATTTAGTGTACCCAAAAGTTGGGTGAAACAAATAAAAAGAATAATAATAATCGCCATTGATTACACAATATGTTAAAATCACGCAAGTCCTCCATTTTAAATATCTTGGGGAAGTATACTGTCCTCTTGACTAAACTGAATCGCCAATAAACAAAGACGTTCTAAGTTGCAGAAGGCTTACAGGTCAACATGGGCACATTAAAATAAAAAGTGTATCTTAATAGATGCAAAATTAAAGCACTACAAAACTATGGTTCTTCCGGAAGCAATATACGCAGCAGAAACAATTGTGAAGGGAGGTCATTCCAAGGTTCAGGATATAGAGAAGCAGGAACGGAAAATCCTTCGAAAGATTTACGGGGCAGTCAATAAAAATGGCATTTGAATAAGAGACCCCAGAGCGTATTTGAGGATGAACCCAGTATCGGAAGAAATCAGAAAACGCCGAGCAATGTTTTACACACACTTTTATAGAATGGAAGACTCAGGGACGGCGAAGAAAATACTCAAGATTATAGCAGAGAGTAAATACGGCACGGAATGGCTGAAAGAAGTCCAGAGGGACTTACAACAGATCAACATAGGAAATCTTGACGATCGTGCCGAATGCCGGAATAAAATTAAGAAGATTAAATTTCAACATAAAAAGCACATCGACATGGAAAAAAGTGGACTGCTGAGAGGAGGAAGGAGCAGTCGGATAGGATGAAGAGATTCTGGGAGGAAAACAGGGCAAACACCGGAAGATTAAATCATGTATTTCAATAGTACTCAATAGTAGTGAGTATAGATATAGTTTTTGAAGATTGTGGTTCTCCGAAACGCGTCAACGAAAGTAGAATTGACGAAGCTAGAGAAGGAAGATCATTATTCTGAACACAGTGATAATAATCCTAGCAGAAAAGAAGAAGAATATAAAAAAAATCATGTATTTCAAGTTCAATCACTCTCCTAAGGGGGAACAATCGATTAAATAAATAATATTAATAAAATAATAATAATAATAATAATAATAATAATAATAATAATAATTATTATTATTATTATTATTATTATTATTATTATTATTATTATTATTATTATTATTATTATTATTATTATTATTATTATTATTATTATTATTATTATTATTATTATTATTATTATTATTATTATTATTATTATTATTATTCATAAAGGTAAACATATGTAACACTTGCCCTTCAAAAACTATATTAAAGATTTCTTTTTGTTGTTGTAATTATTAAATACTTACAAATATTAATTAATTTAATTTTAAAGCTGGTTTATTCTGGTGTCAACTGGTCAAGTTACTCTCTTCTATCAGTCACGAGTGTCTTTCCAGCAAACTGGTTTTCAAGTAAATTTCGCCACTGACAGTTAACAATGAAATTGAACAAAAAGGCTAATTTAATGTGTAGTTGACAGTCACGTGACTGTTTTTCCTATATCAGAAAAGGCATCATACTGTTCTTTATCATCATACTACTGTTTCAATGATATCTATAATGGCTTTACACAAATTCGGTTAAATCACCTTCACTGTTAAGCCAGCTTACATTTGTTAAATATTTTCCATCTCTGTAATTTTTTCATGAATCAGTCTTCTAGTCAGTGTCTTCTCCATTAAGCCAAACTGATGGCAGAATGTTTTTGATAAAAGAAAACGTATTTATTATTATTATTTTGTTTATTACTAGTTATATACCTTCTTCACGTGATTTATAGATAATTGGTCATATATTTGACATTAAAATAATTATTTCCTCAATTATACATACTTAATAATTAGTTCTTCCTTACTTAGTAGATAGTGGTGGAATTACAGAGGAGCAGTGGGAGCAGTCTGCTCTTGTCAGGGAACTAGAAGAGCGCTACGCCAAGATATAAAATATGCTTATACACGAAAAATTACGTATTTATATTTTAAATGTACTTACTTAATGAAGAACACTTTTGATACTATTTGTAAACAAAAATTAAGAGCAAAGTGAAATGTGGGTGTATTTAGTAAATTTGATTAATTATAAATAGTACAACACAATTATTACAATTCTTCTATTTAATAAATTCCTAATATAAAAACATGATTTCTTATGAATATTCTGAAATTTTACAGTAAAGTCAATCGGGTGAAACTGCTCCAAGGCGCTTTTGACCAAAGTACGCTACAATTGCCAGGAGCTTTTATCTTTTGTTCCAGGATTTACTCACTTATAGGTAAATGCGTGATACTATTAGAATACAGAATTATAACAAAACTTAATTTGTACGCTTCAAGATTCTATCTTGATAACAACTAAAAAGATAATTTTAGTATAAATTTTAAATAAAATATTATAAATGACAATACTCAGTGTTACAACATGGCTTCAGAGGGATGAAGAAGATCTGATACGGCTAATAGTAAAACTTTGTTCATTTCATCCAACAACCTCTACTCTAGCCTGCAGCGTTTTCGTGATCACAAGCGTTCCCTGAGTTATTTTATAATTTCATGATATTCTCTAAACTTTAAGTTTGTAATTTTCTCGGTTTTAGTGTCCCCCGTAGACTTTTACAAGAAATTATTTTAGGTTATCTGCAGCCTTGGTAATTGAAGTTAAACCACAATGTACAGTATTAATAAATTTTAAAATTTAATGGTGGGTATTATAAGCAGTTTTTCATTAAGTACTCAATCCTTATATTTCTCTAGAAAGGGTGTAGCAATGGTTGTTAAGAAGAGTTGTTTAAGAAGTTAAGGGTAGCAAGCATTTGAATATTACCCAAAATTAGGTATAACAGCTTCCCACTTCGTAAGCGAAATATATTGTATCCCATCATGGCACCGACCGTTTTATATTTCATGTAGCTGTAATGCCTGTATTACAAGTAGCTATATACAATCATCAAAAAAATTATAAAATATCTTATACACTTATACTTCCGAGAACGTGTGCACGGTTATACGTATGCAGACCTATTGCAAATTTAGATGTGCACTTATTCCAAAGAGAGCATCAATTCTTTCTTAATAATATGGAAGCTTTTTTTTGATTTTGTTGACTGGATTTACTTTAGGCATTTAGTGACTGTAAAAGAAAGTTTAAGTTGGGGAAAATTTGAGGACGATATATGAAGAGATGCATTTCAGGAACTGATTAAGTTTTGAAGTTCTGCACAGCCACGATCTGTGGGGAATGACCATGCACATTAACATAGTGTAGGAAAGAGTCCTTTACATTACTTGGCATCATACAATCTGAAGTTTGTGAACGTGTGCCAGTATAGTTATTGCAGAAAATTATATACGAGTTATATCATCCAAACTGCTATAGTTATTCAGATTTTTCTGGAGTTGCATCCGATATAAAATGGTGTAATGAGGGAAGCCATTATTGTAATTCTTACGCCACATTCTTTAATGAAGATCAGTGTATCACAGTAGGTCACGCTGAAGTAACTGAAAGGTACAACCAAGATTATGAAAAAAGTAGAAGTGGAGAATGGTTCTGTGAGTACTCTCCCTTACTGTCTATAAGTTCCAGTGGGTGATTATACCCAGTGCTGCTGAGAGAATAGAGTAGGTCTTACTCTGGGTGACATTCGGATATGATATCATGTAATACCAATGACACCTAATGACTTAATCACCAATGACGTCTATGTAGGCGTTGAGTACTAGAAAATGTGTGCCAAATGTTTACTAGGTGTGCAATTTAAGTAAACTAAACAAACATGCCACAGTTTTTTAATATATGGTCTCTGCTATCAGAATAGAGACAATGTGCCAGGCTGTACCTGCTAAAGGTGGACAAATGTCAGAGGTAGTTAGCTGATTAAAAAGTCCTCGAAAAGAGGGCTTTAACTGACTGCCATCTCAAAGAATTAGGAAATTTCTGTACATAACATACAAAAATGTGCTTGCTAAATTGTAGGAAAAAGTTAAAACTTAATGGAGATCTGGCCACAGTGAGGTGGAAACAAACAGAAAGCTGGCAAAACATGGTGTGTCAAATCAAGAGAAGTAGGAGGTCATTCAAGTTACCAAAGGTTTAGGTAATATCATATTGGAAACTACTTAAAATGTGTTAATACCAGGTTATATGGATGTTCAGGATGTGGTCCATGTGAATGAAAAGGAAATAGTTAATCAGGTTAGGCAGGAAAAACTCAGGTTTGTTTTTCCGTACTAACCAGCCCTTTTGTTTTATCTTCAACAGATATTTTAACCATAATTTGCTAGATTTGGTGAACTGGAGACCTCTATCTACTTCTTGAGAAAATCTCCCGGGTATGAGAAATTATTCAACGAAACTGTCAGGGGGCTAATCAGGTTTACTATTTTCCTGTGGCAGGTTCAGAACGACTTAAGTGCTTTCAGCCAGGAAGCTCTTACTTGGTATTTAATTTGGCGGCTTCATAAGGATAAAGGTAATAATAGGATGTTTTTCATATTATATAATAACCTGTTATTTGAATTAAAGTGTTTTCTGTCCATCACAAACTTTGCTAAATTTTTCTTTAAAAATTTTGCAAGAAGAAAAAGTCTGTTTGCAACTAATTTATGTTATCTTCGAATTCTTGTATCAGATCAGTTAACATTTAATATTTTTAAATAAAATTTAGTGTGTTTTTCTTTTTCCTTACTAATATTGTACTTGATTACAATTTAATAATAATATGAATATATAAAAAAACAACATGACTGATCAATCAAAACACAGCTAAAACAACAATAGTTAGATACTTGAAATTTTCAGGATACATTCATTTTGTAATATAGAGTTGCACTGAGGAAGGATTTGTTGGAATAAACAAATAATAAGACTTATCCTTCAAAATTGGTTTTCATTCGTATGATTTATTTATTTTAATAACGGCTGTTTAATAAAAACGGAAGTATAATTTTTATAATCTGTTGAATAAAAAAATGGTATAAATAATTATATTTTATTATTTGTTTCTGTGGTAAAATTTAAAAAAATATTCTATCACTGGCAGGGGTTTACCTAGTATATGTTTATACTACAATTTGGTCTGCAGTGTAGACTTCATTATGAATACATTTTAATCTATTTGTCTATAAATTTGAGCTTTCACAAAGCTTTGTGAAAAAAATTTTAAATATTTTTCAAACATTTTTTCCTTTTAAATGGAAAGTCAAAATTATAGTATATTTTTTAATTGAATGTTTACTTAAATTTCAAATGACTAAAGTAAAATTTCATTTAATATTACAACATTTATACATAAAAATAACGAAAAGAAATTAGCCCATTCTAAACTGATTACTGAATAATAAAATTAACAAATTAATAAAATTTAGTACAAAAACAATAAATAAAATGTTGAATTTCTTCAGAAATTTATCAATTTTCACTACAACGAGTAGGCTATAGTGTTATTCCAGGCATTAACACTTTTTTGTAAAAACTTCAAACATATGACTGCATAAGTACAGTATGTAAAAATAGAACATGACAAACTTAGTCTAATTAAACTTAATGTTATTCTTTCTGATAAGGTGGTCAAAACAATACAATGATGCTGTTACTACTGAAGAAAAACGTTATTTAAATTATTGCTTGAACTTATAAAAATCGTTTAGGAAATTTTACTAAAATAACGTCCTATATACTGATAATAACTACTTGAAGTATAAAAATACTTCAATGAAGTATTTTTATACTTACTTCCAATAACCGCATTACATTCAACAACACCTTGTGACTTTACGTGGTTGCAAGCCCCTCCTTCCGCCCTACTTAGCTTTCGTCGTATTCTCGAGTTGGAATAAATCCCTTTTGTCAGTTCTAAACATAGTTTCTCCTTTCATTATTTGACCTTCACAAGTAACTTTCTATCACAACTCAAAATTATTTCAAATTGGAAAAACAAATATTTACATCTCAAACTTAAACATTGCCTTCTGAAATATTATGATATTTTTCTAAACTATTCACTGTAAATAAGTTCGCAAACACATAGGCTACAAGCAATATATTCTAAGAAAGGCCTTAAAGTGTTTAATCAAGGAAAATCGTTTTATAATTCCTTTAATTTAATTTTTAACACATTAAACTTTAGTTTGTTTAATTTAGATTGTCTTTTATGTTGAATTTTATTTCTATGCAATAAATATTTACCTTCAAATTTCATTTTTAAAAATAAACTTTTCTGCAAAATGTTAACAACATTTATTTTATTTTTCTTCATATTTAGTTATGTCATAGTATTACATAATGTCTATAACATCGTGTCTATAAATTTAATAATTTTAATCACATCACAGGAAAAGTAAAACCAACAATATTCAATTTTCCTTTTGTTTACGTAAAACACATTATATGCAGTGAAATTGATAAACTAAATTCAGTAGGATTATGTATTCAATATTCACTGAACTGATTTCTTTTTAATTATGCCTATAATTTATTTTTATGTAAAGAATTTATTGTTCTTGTTTTATTTCCTAGCGCTTATTCATTTAAAATATTTAAATAAATTGAAAACAATATGATTGTCAAGTAAAGTATATTACAATTTAAGAATTCGTAATTGTTTTAAATTTAAAATGAATTAATTAACATTTATGGTTTTTACAGATTAATTGTTCTGTGCATTTTGATATAATGTTCTTAATCATTTAATTTTAGTTTATGTAAGTCATTTGGAAAATTGTATAAATTACAATTTCAGTGAAATAGAAATAAAGATTAAGAAAATCAAATTTAATTAAGAGATAATTTACTACAGTTTACAGTGTATAGTGGTACAAAAGTGGCAAATAATGATGTTACTTTCACAAGTTATAAATAAATTTAGAGAACAGATTTTGAAGTGACAACATGTAATATTACTTCCTTAACAAATTAGGTTATGCTGAATATCTATCTTGAGCGTGTTCTTTTCTTGACAAGAGAGTTATGTTATTAAATAAAACAATCCGTACAGGAGGGGTGGGATAGAAGGGTCTAGATTTAGTCTGACATTAATACTACTATACGAACACTTTTCCTTGATAAACGAGTAGAGTGAGAGAGAAACAAAAGATAACGCTGGGTGGAAAGGAGCAAAAAGACAAGTCTTAAAACACTTTGACGGGTATATGCACGCAAGAGTGAGGGACGTAAAATCTATCCCATATTTCACTGTCAAGCTCTCGTTTTTCCTCCTCCTTCTTACCCCTAAAGCCTTTCTGTTTCTCTACTTGATGATGTAAGAAGAAAAGCTTCCCTCATCCCTTATTTGCCTGTCTATATAAAATGGTAACAATCCATCTCGTCTAATCCCAAACGTAGCACCTCCTCGTCTCCGTCTTTATCTCGAGAAAAATGGACCTCTAAGACCGCCTCTCGCTGCCGCTGACAAATGACAGCTCTCTTCATCCTACACTACTGCTACATTTTCTAATTACTTCTATTTATCTTCTGTACAAATGCGTGCAATCATCGTATCTCTGCTTGAATGTAGCTACCGATAGATTTTCTTTGTCAAATATTCCATGACATTTATACATCTCGTATAACATAACAATAAGCTTTGTTAAGATGCTCGCGTCTTAGTTTATTGCCTAGATTATGATTTACAGTGATACACGCTCGACGAATGCAATTTACGTTCGTTCTTCTCGAACTTCCCATTCTGTGCTACGAAATTAAATCTAAATGCAGTATCTGGAGGCGCGCATTTATGACACTTGCCTTTAAACTTCCTTAATGAACATTTAAATAAATTATTCTACACACAAATTTAGCTTAAAAGTTTTCAAGTAATATTAGACAACAAAAATTTTTATTTTATTTCAACTGTGTATATACTGCTGATAATGACAAATCAAATATTTTCTTAAAACACTTGTTACATTTACTTAAGACTAAATTTGTACAATTATAACTTTTACTAATTTTTTAAAAGTAATAGAACATTTATATTTTATGTTGTTGAAAATCTTTGCTGATTATATAATTAGTTAGAAGATATTTTTACAAATATCTTGTTTTGTTAAAATAAATAAATACATGAACCTAGCTTAGATATTATTTACTGTAATTGTACAAAAAGATCAGATTCGTAACGATCAGCTGATTTCACTGAACAGCTGATAGACTATACGTTTCAGGTTATGTTGTTAAGAACTATCAATATTAGCAACAATTAGGCTATTATAAACGTTTATATTAATTTCGAAAGTAATATAAAAGGTTAGAATTAACCGTTAGTTTTCTTCGACTAAGGAAAATTACCAAAACCAAAGCAACGCAACGTTTTCATGTAATACGTGTGTCCTGTTATCGAAAAGGAGGAAGAAAAAGAAAGAGACAGAAATAGAGAAGCGAAATTCGTTTGCTCGTTCTTTCCATATTTTTGTTAAATTTCTCCATCTGGCAGAATTTTTTCTATTCACTTCTCTCGCCAAAGTTAACATTAAAAGCTTCTCTTCAGTAGAATCATAAAACCAATTTTGGTACAATTTTTTTAATCTTCGAGATGAAATATTGTTTCGGCTTTGAAAACGATGAAAAAGTTTTCGTTATGTTTCCCTGTGGAAGTAAGTTAATTTAATATCGAAATTTTTCGAAAGTACGATAGCTTGACTAAAATGTTTAGGCTAACTTTATTGTGGCATAATAAACAGCTTTGTTTTATTATCCGACCCAAATTACATTATACTCATATAACTAAAGCATATTATTGCATTCTTGTTCATATAACTCCTCACTTAATAAAACAATCTGCTTAAAGGAAATAATGCAAGATAGGATCAAAGCAAAGAGTGGTGAATCGTGTTCAGTCAGCGGAACTTGAACTGCAGGAAAGAAGTGGATTGGACGCGACGGAGGCGTAGCTTCCGGTCTGGAATGGGTGTGGCACGTCTAATTACACGGCACAGCCAATTATACAAAAATATTACATTCATCATGTGCTGTACAAATATACGACAGGAACCAAATAGTACGCTCCGTAGAGCTCCATCAAATAAGCTCCGTGTTGGACTCATCACTCTCACCATCAACACACAAGGCACTCAATTAGATTAAAGATATATCTTAATTTTACCCGTTCTCATGTTTTCTAAAGAAATTAAACCTGTGGATATCACATAAACAAAGTATTTCGAAACTTTTTCCTTTGGTATTTATATGTCATTACTTTAGAAAACATAAAATAATTCAAAAGCCTAATTATTTGAAAAATTTAATTTTTTTGTCTATTCTAAATTCGTATATTTTGAAAATCGTTCCTTCGGTGTTAATTTGTAAGCACCAAGAAATTATTGTGTGAATTTTTCATAAAAACAATTAATTTTTATAACAAATTGAACTTTTTGTACACACGCTAAGCTATAGGTTAACACTTAAATAGCCTGCATTAATTTCTTTTATTTAAATGTTTTTCAACTTTATTTTCATTTCGAGCTTAAAGTTATTTCCATTACTTTGAGACGGTCATCCACTTCGCGTTTGATAGTAAATTCCTGCTTATCTTGAACTTTCCTTCTGTAGGCCTATTTGTAAACAAATAACAAGATTAAAACGCTTTTGTTTTGTTTTGAAAAACAAAACCTAACCTGACATTAACCTAACCTGACATTGTTTTTGTGTGGAATGTAGACTTGTATAGTTGAGTGATAAGAATTACGTTTTATCTGAAGAAACACTTTTAGGCCAAATTTAAGCAAATGAAGCAACTTTTGTAGTATCATACAATTATTGTGTACTTTCAAAAAATCGCTCTTCCGTCATTTTGTTTCCACAATAATACTCAGAAACATTTGAACATCAGGAAACAATAAACGAAATGCGATAGGCCAATTAGTAATAGACCTAATGATATTTTACTTTTACAACTATTCGATCAGCTGTTTATTCTGTGAATTTAATTATTGCATTAATCAACGTGTTTAATAATGTTAACATCTGCATCATTCAATATGGCCTCATAATTTTAAATATAGGATCAAACAATATATTCTGAACATGTCAACAAATAATTTAACTAATTAAAATGTCAAATGGGCTGTCATAGCTTTAACAAAAAATGTGTTACGATTAATTATTGATATTTGAAAAATTTTGATAACAAATATTTTCGAAGGTAATTGTAAGTATCTGTGTATGTTATCAAATGATGAATAAAAGAAATCTACCTGTATCTATTGAAATCAATATCGGATAAACTGCAGTAGTTAATGCCAATATCGTTCTAAATTAGAGTTTTCAGTTTTTCTAGAATGTTAGCCTATAACGAAACATATTTGAACAGAAAAATCAAAGCAAACACTTTAGTGCTATAGGTACATATAAATATGCAAGATGTTGTGTTGCAAGAGCACTGCAAACTGTTTTCGTCTCCTTTATAAACAACAATGCATTATGCCTAATAATAGCAATAACTATAACTTTTTTCCAGTCGCGTTACTTTTTCTATTATTATAAACACATCCAAACTAACCGCATTAGAATGCAGATAATGGCATATGTGACGTCACCCAGACAGATTGATCGTAGTTTTGGATACAGAGGGATGTTGACATTTAGGGCGAGAGAGGTTGGAGGGTCATTTGACGTGTTCAGGGACAAATATATACAATAACGTGCAACGAATAATTACTGCACAAATTAAATTGCTGGCGTATTCAAACTGCGTCCACCAGCTAAATAATGTTATTGTGCCACGCTGCGTTGGATATTTAAAAAATCTTTCAAAAACACAATGGCCGCTGTTCAATTATAACTTCAGCTTTTGAAGAAACGGTCGTTACACGATTAATTCTGTTGACACTAGATACTAAATCAAAAACATTTTCCTAGGCGTTAACCTAAAATTAAAACATAGGCCTACCTTTTTACAATGAATACAATATGTTTTTTTACGTGAATCTTCATAGATTTAATAGAAATTTGTTAACGCATTTTGATTGAAAAAAAAACCAGCTATTAAAACAACCATGTGGTGGAACCAAGACACATTAAGCTATAAATTAGTAAATAGAAATTTGCTTTCATTAGATTACGTCATACATACTGTTGTCTTCCGCGGTTGTTTAAATATTGTGCGTAAATTTAAATTGGCACGACTGTAATTTTTAATATAAATTAAACTTTAAAACTTCTGTAAAGTAATATATAATCAAAAATATATTAAGCTTGAATCCTATCAACTAAAGATATTCTTACTGACTGTCATCAAGTTTCATAAACGTTTCCGTTTTATAATAAACAGAGATTCCAAATAATTATTTATACACTGACTTCATTATGGTATTTATCTTGCATTAGACTAAGTTATAATATAGTTGATAATTTTTTAAAAAAATCATAGATTTTAT
This sequence comes from Callitettix versicolor, assembly GCA_022606455.1. Lineage (NCBI taxonomy): Eukaryota > Metazoa > Arthropoda > Insecta > Hemiptera > Cercopidae > Callitettix > Callitettix versicolor. The sequence continues at coordinate 47,279,842 of CM040184.1, forward strand.
AAATAAAAAAATGATAGGCTACAAATTGTCAGTTTTATAATATTTTTAATATTAAATAGGGCTAATAATAAATGATGTAATTATTATTTAAAACTGTCATATAACTTCTACCATTTTCGCCTTTCAGGGTTGATTAAAACTTTATTTAATAATTATTTTAAATACAAATTTTACATTTGTATTGCTTTTTTACAATCTAAAAGTAATAGAATATAGTTCTTTCAGGTTAGCTACATTAGTTTAGTTTTAAACTAACTTTTAACCTTTTTACCAAACAACATCATTTAAAAATTAAAATCTTGATCAATCGGGCTTTCGTTTTTGGAGCAAACTGTACAAGCCCTGTGATGTATTCTAGCCATCAGTAGAGTTAAACCATCTATTGATTGGGTCCGGCAGGTAGCCTCAATTATTCCCTTTGTGTGGTGCAGTTAAAAACAAAACTATTCAATTAAAATAAATTGCACAAACAAAACATATTTCGGTCTAGATCCCGCTCAGCGGGTTGATGGGCAGATGCAATGGCTTCGTGCAGATTATCACTCGACATATTTTAACTGCCGTCAAACAATTCGTAAGGCTGTTTCAGATAGTAACAAAAGCGGAAATATTAATACAAATAAAGGAAGTGATATTACAGCCAGTTGCATTATATCCACTTATTTTACAGGAAATTTTATGTAGGCATAAAAGTTTGTTAATGGTTATTAATAATTTAATTACTAATAAAACATTATTAGAGAGATTCCATTAATTAGAAAAATGAAATATTTAAAGACCTAGTTTCGTGATCTAAGACTCGAGTTGTTACAAAACTTATACAATCTACTTCTTATATTCTTACGTATACGTTAGCAATACAGCGTTAGAAATTTTAGTACAATTCAATAAAAATAAGAATTAGTTAAGGCAAGTTTTAAAATTCTGAAAAATCTCTTTATTAGCTTCAAAATGGTGGCAATTCAGAACTAGAAAATCTAGTTTTTATTAAATTTCATTGTCACAGTGAGCGATAAAATTTGCTTAAACTTATAGATTTTAAAATGAACTTAAAATTTAATTGACTATGAATTTAACCTTTGTTTGATACGTTTTCGTACTTATCAATATAGTTTTAGTGAAAACAATAACACTAAATTATGTAATTTTTTTCTAATTCTTTTCCACCACTATGACACATCAACAATAGAACTTTTTTTGCAAATGAAAATATCCATTTTTTAAAAATATAAGTTGGTCTATTAAGTATTATTATTTTATACCAACTGAATTCTGGAAAAAAGTACACAACAATTTTAAATTATTTACTTGAGATATTGCAAATATCTAAAGTTATGCTTTAAATCTCTATTTAATACATTATGAAGTTATTTAGTTTGTTAAAAGTTAAACTCAACATTTTCAAATAATTTCCGGCTTTATCGCTGCTTTAATAAGTTTTTTTTAATTAAAAATACATATTCACAATAACCTTCTTATCTATATGAATTTTTTTTATTAAACATCAGAAAATGTTTAAATTAGTTTAGAAAAATTAAATTTTATTAAATTAAACACTGAATGCAGCCCTGTTGTGATGACTTTGATCTTAAAAAAATATCGCTTTCCTTCTCTTATTAAAGTACAGTTTGCTTAAAAAATCGGACTTCTTGAAATGAAATCGTTTGAAATAAAAATATATTACAGTACGTTTTGTTTACTCGAGCCATTTACCAAGATCATCATGGACACAATAAGGTACAAACTCTTCGTTATTGCGAAAATTAATGACGTAGTAAACACAATGAAAATAGTCAACAATGGAGACACAGAGAAAGGAAGGGGAAAGGGGTTAACAAAACGTGTTCCCAAAAAGGAAGCTGATAAGATTGATAAAGCTGAAGACATGATAGATTGCTGAGCAGCAGCCCGGGGCAAATCTACAATGCAAAGAAGCTGCCATCTTACAATAGGCATACCGAGGCATTGTTTCGAATTAATGGTCTGCTGGCGACACAACCGTCAAAACATAGCCTACGCAGGGCATTTCTGTCCCTGAATTAAGCAAATTTATTTACAAATGTTTTTTCAAACTGTCACAAGTATGCAATTTAATACGCCCCTGTTTAATGTCACTGCACACCTTTTCCAGTAAAATTAGGAAAATATTTCCAAATATATTCCAGTACGTAAAAATCTAACCAAATTTAAATGCAAGATTGTTTTTAGTGATTAAGTTTTAAGTACCCATACATACTTTTTCTAACATTGCTCCAATTGTCCTCAGGCAGTGCTGAAATAAAATTTATATTTTTCTTTTCAATATTGTAAAGCGTAGGCCTACGTTAATTTTACGAACTTAATTTTGATTTCAAAAGTCAGTTATGTCATTCAGTGATATTAGTAGTTGTCAGATTATGACATTCATATACGAAGCGTTTTAATTGTTATTTTTACTAACTGACCTTCATATTTTTACTTTATTATTGGTAAAAACGAATAGTTTCTATTGTTTTGGTAATATTCTGACACAGAATTAAATGTGCGAAAATATATCCTAGTATTGGGAATATTATCATGAACATGATAATATTTTGAAGGCAAACATTATTTTTCAGAAATCATTTAGAATTGTCAATACATTTTTACCTAATTCTGGTTATTAATATTAGAAAAATACCAATAAAAACAATAACTTGAAAAGGAATACGTTCTGATAAGTGTTATGTAATTTTTATTCCAAGTGAATAAACATTCTGTAAATGAACAGTTATGTACTAAAAATTGTAGAGTTATTATTGAAGAAAAATTGTACTTTTATTTTTGTCTGCAGCTCTCTGGTTGGAGTTTTTGTAAAGAAAAGATAATCTATACTTCTCGTTCGGACATTAAATTTAAATTAAATTGGCTGACGACAGTGATAACGTCTCTTTTACTGTAGCTACAAACGTTACAATGAATAAGTGTTTATAAAAGTTTACAGGTCAATAAGAGATTTCAGCGGAAAGACAAGGTTCGGGCGAAGGAAAGCTGTCACTTTAAAGCAGGGGATATACGTGCCGCGATCTTCGCGTCACGATAAAGTTCGCGACCAGGGGGATTGAATATTTTGCAACATCCGTTGATATGTAGAGAGTGCAAATGTCCGAATTAACATAGAAATTGCCAAGGAAGCCGGTAAGAAGCAGACACTAAGGGATCGTTAAAAACAGGCGAACCCTAATAAAAAGCAACGTTCAGTAGAACAGTAGCGTTATGCATAATTTGGGAACATTAAGAAAAGGAAAATGGCAGCATGCCTCGTAAAAGGAGAGACTCCAGTAGGAAGTGGAAATGAATAATGGTAGCACAACGCGTGTTAGAGGCTCATCCACTTCCTCTGCGATTTGCACATAGATTCATATCTGGTTTTTACAGAGTGGGTGGAGGCCATTTTGTGAAGGGCGGCAGGAGTACGAGCTGGTCTAAGTAATTCCACCTCCACCCTAAGTGTGCCAAGTAGCACTCTTTGTGTAACAAATACACGATAGAATAAATGTAGGCCTAATCGATTTAATATGATTTGTGTTCATGTTGTGTACACAAAGATTATTGAGGGTTTCACAGCCCGGAGGAAAACAGTTACTGAGTTACCAACAAAAACTGAAATTCCACAGCATTTCTGACACAATTTTGCAAAATAGGTTTAGGGAAATTTAATAAAGTTATATCATATATTATTATTCTTACCTCAAGTCAATAGAACGAATTTTAAATAATAGAAATTTTAAAGTAAATAGAAAAAACTTCGTTGCTTTTGGGTTCTTTTGTTTTTTCTACACTCATAAATTTCCTTAGTGACAAATTTGGTACACTTACATTATCAATCATAAATATGACCAAAATTTAATAAAAGGATTTTGTAATTAGGATACATTTGGACTAGTTTTAGAATCGAGTTTTTAGTGAATTACATTTGTGTGAGAATGTAAGTGTAATTTTATAACAATATAACATTTAATTTTGTTTTAAAATTATAATAATGGATCTTAAACAAAAATGTGTAATTAAAAGATATGTTAAACATAAGTTCTTCGCTTACATTTCTGTTTATGCGCTATGGGTAGATCCTTCAGAACCATTAGAAACACACAATGAAAACTGCACAAAGTGGTGGGGTGGTGGTACATGAATGGTATTCCTTGAATCTTGAATAGTTTTAAAGATAGAGTCTACAAGAAGTACATCAATATATTTTGTATTTTTGTAAAACATTCTTTCATTCAGAAATTGAAAAACTAACAAGATTTCTCCCTGTATAACTCAAATTTTGACAAAATTTTGCAAAAAAGTGAGTAGTTTGTTAACAATTAAATAACAAATTTAATCAATTTAAATATTTCAAATTGCATGAACTGGAACTTGAAACCTAGTTGCACTTTTTGTCTACATCATCATGCGTGATAATTTAATCAGTTCCAAACCTTTATAGGAAAATTAACTTTACTTTCCTTACTACTTTAACTTAAAACCAGTGTTTTAAGGCTAATATTTTTTTAAATTTTAAATGCATAAAGACCTATTCAAATTTATTTCTTACACTACTTTAAAATATATTTTAATGAAATTTCCTCTATTTTATGTTTCATATTCTCTAACATATTTGACGTAAGATATCACGTTTACATTTATGATTAGAAAACTGATTTAATCCAAAGAAATAAATTTGCCAAGCAGCTTAATGAAATGACACACCTTGGCATGACTTGACCTGGGCTGACGTTAATCTTGGTTCTAAATTTACATATTCCTGAAACGTATTTCTGTAGTGTTCGTTTCCTTGGCCGTGTTATTCCTATAGCGTGTGCCATTACTTCTGTGCACATACAGCATACAGCTGCTTCCATAATCAGCTGATACTTTAGTCATGTCCTGACTACAGTCCATTTAAATATTTACAAAAGCTGGAATTAAACTGGACTGCAGACTATGTGATATTGACGATCTAACCAAATAACCAAGCAACCCTCTTGCTGATGGAACGTAAATATTTTTTTATAAAAATAACAACAATGCATAGCATTACGTAAAGGAACAATTTATATAATATATGAAAACTGAAAGCAACAAGATTGATTTTGATTTTAGTTTGAATAAAACATATTTTAAAAACAAAAGGTCGTACATTTTATATTAAAGAAACTAAAAGCCCTAAACATATACGTTTTTGAAACTTTCACAATTCACCCATCGTAACCTGAGTTAAAACCTCAATAAATCATACTTATAATAATTTTTAAAGAGGATTGACAATTGAAAATATCGATTAATGTAAATTGCAAAGACAGATTTTCAAAAAAAAAAAAAAAAAAAAAAAAAAAAAAAAAAAAAAGAATAAACATATATGCATTTGTGAGGGTTTGTGAATATCCAATATAATTTGAAACGAATTTTGTTAACGGATTTGGATTTTGTTTGATAGTATTATATTTAAATTTACAAGGATGAATCAAAATTTTGAAAGCTATAATAACGCTCACACTCAATCAGGAAATATAAACGGGAAACAATTTCAACTATAAAGATAATTAACTTTAAAATTTTATAAAATAGTTTAATTTTACGTTAAAAAAGTGTTATTTATATTTAATTTTTAACTATAATGTACACAGTTTTTTAATATTGGTAGCCTAATTAAATAGCTACTGCTTGAAACATTGCAATGGTTAAAACAACCAAATGTAAGTTTTAAGTTGATTTTGTAAGTTCATAAAATGCTATATTTTAACGAAGTATCTTTTATTTCAGTTGCCTAATCATTTAAACTGTTTAAAAAAAGGTATTTTCAATACAAATTTGTTACATAATTTCTTAATGACATCCACCATAATTCATTTTTTTTTTATATGTAGAAATTTAAGAAATGATTCAGTTAAATGGATTCATCTCTTTGTAGTATAAAATAAAAATATAAATTATTTTTTTCTTCATCTTCTTTACTTCTGTTAGGAATATCATCATTGTTCTTAATACGTTCTTCCATCTTTCCAATTTTTTTTCAGTTTTACGTTCGTCGACTCATTTCGGATTAGTTTAATTAAAACTTATTTTTTTACTAATGTGGAAAAACAGTACGTTTCGCAGTAAACAAAGCAACAATAAGTTGAATAAAACAATACGTTTCGCACCAAACAAGCAATAATAAGTTGAATAAAACAATGTGTTTATCAACAAACAAGCAACAATAAGTTGAATAAAACAATACGTTTCGCACCAAACAAGCAATAATAAGTTTAATAAAACAATGTGTTTCTCAACAAACAAGCAACAATAAGTTGAATAAAACAATACGTTTCGCAACAAAAAAGCAACAATAAGTTGAATAAAACAATACGTTTCGAGAATAGAAGTAATCCGAAACGAGTCAACATGTGTAAAATTTACAAAACTAGAAAATGTTGAAAATATACACAATGAAAAAAAAATGTATTTTAGTGAATACCTAGGATCTCACTATGTAAATAAACTAGCCATGGTCAGTTGGTTCATACTTGTCAAGTTAAGTTGTAATCCATTCATTGGTTCTAAAGCTGTATAAACAGATTTAAGCGATAAAGCTATAACTTTTTCTAATGCAAAGTTATTTCAAACTTTTTTATATTCAAATCAGGTCGTTAAAAAAATTAAAACCAGTAAAGTGTGTTGTAAAATATATTTATTAGATTAATTTATTAAAATAAGTATAAATTACATACACATTTCAAGTGTGCTTTTTGACATTATTAGTGTGTGCTGAAATTTGTCGTGGAAAAAATATTCTACAAAAAAACCACTTCAAATCCCTTTTCATCAAGCTCTGTGAAAAAACGCGTAGCGCCCAGAGTGATTATTAAAGCATGAAATAAGGCAGGCCGTTAAAATTAGTTTAAAACAAGCATAGCGTGGTTTTTACAGCTAAACAAACGTCGTTCCATGACAGAACTAGATTAGAGCGTCTTTCAACGCAACATCCTGAGTTTTTATCAGCAAAGTGCGTGTTGGCCTAAGCGTGAATTATGAAGAACTTTAATTGGTCGAGAGGCGATAACAAAACTACCAGCTGCGGTGCCTGGCTTCGCCTCTGTAATTAGAACAACGCAAGAAACCTCCGCGACTTCCTTTCAAATATGATTCCAGCAAGATTGAACTCGCTTTAGTTTTATTACTTCTCTTGCTTACTTCTGTTTTTATGGATTAATTAAAAAATAAACCAGTTGTCCGTAAATAAAATTAAAATACGTGAATGCTCTAATTGTTGAATTGTTTATTGCCATTAACAGTTCCATCATAAAATTGAATTTTAATAGAAAAATGATTTTTTGCAAGTATAATTACATGAAATGAGACCCGTTCAAATTTTAAATTTATATATAAATTTGCAACAATTCAGGTTAATTTAGCAATAAAATGAAATTTAGAAATGAAATATACATTTAGGCAGATTTATATCTGTTATAACTATGACGTGAGACCGATTTACTAAAAGAGTAAGATGAGCTTATTTGAGGGTTTTCCAAAACAGCTTAAAAGATTTTCTTGATAGTTCGGCATTGTGGGTCTTTCAATAATAGAAATTCACTGGTCCAAGATGCGATTTCGAGAATTTTCAATTTTCATTTATGATATCTTTATTAGAGAAAATTAATTTCCTTGTTTTCTGAAGAAACAACTGCTTTTTTGACACGGCAACACGAGTTATTTACTAGGTCACCTCTATAATGCTTTTGACTTAATGTTGAAACGTATTTTTGTTTGTCCAAATAAACAAAATTGGTGCCTCTCATCTTAAGGAGAATTACTATTAATGAAATAAAAACGTTAAAAAAGAGCCATATGAATATTCACTTAAAGCAAATAAGAACAATGCTTAATCCAATACACATTAGTGGGTAATATAAGGCCATTTAACCTTTCGTGCATATTTATTTCATTAGACAATATTTAAAAAACTGACAGTCATTGCTTTCACTAATTTATTCAAAAATATTGAAGCATTAATTAACGATGCCAATAAAATTAGTATGACACACCGTACCAGTGAAATTGACAACTAATTATTTACTATTGAAGATGATAAATTAAACATGATACACGAATCAGAAGGCAACAGAATTATAAATTAAACATTATACACAGAACGAAAGCAACAGAATTTTAAATTAAACATGATACACAAAACAGAAGGCAACAGAACTATGTAGAAGAGCTATCAACTAAGAATATATATATATATATATATATATATATATATATATATATATATATATATATATATATATATATATATATATATATATATATATATATATATATATATATATATATATATATATATTAACAATTTGATTCAACGACATTTAGAAAAAGCGAACGGAGTTGTAGTTGTTAGTTCTTTTGAGATTTGTTTCAATTGCAACAGGGAAACAGTTGCATATATTATTGCACTGTATCTTTTGTGCCTTTTGTGTAAAGAAAACGGTGTGACTCTCTGCGAAATTGAAAAATTTGGAATATTTGAACAAAATATGTATACCATTGTTTCTATTACCTTACCGTAAGCATTTTAGGCTTCATGCCCCTCTGCCATACTTTTGGCAACATTTATACGAAAGACAAAGTTTACACTTAACTATCCAACTATTATGACTTAATTTCTATATTTTATTGCAACCAATATTTCAATAAACTCTGCTAATATAAGTCATAATCAATGACTTATATTTTAAATTAGGTAATAATAAAAAGGTCTGTAATTTTAATAATAATAAAGACTGTAATTTTAAAAAAGGTCTATAATAATTTTGTACACAACGCATCCATTTGTATAAAAAAAGAGTTCTTGACGTCTTAACGACAAACTGATAAAGTCATCTACACTGGAGCTCAGTTATCGGAACTGTATTATAAGGTTTCTACGTAATGTTATATTATTTTTCTACACAACGAAATGATCTGTACTTCCTCGTCTACATAACCTGAAATTGACCTTAACGGTTAAATTTTGGTGCTTTGAATTTTCAATATTTTGCAGGTGTATCAATTATAACCGTAATTAGCATTTAAAATCATGAATATTAAGTCAATGGGAGTTTATAAGTAGAGAATATTTTTTAAATAATCTAATTATATTATAACAGTGTGTGCAATTTGTATGGGTTGGACTACATATTCCCAACCGGCGAGAAAACAGGAGGAAAGGGTAAAAAGTACAATATAATTAAAGCATTAAATTTTTAAAGAGTTTTAACATGTTTTTTATAATACATTGTAAAAAAAATTATAATTAAAATATCTCTAAAACATATAGGGCCTACCATTTCAACTTTTAAAAATATAAAAGTACATACAACAAAGAGATTTCAAAATTTTTTTTTTCAAAATAAGAAAGTGAAAAAGGATGGTGTGTACTAAAATCCTTTATTAAAAGTAAACTTGTGTTACAATAGTAGTATTAAAAACGTTTAATATGCTGTTTTACAATTCCGGTGTAACCTTTAATCACCAACATTGTCCTTGATATGTGTCTATAAAAAATCCTTAGAACTTTATTTGTGTATTACAAAATAATTTAAAAGGAACCAATTGTTATGTAAAAGGTTTTAAAAAGGTTATTTGTTTCCTAAGGATTTTATTGAACTAAACTACTAAACAATGTGTTTTGCTACTTACTTGATAAATAATGTGATATTTCCCATGATTTTATTTTTAAATATTATAAAACCGATATATTATAGTTCTGTGAAGCCACCGGTCTGCGTAACAGGAACGTCATGTGTAATTAACTAATGGAATCAAATTGCAGTGTGGGATTAATGGAGATGTACTAGCGGCAGTGAACATAGGCCTTTGTGAATTAAACAGGAATTGTTGTACCAAAAATTTTATTTTCAATATCATTTTTATTCTAAAACTTTAGTTTTTAGTAGTAATTTTTTTATCTAAGCTTACTTTGCAAATTAGTATTAAACAATTTAAAGTTAAATCTGTAATTTATATTAAATTTATAGTAGCTTTTATTCAGTATATTTTATTTCTAGTCACAGCCTTGTCTTTGTACCACTCTTTATTTATGTTAAATGATTTAGAGTTAAATCAATAATTTTCAAAAAAATGTCTGAAATATGAGTCATATTTACTGTAAAACATTTATTTCCTAATAGGTTATATAAAGCAATGACCTAACTAATCAACGCACAGCCGAAACTATTATAGCTAGGGACTTGCAATGTTCAAGGTAGCTTAGTATCAACATGCAGGGGTGCATTAAGAAATGATTTTTCAATATTCAACCCCTTAAATGTGAAAATATGGTACAATATTTTTTATTGAAAAGATGTGTTTTTAGTCGGATTTTTCGTCGTGTTTTCTCGTTGGAAACGTAATATAATTACTATAACATCCAGTAATGAAATACAGTTTGCAACAGTTTCCAAAATTTATCCCCTAAAGAGGCAAGAAAGTGGCAGTAAAGGTAAAAAACAAGTATACAATTTTCGATTGGAAAAATATTTTTTTTATCGTGTATTCTAAATACATACTCAGAAACAAAAATAAAGAAGAACATATTTCATGATTTTTCCGAATTCATCCCATAAAACAAACATTTAAAAAGCTATAAATGTTCGCATTGAAGAAAAACATTTGTATCGGATTTTCTTCAAATTTAACACAAATTACGAAACACGTATTAGGCCTATAGAATTTTCCATAATTCATCACCAACAAGAGTAAAAAAGGAGTAAATTTGTCCTGACTGACATAGAATCAACGTATAGATAAACGTGTAGCTAGAGACTAGAAATTTTGTAAGGGAGCACAATAAAAGAGCATACTGAAAACTACCTAATAATTTCGAAATTTATTGTTTTATTGAATATGTATTGTACAGTACTAAACAGTCATCAAACGAATATAATTTTAAAACAAACATTATTTTATTAGTATAGTTTTCTTTTTCCTCAAGGTTTTAAAAATATTTTTTAACGCCTCCCAGTCAAAATATTCAAATCATCTTACGTCTTCAAATATTTGTTTTTTAAAGAATTTTTGGCGAATCGGAACTGCATGTCATTGTTAGTTTGTGTATGTTTAGAGGGGAAATGTTTATAAAATATCATTAACGTATTATCAAACATTTTTAATAGGTTTATTTTTGTATGTTTAGGCTGCAGATTATATTGTATATTTTTATACAGGCCTGAGATCCCATAGAGGCACAATTGTTACAAAAGTATTACTGAAAGCAATAAAAAATGCGATTGAAATAATTATAAATGTGCCCACCAAATAATTGAAAACATAAAGAAAATAGTAAAGCAATGACTGCACTATTTGTTGTAAGAAATAACGAACAATATCTGAACAATGAAAGTCCTCATAATTCTGTCTGACTTTAATTCTATATACATTAAAAACCCTCTATTGTGTTAATTAATGGAGAAAGAAATGGCCCAGTGACCTCACTCTGCCACTGGACATAACCGAGGGCTAATATTTAAATATCAATACATCACTCTTACCCCTCCACAGGGGTCAGTAAACGACCATCTGCAAGTAGTGGACATTCGGTAAATATTGAAAGACTTTTTTGTTTTCAGTCACACAGTCAATGATCACAGTGAGAAATATTTTCTGCTTTTAAAATCTGTCTACAAAAGTACAATAAACCTAACGGAAGCAAGTACAATTTCATTATTTCAAGTGCTAAATTTAGAAATACAAGTAATTTTTTATTGCAATAATGTATTGTTTCTAATTGGCACTGATGCTTGGAATCAAGAAAATATTCTGTTTTTTCTTTCATTAAATATTACAAACTATAACGTTATCAGCGGGCTGCTATAAATAATACAACTGCAATTGACAATTGAGTTCAATTATTGCTTACTAGACGTATTTGCTAATAACAAAGCGTAATACAGCTGATCGGTTAATTACAGCTGAAAACTTCAATTACAAAATCAACTGACTACTTAAATACTGAATCAAATAAACAAGAATGTATTTCTTAGAGTTTATGGTAAATTGTACTGAAAATAAAGTTATTTTAATTATTTCGTAAACTGACTGTGCAAATCTCCATTACGATCTATATTGATATTGTTGTACAAAAAATCATTGCATTTTTCTTGGTGAAGTATAAATGTTCACTAAAGAAATATTGGTTTTACATTAATGCCTAATACGAAGCGAGTTTATTAATTAATTAATAATCCAGAAGGCATTAGATGTGATGTCATATGATGTACATCTAATGTCTCTTTCATACTTTATGTACACTTCTACAGGCATCGTTTCCACTATAGCAAAGGTCATTGTTGGGTAGTCGTTATTATCGATTTGTAGCAATAGAATTAATTTATTTGATCAAATGGATTCACTATTATAAGGTATTATTTTTCAGCTATCCTGTTAGTCAATTTGCAGCAAAATGTTATCACTTTTTAAGAACATTTTGTTATATGAAACGTATATGAAATTATAAACTTATTCAATATTTTATTTTAATATTTTAACACAGTTGACTTCCTATTATTGATTCGGAATAGTTCAACATAAATAAAAGTTGATTTTAGTAATATTTAGACGAGCCTTTTTGTAAAATTTGTCTACCCGTTTTAATATAGCATACATTTTTACTCAAAGAATTTCTAACTTTTGGCTTTAATAATACCACCTTTTAATAATAATCTTTTTACAACTGTAATACGTTTAAATATTTTTAGAATTTGCACTTAATTATTCTCCTATTTATGTGAGTAAAGTTGGTACTTGCCATAAAATAAAGATATATTAATTGACTCAAATATTCAGAATATCGGTTTTAATATAATATGAAGCCAAACGGCGTGAAACGACCATGAACGTTATATCAGCTCGAAAATAGCGACATTTTTTCAAAAGTCCGGTCAAACATATTTTTTCTTTAAAGTTAAAAATCCCCATGACACTATATAGCCTATTGTCCTACTTGCTAATCATATTTCTTATTTTTGCAAGCGTTTATAATATTTCTTATAAGAGGTAAGCACTTATAAGAGGTAGCCGGTTAGCAGATAAGTGCTGTTAGAAATACTACTTCTGATTAACACACAATTCACTTGTCAACATTAATTTGTTATTCTGCACAAACTTATTGTTGTCCTGTGACTAAGGAGTTTATTTTGTCGCACTACTTAACCTAGAGACGATTGCGTTTGCGAAATAATATTATCCCATTATATATAGGCTATATATATATATATATATATATATATATATATATATATATATATATATGTGTGTGTGTGTGTGTGTGTGCGTGTTGAGAGACGTCAACTACATTGTTCAGCCCTATTGTTTAATAATCCATTCAATAGTATGCACATATATGTAAAGTAAATTACATTTTTTTATACTGAATTTTAAAATATGTACTGTATTTATGTTAATGTTTTTTTTAATTAAAACGTATCATTTAATATTTAAACATATAAATAAAAATAGTTTTTTAAGGATATTGTTTTTCTAATTCTTATCTTAATTAATCAATAAAAAATTATTGTAAATTCTCTCACATATAACGTCGCTTTTAAAGTCGTTTTAGTGACGTCATGACAAATGTCCACTGAAATTACTTTTCTAAGTCATTAAAAGTATTGAGAACTTATTATTACGTCTTATGTTCTTCTTTATGTGTTTGTTATTCGCTGCATAACACAAATTACCAATTAGTTGAAACTTTAGAACAAAATAATTTTCTACCTTCTTCCATTGTTTATTGCTATTACCTGAACAGTTCCACAAGTTTATAGGTAACTGCAAAGAATGGGAAACAATCTCTAGACTATACATTTTTCAAAATTAGCTTTAATGTAGCCGATGAGATGTAGTTAGAATGTATGCTAATGATCCAAATGTAAAGAAATATTGTTTTCTAATTTACTACAGAATTTATCAGAGAAGAAAAGAAAATTGTATTAATAAATCGTTTTTTTACATCCTTGGTTTTGCTGTTTTCATTATTTTTATTTATTAGCTCCTAATAACATACAAAGCAGAATTGTAACACATACAATAACTATCTCACTGTATAACAGAAGTTATTTTATCAACGTGTAGTTGTAAACGAACTGTTGAACCAATATTAGTGAAACGTGAGTTATAATTCCAGCAGTACCTTAACCTATAAAGGGTATTGGAAAAAGGAAAAAATAATTCTTGCTTCATGAATAAGGACGGAAGTTTTGTAAAAATCGGAAGGGTTCGGGAAGGTGTAAGCATGTATCTGTGTAGAATAGGACGCACAAAGGGTTGATACCCCGACTGTTGCGGACCCTAGTGGTCATACAAGCTACCCTACTTGTCAAACTGGATTGGTTTTTTTTCTAGCAGCGGTCAAACGAGTCCAGTAACGGTACTTAGGATCGTCCATTCCTGATATTATTTAACCTTTTCAAATGAGTCGATTGTTAAAAGGGATGTGCATCGATTACGTACCATTCAAAAAACATTTGCCTATAAAATATTACGTTTTCGTTATAAAATGATACCTTATTTTAACAAAAAAATATGCAAACTTTTATTGTAACTATTAAAAATAAATTTCATGTAAAAATAGTTGAACGTATAACATAACTCTATCAAAAAATCTTTGGTACTTAAAATATTATAAGCGTTTGTTAAATGTAAAATTTTAAATATAAACTAATTGTAGACAATGTAATTTATATTTTTTTTAATGACTTAGTTGAAAATTTAGCTCAATTGTGAAATTTTCAAAAACATCATTCAAAAATAATTGTATATGTAAAAGTATTATATTTAATGTCTAAGTAGAAAGAATTATGCTGCACTTTGTTATTGAGCAAACATGTTTCTATATATAAAACTATAAATAATTTCAGTTAATTAAATGCAACATTTAAAGAATACGAATATAAATGTAAGTACATAATGATGTAAGATATTAGAGGAAAATCAGAAACGTTTATATTTGTGAATTAATTTACGAAGGTTATATTTATTTTGTACTTAAACAAAATTAGCTAAACTTAGTTTAATTATTTCTTAAATTAAACCTGCATATTTTTTCCGTGAAATTTTACAGTGGAAGTTTATAAAATCAGAAAAAATATAAAAATGCTGTAAGATATTGAATTTTATTTATTCTTATGTGAATGTACGTGTTATTTTGAAAAATAATAATCGTGATGTTCTTCTGAATTCAAAAATATTGGTATCCTTACATAAAACGATTTACATTAGCCACTAAAAATGTAGAATATATGTTTTAAAGTCATAACTATGAATTAGGGACCCTACCGATAGTAAACCTGTCTGTTTAGGGTTTAGAACGGATAGTACCGCTATTATTGGTAGCCTACAGGCTACAGCTGGAAGTGACCAGGGTGCAAGGGCAAGGTATCCGACCAGACCAGTTGTTGTCTAGGAGTGATTTCTTCACTGTCCCCTCCATGGCGATCCTTGGTCATTCCACTACCGGCAACATTCGCATCAACTTCTCATCAACCAATCTTCAGGTAAATTTATTCTACTAATTTAAAACTATTTATGTACGTCAAATCATTTATCTAACTACTTTACTTTGTTATATTCAGTAGGTATTGTTTCAAACGTTTGTCGTTGTGAATTAATTTACTTAGGTTATTTTTTTTTTTTTACTTTAAATTAACTAAACTTAGTTTTGTCATTTCTTAAACTAAACCTTCATATTTCTTTCGTAAAATTTACAGTGAAAGCTCCACAATATTTTCTACAAAAAGTATAGATATTGTTGTATAAGTATATTGTTGTTGTAATGTATATTGTTGTAACGATTGTTGTTGTTTATAGTTATGATGATACAAATATCGTAACTATAAACCCTTTTTTTATTTTGAAAAAGTTCTAAAAATTGTACACGCAGTATTTCAATATAGTTACTCATCATGTAAGCTGATTTTACGAATTTATCTAAAACATTTCTCGAAACAAATTTGCTACATTCGATTATATTTGTAACTTTTATTTAATGTAAGATAAATTATTACGTAAAAAAAAGAAAACGTCAATTTTATATCTTATAATTTATATTCATTATTGAGTATTTTAATACGAAATGCAATTATGATAAAAACTATAAAACTTAGGCTAATTATAGATATGTTTTAGCAATTTTCATTATCACTTTGAAAAACAAAATAACGAATTTAGTATTGTTTTTCGTGAATTTTAAGCAAAACATCAGTTGAAAAATGAACACGTAATATTTCGACAGTAACTTTATTTTTATTAAACGTTTCTAAGCACTAAATATTGCATTTGATATTTTTAGTTGTTCAGTGTGACGCCTAACTTGTACAGCAAGTGTGAACACAGGTTTATACACTCAAGCAAGTGTCTATTGTCTCCAGTTTTTATGCACAGGGTTAAAACAAAGAACCCCTCATCATTCACACGCTCTGTACTCTGTGCACCGCTTTGTTATTATAATGGATCCCTTTTTTGTTGGCATTCATTAATTAAATATAACCCATACTATCAGTGTAAACAGGTGAACAAAATAAAACGGAGTTGGTTTTTGGGAGATGTTAAATTAACTTACTGTAAAATTAATGTTGTAGTTGTAACTGAATCAAAGTAGCACCAGATACATTTTCTTAAAAACATCTTTTCTGTAGGGCCTATGTATTGAAGAAATATATTTAGTATCAATTGAAACAATTAATTATTAATTTGTAGGTTATTCCAATGCAATACAAATTTAATTTACTTATTAATGTTTGTTACAAACAAATAATTACGTTTGAGGTTTCTAAAACATAATGTAAAATTTGTTACTTCTAACAATTTAATTTAAAAATTAACGGTAATCAAGCTGCATCCTATTAAATAGAAGGAAAAATGTATCAACTTTTTATTCAAATATTGTTTGTTTTTGCTTTTAATTATGTTTTAAACAAGTAATTGATGATACAGTTATTTTTAAATATTTTAATGGTTATTTGTAAGTTCTTTAAATTAATAATTTTACTTTTCATATACCTAAGCTTAATAATAGGCCTAGGTACATAAAAAATAATGAACAAATGAATTATTTATCTTACTAAAAATGTAAAATGAAAACTACTTTCTCTAAATTAATTCCATAAATTTAACATTTAAAATTATTTGTTTTACAAAGTACACAAAAACTAGCTGAATAACAGTAAGAAAAAACAAACAAAAAACATAGAGATATAAAAATAATACTAAACGCCTTAGGCAAAAGTGTAGATAGTTAAAACCTAGCTTTTGGAATCGAATTAAAAAGTGCAACTTTAAAGGTTAGCCTAAAATTTTAATTTAAAACACTTTCTAAAATAAAAACAGACTGACAGCGTGGGAAAAAAGTCAACTGTTTTATTGATTACTTACCAAGCTTGTATTTTTTTCTTACACTGTCACTATACAATTAATTATTTTAGCCATTGTTGTAAATTAACGGTTTAGGTTATTTTTTGAGAGCGTATTATTGGTATTATAATAACACGATTCCAGAATTTTGATGGTTTTATATGGGAATACTTTTAAACAATATTTTTATTTTAATGTATGCTGTAAATTTTGACAAATTATTCCAGATACTTACGTACATAAAACATACAAATAAAATAAGTGTCAAATATTAAATTTTGTTCGTAAATATATTTAAAAATATGCGATTGCTGTCGAATTTTTATTGAACTTGTGAGTATATATTGTTTACAAGTGATATATTACTTTTTTATTAGGAAAGCAATACAGTACAATAGGAATGTGTATTTTATTACATGTATTCCATGTAGAAACACAGTAAACAGTTAGCGGTTTCATAAAATGAATGGTCGTCTCTCACTTGAGTAAATATATGTTATCTCATATTAAAGTAACAATACGCGTTACTTTATTGATTCAAAAGAGTAAAAAAACAAAAAAATTAGGGAGCATATTCACTCAGCAAAAATATTATAAATTTATTAATACTTAATTTTAAAATTATTGTGTTGTTAAAGAGCACATATTTATTCCAATTACAGTTGTTATGAAATACAGTTGATACGTCTTTGTACAAAAAATGTATTTGTTAAAAAAATCGAAAATTATTTTTACCTTTTTTTGTAATAGTTTACCTAACAGAAAGACATTGCTTCACTTACAAAAAAAAAAGGACGAGTACATCTGGTAAAAAAACAAAAATTATTGGCGTGCACCAAATAAACACGAAGTTGGAAGGTTAAGTAACTGCTTCTAATACAGCGGTCTTGTGTTTACAGTATCTGTGTGAAGAGCGAAGAGACAACTTCATCACAAGACGCTTGACTGTGGCGGTGTGGCTTGCCAAGATGGCGTGTTGCGACGCTTTGGTAAGACTAATCATGTTACGTACCGAGATTTAAAGAGCGGTGTTAATAACTTGACTCAATATTAAAGTCTGTTGCTGCATCAGGTGTCTATGGTTATAATGTTTTTTTTTAAAATAATTATTTATTCTAGAGGGAAAGGCGCAGAATAAATAGGTCCTTGTTGAAACAAAATAAACAATGAGCCTTCACTATTTCAGTTTATATGTATAACTCCGCTAATACTTTAGTCTCGTCTATATAAAATGAGTTTTTTTAACTAAAACAGTCTTCATTTGTTATAATTTTTTAATGTTTAGTGTATTCTAAGCTTACACATTGTTGAATGTTTCAAAGGTCGAAAACTCATTGCGTTTGTCATTTAAAAAAATCACGGAACTTACAACCCATCAAACTTACAGTTGAACTTTAGTCATTTAAAAAAATATATTTGTGTTTAATATCTGTATTGTTATAGGACGAATAATAATAAAAGTGTGCACTGAACAGAGTAATTATTGGTGGATAATATTATTCCTAAGAATAAATATAAATAGTCACTACTCATATTAAAATATTTACTTTACTACAAACGTATCTACCATTTTCAAAATAACTTTAACATCCGTAATTAGAACGGAATCATGGATACAGATGTTTGTGATTTTAAAATAATTACCACAATATTTGAGAATACTTTTTTAGTAGAGATAATGAGTTTTGAATACTTTGTTGTTAACATATTGATTTATTGTTCTTTCACCTTAGTATATTAACTTAAGTACTTTCAAAAATAATTTTGAAGTAATGACTTAAGTGTGAATGTATAATTTGAAAAAACTGATTGGATTTTAGTTAAAAATATAAAAAATAAAGTGACTAATAACACATTCGTATCTTAACTTGATACCTCGTACAGTCAAACTATTAGACAGAATTAAATTTAAGTTTCGAAAAAAAGTTTCAAAAATAAATCTAAATATTATTTCTTTATTACATTTTTAATGTTTCCTAACAATGCCTTCTGAATCATCGGTATGAAAATAAAAGTGACTAAATGAGAGTAATTATTGAAGAGAATGCAGTGACCCTATTTTAATCTTGCACCTTTTTCATGTAATATTACATTGTGACCGCATTATTAATATGTTGCATTACTGAGCACAAACAACAATTTCGTTTTAATTTAACTATATATTTTTTTTAACTAACGTCGAGTCTCAATTAATTAACCGTTAAGAAACGCAATACCTTGTAAAATAATGCATAATATACAGGAAATTCTCAATTCGAGCTTTCAAGTTTATGTTACGTAGAACAAGGCGTGTTGTAAATTGAATCTCTTGTCTTAGAATTCTGTCCTTGAATGCCGTAATGAGTTTCCATTTTGTATTTCTTCAAAGGAGCACCATTTTCTCTTTAATTGGAAATTAACAATGATGAAACAGGAACCTTGGGTAAATAATGACTCGTCCGAACCCTTGCTGGAGCCTTTGTAATGAATTTCACTTCTCCTTCTTTACAATCTGTGACTTATTATTACCCTTGCTGTTTTTCCTCGGTTCTGAGCAAGCAAGTATTTTAATTAAACATATGACGCTATGCCATTTACCTCGGTCCTCCTGTCGCCCTCCTCCAGCCTCCTGCCTCCTGCCTCCTTCCCTTCTGTCAACTTTCGCTCAATAACAAATTTTCACAAATAAGATTACAACTCAAACACAGACACACATATATCACCGTTTTCTAAATATAAACAAATTTATTTATTATATATTTAACAATAGAGATTGTTTTATACATAAAAGTGATTGGTTATGACCGAAACACTGAAGACGTTCAAAGACCTAAAAATCAGTTAACGGAAAGCCGACTTGGAAAAAACAGATAACACATAATTATTAAGAACACATTACATTCAGTGGATGAAAATAATGTAGGGGTTTAAATACAAAAACATATGTGTTATTAAAAAGTGATAACAATCTTAGAGTAATGATTTTGAAGTAATGAGGGCTTGCAAAAAAGTACTCAAACAGCCTAAAAAGTGACGGACATTAAGAACAGTTTTGTTTTTTTAGGGGTTTAAGAGGCGCTAACAATTTTTAATTTTTTTAATACTCTCTACTTATGAAGCAAAAAAGTCTAATACATTGTTAATATTAATATGAAATACACACAACTTACACTAACCTGCGACGATTTAGTTATCAAATAATTACATCATGATGCAAACCACGCAAACTTAGCCAACGACACCTTAGCCAAAACTGCTCTCGTAAAACAGAATATTTACAATATGTAGAAGCTGAACTATGAGATTATAGCATAGCTGTGTTAGTGTATGAATACATATATAACAATGTAATATTATATAAAATGAAACATTTAGAAATAATTTATCTTGTAAAATATATTTCACGACTACGTGACTTTAATAAAACGCTCGCCTTACTTTAAAACATTCCTCATTTTAACTACACAGAAGTGACTGTTTTATATAAATTACGTTGATAAGGTATTAGTTTAACAAACAAAAGTCCAATATGTTATCTTAAGAAAGTTTTTCGCAGCCCAAACAGCGTAAAATTGAGTTATTTATTCTGAAAGTTTCGAGGATATATCGTTCTAAACTTTAGTAAATTCAATAAGACCCCCCTTCCACTTCTCAAAGCATCATATACTTTTCCACCATTTGTTACGTAGCTGCCACGTAGGATAATTATTGTTTTGAGAGCAACGCCTTATCAGCAACTCGGATCCAGCGCTCCGCACGCCCTCTTTGGTAACTTTATAGAGAATATTCTTAGAGAAATAAACGTATACATAGACACAAAGACAAATTTATCGGACAAGCTTCAATTTGCATAAGCAATAAACTGAGATATAAAAATAATTACACAGAAAGCAAAATGTTGGAAATTTAATTACTTACGTTCATTGATTATTAAATTCAGTGATACTCGCTTTTTATCCATAAAAATAGTAGTATTAATACATTTATCATTGATTGAAAAGTTAAAAATCAATAATTATTAAAACAATACATTGTTAGAATGCGTTGTGATTACTAACCGCGTTCGAGCATGCGTGTATATGTGTGTGTGTGTGTGTGTGTGTGTGTGTGTGTGTGTGTGTGTGTGTGTGTGTGTGTGTGTGTGTGTGTGTGTGTGTGTGTGTGTGTGTGTGTGTGTGTGTGTGTGTGTGTGTGTGTGTGTGTGTGTGTGTGTGTGTGTGTGTGTGTGTGTGTGTGTGTGTGTGTGTGTGTGTGTGTGTATGAAATTCATTTTTATTTTTGCAACTAGTATTAATAATAATACAGACTTTGATTTTCTTTAAAAAAATCAGTGTAGAATTTAAACATTAACTGCTGAACTTTTTCATTTAATCCTCTCAGTATCCTGAGGTAGGAGGAATATTTGAGAAAGACAATTCATTGTAAAAAAAATGTCATATGAGAAAACAATTAAGATTAGAGTTAATCTTGAAAATAATTAGTTTCATTGGAAACATAAGTTTATATTGCATTATTAAGTTTCATGATTAATTATTGATTTTTTTCTATATTTGCTGAAGGTATTAATAATTTATTTATTAAGAACTTTCATTCCTAATTTTTCGTATATGAACAGAATTTCCAAAGAAGTACTGTATTGTTATCCTTTCAAGTGTTACACTTTATAAAAGATGAATTATATTTTATTAAACATTAAATATCAATTAATTGTTAGAAATATTTATCTTGACAAATCCACGATGTGTAGCTTCAGATACAAAAATTTATTTCCGTAAACTAGAGCTTGGTTTACGCATTTAACAATAACATTATTTCTCAACGTCTGATACTTTTCGCTAACTTCGGCATTTATTAAATATTTGCTCAGATCGATCTAAATTCATCATCTTGACGCTTTGTTTTGAAAACCCACCCTTAACTTTGCAACCCCTTTCTATCTTTTACTTCATTTTCTTAGCTGATTTTTCTCCCCTCCTCGAGTCTTTAACAAGAGAAGAGAAAGAGAGAGCGCTCTCTTCCAATCTTGTTTTTCCAGAAGAGACTTTACACTTCGTTACCCTTTATAGATGATGATGACGACGTTCGTTGAGAAGGAGAAGAAGAAAATAGAAAATGAAGCCCGCCATCTTTTTCCTTAGTCCTGCTTGTTTTATTATCCACGCTACCCCGTCGCACTTCTCCCCCTCGCGCAAAACTCATCTTCTTTCCTTATACTTGAATGCATTTTCTCGGCGAGCCCACCCCTACCTCGCCACTCGATCCGTCTCACTCTTTCCCTTCATTATACTAAAAGTTCGCTCCTGGAGCGAATTGGTTTTTCCTTTTTAAAATAGGGGAGAAGTTTTCCTAAAACCTGTATTCTTCATTCTGAAAACATTTATTACTCTTTTACATAAAACGTATTTAATCAATAAATAATTTTTACAAAATTGTTGTAAATAAATTTTATGTAGGCCTATTTAATTATTTACCGTTTGTTGTACTTTTGTTTATAAATATTTTTATAAAATTTACAGTAGATTAAATTAAATTAAAATATGAAATGTATCGGTCTTCAAACAATTATTTTACTAATTTGGTAAAATGTGTTAATAAAATAATTCAATGTGCAAGTTTTATTTGAGTATGAGTAGTTTTTATTGTTAAAATATACTCCTTTTTGTCTTGTGTGTATATACAAAATATGTTTATATCTTTTCATATATTAAAAAAGTGCACTTGAAAAATATAATGTGATGTAAATTTGTGTAACAAACAAACAAACAAAATTTTAAATGCAGTTTCAATCCTTATTAAAAGATATATAAAGCTGAGTATACCTTTGAATCAGATGTTATGTTACACCTTAGTTGTCAATATTGTTACGTAAATGAAAGGTAAATTATAATAGAATTATTATTTATAATAATACATTAGAATAAACAAATGGATACATCATGAAACTGGAAATATGAAACCGATAGGCCTATATTCAATATATGCTTATGTTTGTTCTTCTTTTTAAAAAAATAATATATTCGTTTTTGTTGTTTCTTTTTTTGTTTATTTCACGGAAAAAATATATATAATTGAACTTAATAATTAATAATTCGTGTAAATGTACCTACTAAAATCTACCAAATATAAACAACATGCTAAAACAAGTAAAATAAAAACTTTCAGCTTAACTCAAACAAGACTTATAGCCAAGGTTTCCTCAGTAATCCAGACATGTTGGTACCAGTCTAATGCAACGGAGATTATGTTGTGTGCCCTGCTACCCGGAAATTACGGTTAGGCTACAGAGAGGGCAGAGGCCAGACGAACAGACATTCACGCAACAAGATGCTGCCCCATAGCCTTTACAAACAGAATCTGTCAGATTGTTGCTGCATCTTAAGGACATCACATTACATTAATGTGTTACAAATGTTTGTGAAACATCTTCAAATTTAACCAATTACTAATATTAAACTTTGTAACTACCCCGTGTGTATTTAATTGCTGGCGTAACTAACCTTGTAGAATAAGGTTATGAATGTTTTGCTGTAAACATTTACCGACCTCTTGTGTATGATATGTTTTTTTTATATCGTTTATTAAAAATAAAGGACTGGTTTTTTGACCATGCATAAATATAAAGCATTTTTTGAAGAAGTGATATCCATGTAGACCCTACGTAATTTTCTCTTGAAAAAACCTTAAAAAAGCCCAATGTAGAAATAAAGAAACAAAATACAATGCATTTCAACAGGTTTTATCTTATCATAAGTAACGAAATTTTGGCCGCAGAATAATTACATTTAAATTTAATTTTGAAACATAATGCTTAGACTTATATAGCTAACAAGATATTGTGAATTTAAAAGTTTAAATTGTAATTTAAAGGGTTTAAAACAATATTATTATTTATAGTTAAAGAAGTCTATAAATTTATTACAATTTATTTTTCTGAAATATCAGCACTAAACAAGTTTTGGATTTCTACCGTACATTGTTATACCGTACATAAAATACAGGAACTCATAAGCAATAATAATATATTTATCTTAGGGGAAAATTTTAAGGGCATTCAGAATGAATTTAAATTTCACCTATAAATAATATACGAGTAGTGCGACTATAGATGATAAATTTAAAATCGTTTCCCTTGTGACCCCTATCGACCACCATCTTTAAATGGCAACCACCCTTCCAGCCCTTGCACTAAACCACCCCCAAACACCCTACACAATTGCATTTTATGCACTACGCCATTGGAGGAGTCATGAAAAACATGGTTTCTTTCGTCTATTGATCGGTGCCCGATATACTAACACACAATCGAACTAGCATGGACGCCATGTGCTGCACTACACAAGTCCAAACTGCACAAAACGTTAATCCATTCAATAAATTAAAGTAAACAATAAATTACATCGTTCTTAACGGGTATTTACTTAGGCTAAGCTGTACGTCTTAATTATATTTTGTACGTTTTGGAAAACTGACAAAAAGATTACGCTTTATAACCTGATTTAATGTTTAAAGTGGCAGAAGCAGTACACAGCTTTATTTTGTTACGGGATATACAAAATGAATGTTTTGACTTTAGTAATTCCATAAATATATTTTAAAAAGCTTAAAATATATTATTGTTTAATTTCACTTAAATTTAACTAGGAGAATTTAACGTTTAATTTCAGCTGCTAATTTCTGTTGCTGTGTTACTCTGACACAATTATAATACTAACAGCAAAGTATACGTCAGGAAGAAACAAGAGATATTGTCTAAACATCTGCTGTTTGCCAGGAAGGACAAATATTATTTTGTAAACTATTCATTCAAATAAGTTTGTTCTTTAAGAACAACTTTAGTATTAGGCTGTAACAATAATGGTGGTGTTTCATCAACTGCAAGGTTTTCTTTTCAAGAAATCTATGCACATATTAAAAAAGAATAAAATTAATAACATCTAATAATTATCTCAGCCAGAAGGCCAGGTATTACAAGTTGTTTATAAAATTAGACTATTGGATATAAACTATTTCTTTGCACAGTAAAGCAAATTAAAATAATAAAACAATAAATATTCAAAAACTAATAACAGAAAAGTCATAATTTATAAAAATAATATGAGATATTTCTTAATAAATATGTTTCGATATTTGATAATTCTGTTTCTTTATAACAACTCAATTTATTTTCACTTACTTAGATAAATGAGCTATTTTTCTCTATTTATTTCTACAGTTTTTTAAAAAAACTAAGAATATTTAAAAAAAATAAATTATGACACCCTTATAAATAAATAATCCACTTCATTACAGCCCTAACGTAAAGCCGGGCTGGTATTTTATTTACAAAAATATGCGGCGCGAGGCGTGACTTCCCCACTTCTAAGCTGTTTTAATCACACCCAGTTGACTCGCTGATCTTAAAATTAAATAATCTCATCGTCTCCCGTTTTTCGCTTCTGGCATTTATTCAATTAAAACCTACTCCAGATATGACATTACAGCGCAAATTTTCGGAGCGTACTTGTCATTTTGGCTTCAATTTGAATCTCTAAATAATTTTACGAAATGATTCACATTGGTTGTAAATTATTATTTCAAATAATCATATCATAAACGTTAATTTATACTAATTTTATATACAATTATTTTTCTCAACATTTTGAATTATTTTGACGCCTTTCTTTTCAGTTTTGTTGTTGTTTTGTAAGTTTAATTTTACTTTCGAACATAACCACCAAAGTACAATGAGTTTTAGCGAGGCAGCCATTTTTCCTTTACGTCAACACAACAAAAAAACTAATATATTTTAAAGCACCTGCTTGGGAAAGAAAGTAATTTGTCCACTAGTACAAATCGGTCAGGTGTTTTACTAACTTATTATTAAGTTTTGTATTAGTTAATTAAAAAAAACTTTTGTATTATATTGAATACAACTTATAAGAAAACACATCAACCAAATAGTAATAGAAACAATACAGAAATAATTATACAAATAAAACAAAATAAACGCAACGTGAAACTAAAACATAAAATTAGCATTAACAATTGTTGTAACTATATAAAAAATAGCCTTGTAATGAAATTAACAACAATTAAAGTGTTGTCTCAGATGAATCATGTGGTGCTGGTTTACAGTTCCATACTGAAATTAATTAGTGATCAAATTTATTTGTGTCCCTTTTGGAGCTCACTTTAAAATTTTTGTATTAATTTCAGACCTTTTGAAAGTGGATGACAAAGTTGCTTTCGTAACGTACTAGGGATATTTGAATATTTTTGTTTAATATAGAATGCATATAACAATGTATAAAATTGTAATCTTGTTTAATTATTAATAATGTTATTTTATATAGGTCCTTTTTTATGCAGGTTAGTATTAAAATTTAAACAAAATCTTTTGAATTGATTTCGTGAAATATTTTCATTTTTCGTTTACTATAGAACCGCAATTTGTTAGAAATGAACATTCACTTTATTTCCTTGTGCTACATGTAGCCAAACATTAACATTAAAACCGATTGTTAAAAAAATCGTTAATTTTTATTTAATTTTTATAGTAAAATTCTTCCTGTAAACACTGTATTATCATAAGGTTATAAAGTATAGGCTATACCCATGAGTAAATTGAGGTCTAATACGCAATATGTTCTTATAAAAGGTTATTTGTAAATATGAATTTAAATCGTATTACAAAAGTTTCCCCAAACCACGTGAGTAGGCCTATTTCTCCGCGGCTTTAGACCGTAATCCTCTTTGGAAGGAAATGGACACGGAGAGAGTCAACTAGGGAAGAAGGATTATGGAGCTACCATAACGTTGCGTAAAAGTCAACGAGAAGCAGACCAAATCCTTCTGAATATGTCGATGAAACACTTTTTTCATCTTAAAATAAAAACATAACGACACTGCTCTCTAAAAAATGCAGAAAATGTCGAAGATTAATTTAAATATAGTGAAACAATTTATTAAATCATGTTACAAAAGAACGTACGCAAAACCTGAATCAATCAATTTTCGTTAATTACTATCAGTGGATATGATTACAATTAATTCCTTATAATTTTTTTATTAGCGTCAACTCTTTTAAAAATATTTATTTATGTTACAAATATGTTATGTAGAATTTAATATTTATTTAAAATTTTACTAAATAATGTTTAGAAATAATATAAAATTTGTATTTATTTAGTTTAACAAATCAATTTTTCCTAATGATTTTTTTTAATTTTCGTAGTCCACAAAAAACTATTATTAGGAGCTTTGAAATAGTAAAACGTGTAATATTTGTGCTAAAAAGTCACTCGAATTTAAAATCAGTAACAATTTCTTACATAAAAAGTACAACAGTCCTGTAGTTCCTTTTAAGTGGTCTTTTAAAATTAGTGCTTTCAACCGAAAGCACTATGTTTATATTTAGTAAACATATTAAACAAATAGGTTTATTAAATTTATTATATTTTGTTTCTATAATTTGTAAAAAAATATTGTTTTGTAATTATTTCCTGCGCCCTTATTGTACTTACTCTCTTCTTTTCTCTTTCTTTCCTTTCATCTTGCCACCGTAACACTGAAATATGTAATGTAGTAGAATATTCGGTTTTTTAATTGTAATTTTTTCATTTTTTTTTATGTTTAGTATCTGAAGCTTTTTTTAAGAGTACGAGTTTGTTTTTGTATGCATTACAATATTTATGTTTTAACTTGAAAAATTAATAGTTGTTTTTTACAATTGTATCTTACTTTTGTATTTTATACTTTTTCATACTTAGTTTGTTCCAAACAGAATAAGTAAAATAAAGAGTTATAATACGTAATATTTGTTGGGTAATCTAACGTTCGCAATTTTGGCAAGTCCTTAACTTCACGCAGCCTCCTCGGTGGCCTAGTTGATAACGTACTAGGCTTTCACTCCGATGACCCGGGTTCGATTCCCGGCCAGGGCTTGGCATTTTCATACGCTATAAATCATCCCATCGTCTGCATTAGCCCAAATGTGCACAATAGTCGGACGTTAAACACTAAAAAAAAACTTAACTTCAAGCAAAAACTTTATTATGGCAATATCGTAGACATCATTAATCTGTAAAGTCAGTTTATCAATTTCAAAATGATTGTTCCTCCAAATTAAAAAATATCTTAATTTTAAAATGCATTTGATTTAATCTGTGTTTAAGCTTTAAAAAATTGTTAAGAATACGTAATCAAGTACTTAAGTAATTAATGTGTGATCAGTGTTCATTTTCTTATTTTTTAAAAAAATATTAATGAGGACATTTTGTTAGGGCCTATGTGCCATCGTGACGTTCATCAGTTAGATATTTTTTGTATTTCGTTTAAATTCAAGTCAGCTGCGTGTCAAAGCTAAAATCTTTTATTGTTTTAAGATCTTTAATTTATGATTAACTAGATTAACGGAAGTCCAATTTATTCGGATCTGTAATTTTGCACTATACACAGCCTATTCAAGCTACAGGGAACTGTCCGTTAACAAGCCAACTAAGCCACTCTACTACACAAAATAAAACAAATAATTTTACTCTTACACACAAATCATTAAATAAAATACATTTAAAAACATTAGTTCCGAAGATTTAAAAAATTTCCTGTTTTTTAAATGTTTGTTTATAAGAGTATCACATATGAAAAAAGTACTTTTCTGTAGAATACAAATATCTGTGATTACGTAATACAATCTCTTTATATTATTTTATAATTTTTTTCTTTTTTGTTATTTTAAGCACATTGAGGTTATTATCGCCTCCCTAAATGTAAGTGTGAGTGTAAAGTGTTAAAGTCGTAAGTGTAAGTGTGTAACACTAGTTGTAAGTGTAAGTGTGTGTTAGACTCGGGTACCTCGAGGGACGTCTAGGCTGCACCCCCTGCGGAGTATTATTTTATAATATAATAATAATCTATGCAAGCAGCTCTCTCGCCGTGATAGAAGAGCTTTAGCAAAAGCATTTTCCTTTACTTTATACTTTTTGAAATTCTGATATCTAAATCATAATCCGTATTTAAATTAGTAACAAACTTTCAAATTACACTGAAAATACAAAAACGAACCTTGACCGCCGATAAAATGTTTTTAATTCCAACGGATTTTTAAAATTTAAAATACATGTATGTAAAAAATATAATATATATATATATATATATATATATATATATATATATATCAAAAATTATCTAGAAGTCGGGATCAGTGCTCTTTTAAAGGTCTCACCATGATGACCGCCCCAAAAGCTCATTTTTAAATGTTAATTTGCAATCAATATTTTTGATTGTTATTATTCATAGCACCTCCTCTATACTTATTTTTTTATAATGTAAAGGCAGTGTGCTCGCTTTAATAAACTGCACAACTCATTCAACCTGCCTCGCCTTTCTAATTAATATATGGAATAAATTAATGCTCCGCCGACGAGAGGGCATGCCCTTATTTTAACCATAAGCTTGAGATATTTTTAAGGCGTGCAAAATGAAGCGCAAAGAAGACGCGCTCATTATGCTTGTCAGTAATGGTAATGGAGTCTGCCTACCTCCTTCCACTACGTTAGACGCTGTTTTTCTCACGTCTTCATTATCTTTACATCAAAAGGAAGACGTGTTACTCTTCCACCGCTCCGCTCTGCCAAGGGAAACCTTTATAATTATCAATATTTTGTAATTTGTGTGTCACACCAAACCGACGCGGCGTTCCGTATTTTAGACACGAAATTTGTCACAAATAAGTACTTATTGAAATAGAAAACAAAATATACTAAAAGGTATTTAATTTTGAGAATTAGTAAGGGATTAGCCTACAGTAAATGAAAAACATTTCCAGTTTTTAATTTTGTATCCAACTGTCGTACAATACAACTCTAAGTCTCTCAAAACGCACAGCTCAAAAATTTATAATCGCGGTACACAAGTGATTCGCTGATGTGATAGCAGCGAATTTCAAAAAGTATTTTTCATTATCTAACCCTCTTTAAAATACTAATTTATCCATTCTAGACGCTAATTGCGATAGTGAAATTAAATTTTCAAAAATATTTCTGACATAAAAGCTATGAATTTTTAAAGATTGGAAGTGGCTGCCATTTTGAAACTATTGGTCGAATTTTACTGATTATTTTTGCATGGCCAAATCTATTAAGATAATCGGTTTTTTGTGCCAAATTTGAATCAAATCAGACCAAAATTGCGTGCCCAACATAAACGTGCTAACACATATAACTTTTAACAACCTCTGAAACAGTGACCTGAATGTCAGGATCGTGTTTACTTCAAGGTCGTGGGTTGGGTCTTATCACAATGACCGCTGTTTTATTACAATAGCACGTTTTGTTCTGTTCGCTAATAAAAATGAACAGAAATAAAACACATCACTTTCCGCAACGCGACAACGTTTTGTTCCGCCAAATTCTACCATGTCACAAAGCTGCCAAATTTGCGTGATATGTACCGGGTGTTACCGAGGCACAGCAAAGCGAAGATTAGCCTATAACAAGCTCGGAAACGAGTAATTTTTTTGAAAACAAAGAAATACTTTTCTAAAACCTTTCAATAGAAGCGGAAAGACATGTTTATGAATCACGCTTTTTTAACATTTTTCATTTTCTATTTACTTTTGAAAGTTAACGCTGCTACAACTAACGTTGTTGGACAGGCCTGCAATGAGGACAGGCCTGCAATGAGGACGGGCCTACAATGAGGACAGGCCTACAATGAGAACAGGCCTACAATGAGAACAGACCTACAATGAGAACAGACCTACAATGAGAACAGACCTACAATGAGAACAGACCTACAATGAGAACAGACCTACAATGAGAACAGACCTACAATGAGAACAGACCTACAATGAGAACAGACCTACAATGAGAACAGACCTACAATGAGAACAGACCTACAATGAGAACAGACCTACAATGAGAACAGACCTACAATGAGAACAGACCTACAATGAGAACAGGCCTACAATGAGAACAGGCCTACAATGAGAACAGACCTACAATGAGAACAGACCTACAATGAGGACGGGCCTACAATGAGGACATGCCTACAATGAGGACAGGCCAACAATGAGGACGGGCCTACAATGAGGACGATCCTACAATGAGGACGGGCCTACAATGAGAACAGGCCTACAATGAGGACAGGCCTACAATGAGGATGGGCCTACAATGAGGACAGGCCTGCAATGAGGACGGGCCTACAATAAAGACAGGCTTACAATGAGACAGGCCTGCAATGAAAACGGGCCTACTTATTTCGTTATAGTTTCAGAGTTTTTTTTTGTAAAGATAAACTTATTACGCTAAAAATTAATTCTACTGTATGTGATAGCCTATTTGATAAACTATAAAAAATATGAAAATATTTTTAAATCTTACTGCCTAATAAACCAAATTTTTAAAATTAAGTTTGTTTGTTACGGTTGTATGAAGTGCCTTTGAACAAGTATCATGAAAACTGACAGTATTTCTACTAAGAAACTGTTCTACTGCTATACTTAAAACACTTTTCTAATTTTTTATCATATAGCTTATTGTACATCTTCTCTTATCTTCCTTATCTTTTTCTTTCTATAACGTATGCATTATAAAATCATTATTTATACAATGACATATGAATATTGTACATAACAATATTTATGTATATAAATAAATACATAACTTAAGTGCTAAATAATGCTAAAACTTTGTGGAAAATATTAAAACCTATTGAGCTTAATTTGATAAAAGAAGCTTTTATGGATATTTTGGAAAAATAATTCTTCAGTTTATCAAATTATTTCGTTTAGCTGTGCCACTGTAGCGTACTGAAGCTTAGTTACTACTTTCACATTAGGCCAATCATAATGTTTTTTCTTCTATGCTTCTTGTGATAAATTATATATTTGTTGTTATTCCAAAGTAATAAAACCTAATCATTTCATTTTTTTAAATTTCAATAAACTTTGCCCGTGTGTTGATTTAAAAGTTATTGCCTACAATTATAACAGAAAAATTACACGATTAGTCAAAACCAGGTGTTAAATCTTGTTTACTTTTATTCTATTTTAAAACTCTTTCTCACAGTGTACGTAATTTCCTGCAATATCTGCACAAAGTGACATGCAAGGTATAAGGATATATTTCGGATGGGGTAAATACAAGTAAGTTACTGTGTACATTGTTTTATAATGACCGTAATTAATTTAGTTGTTGTTATCTTTAACAGTTAAACAAATTTAAAAAACAAACTGAAAAGAAAACCTGCAAAATGAATTTCACAACAATGCAAACTTAATGAATTCAATATAGATTTGTCATATCTATTGTTATTAAAATCTAATTTATGACAAAGTATTAAGTGATTTGTCATAAGAGCGGGTGTGAGTGAAGTGATGGGCGTTCACCAGTTTAGTTGACAAACCGAGGCGCGGAGCCGAATTAGGCGTAAGTGATACTCAGACCCAGAAGATACTTCCTCGTGCTCCCCCAAAATGTGTTGAGTACACTTAATTACTTAAGCATGTTTCTTCTCCTTTCTCCCTCGCACATGATCGTGTCTTTTCGAAATCATGCATTGAAATTAACCCAGGATATTCGTTTGATATTCTCAAAAATTTTTAATTAGCTCTTCTTGATACACCGTACGACTTAAATACATTACATTAATAATTCTGCAAGCCCAAAATTCTTCTATAAATTGAAATGAAAATAACATCAGAAAATAACTCATTTTTTATAATTTTTGGTATGAATGGTTAATTATTTAATAGTTTTAAACAAATAAAATTAATGATTTTTTATTGGAAGATAATCAGTGAGGCGGCCGATACTCGGACACATTTTGAAGGGTTGTAAAAAATCAGTGGGAAATTATGTATACTGTAAGAGAATCATTTAGTGGTATTATCATTACATGAGAAGAATTTATATATAATTTAATTATTTCGAATTTCGCTGAATGAGAAAACCCCCAAAACTACTCTCGTTTACGTTTCAGAATTTTCACTATGATTTAAAAAAAGTTAAAATACTTGTTTATACTAGGCTAACCTTGATTATAGTTACGACCGTAAAACCAATGTTTTCAAAATTTTATAAATTTTAAGACGTTATGAATTTTAATATTTTATTACTAAAATACTACTTAAATACGAAAGCAAAACAGCTGTTTGTCCACATTTTTTTCCACAGGAATGTAATGAGTGTAAATTGTTAGAACTTTCCTGTCAAAACAAAAAGAATCAAATGAACACAAACAAGTTATTGTGATGTCTGACTAAACATAACTGTTATTAAGGAAATCTTATTCTCATGCTTTTAAATTTAAGGTTATGTTTTCGCTATTTAAATTTAATACATTTTGTGAATAAGAGAACAATAGGTCTAATAATTTCGAGTAAATAATTAATTTTCTTTCATTAAAACACTATATATTTATTGAAATATTTTAATATTTTGATAATTGTTGTTTTATACATTTTTAGTAAAATTTCTTACGCTAAATATTTTAAATTTTTATTAAAGATTTTTTTGTTTAAAACAATTTCTTAGAATTATTATTATTTTTTTTATTTGCATCACGGTGCAATGTAATCAATAATAAATGTTTAGGGATATTTAAAAAAATAACATTATTAACTAAATTCACATGTTATGTATTTATAAAATATAAACAAATATTTTGAATTAATTGTAAAAATATTTAAAACAGGTAACATGTTTAAATTTATATTTTATACGACAAACTGGTAAGGTCTACTGAAAGTTTTAAGAAGTAGATAGTAAAATAACTGTTAAACATTACTGATGTTCAAAGATTTTTAGTTCGTTATTTGCAAATTTTATATATGTTCCAGGTGTATTGTGTAACCTCTTGAACCATTTGAAAACTCTTTGTTTTACTACACACGCGTAAGCCAATCAGATCGAAAGTTTTCATTTTATTTAGTGAAGAACAAAAGTGAAGAGCAAAAAATGAGAAAAGTGACTTAAAAATAAATTGGAAGCTTGAGCACGATACCATTAGCATGGATCAAGTTGTTGTGAAACAATAAAAGGTAAGTCTTTTTAAATATATAATAAATTTGAATATATTATTTCTATAAATTAGTCAAAAATAAATATTTTTATTTACGTTCTTTTTACGTAAATATGTTATGTTCTTTTTAATAGTAAACGTAATTGTTGTTTTTGTACTTTAAAAACTGTTTGGAAACATTTATTCCTCATCAAACGTTGAATTAAATTAAATTCAAAACATCTTGTCATTAACACAGCCTTAATTGGTTCACAATTTTAATTGGTTAATTAAGAAATTGTGTTGGTATACTACTTTTAATTGGTGCCAAAGGTTGTAAGATGAATAGATCTTTACAGTAAAAAAAGTTTGGGTGTTGTATAAAGATTAAATCAGCACTTATTAATTCTGAAAATAAATAAATTCGAGCCTTTAAAAATGTAAAATTTAATATTTTCAATGCAGGTTAGGTAAGTATTATATATTATCGATATAAAAAATAAATACAAAAAAGTTATTACTTCATTGTACGGGAATAGGTAAAAAGAAGAAAAATACAAATGGCAAATCGTTTTAATAATTAAAGACAAACTTAATTATATCTAACGTTAATATAGGCCTATGTACAGTTTAAGTAATTGGTTAAGCAAATCTAAATTATTTATCAATGTCGAATAAAATACTTGTAATTATAAATAATGCAGCGAATTATTTTTGTTTTTTAATACCCCAAATTTCAAGTTTACAATAATTATTTTGAATTAATTTTAATAAACATTTTCCCATTAAACAACAAAACAATGTAAATGTTCCTGTCAATGATTAGGCTACTTTAAAACAAAATTGATACATGGTAATATTCGACGTTTATATTAGCTTTAATTATTTTTCGATTAATAAAGTTGATTTGAAAAAAAACTTGGTAAATGTATTGTTGTAATGAATAATGTATACATCAGAAAAACGAACAAACTTACAAACAAGCTACACGTGTATAAACATGTGCACGGGGGAATCTGCATGATTAAAAATATGATGGATCGCTTTTACTTCAAGTGACCGCAAAAAAGTGCTCGCCGGCGACCACCTGTTGGTGTATTCCATTACTTTGTCCCCCGCCCCGCCCACCCTTCCCGGTCTAATTGTCCGAGGTGTTGGGAGTTCATGTAAAGAACGTTTTTTTACCGAGAAGGCTTAATAAATTACAATTTGAATACGGTTTTTATCCCACTTTATCATTGGTGGCAAATGGAATTTGTTTACAAAGCACTTGTTTTTTGTAATCCGGTTTATTTCTTTTTTAATTGGGGTTATTTGTTCGCAGGTGTGAACACATTTTTTCCATCCTTTCTGTTGTGTAAAACAACTTTAAGGACAATAAGGTAGCTGTTAGTAGTTTAATGCTTCAACGTATTTTTTTTTTATAAAGTGTGAAACGATGTTATAAAAAATGGAACTTCTTATAATTTTATAATCAGCAAGGAAATTTTGTGTTAATCGATTTCATTTTCTATATCGTTTGAAAACTATTTATAAAAACATTTAAAACTCCCTCATATAATTTCAAAGAATTTTTAAATTTACCTCACAATATGATAAAATGTAATAAAAAAAAAACTTAACCTAAAAAACCGACCAGCTTTTTGAAGATAGATTTCATAAACAGTTCAATGTAAGATCGTTGTTTCAAGAATATGTGTCATCGGTTCTATGCTCTAG
Organism: Callitettix versicolor; assembly: GCA_022606455.1. Taxonomy (NCBI): domain Eukaryota; kingdom Metazoa; phylum Arthropoda; class Insecta; order Hemiptera; family Cercopidae; genus Callitettix; species Callitettix versicolor. The sequence continues at coordinate 47,315,893 of CM040184.1, forward strand.
AAGGTGTACAATAAACAGCAGGTAAGTAAGTGATGTACCTTAAGGCATTGGTATCTTGTTTCATATTATACTATTGCGTATTTTACAAAACATATTTATAAATAAAATATTGTAACAAAATGATTAATATTAAAAATAATTACTTAATATGATACAACGTATATTCATTAGGCATATATGTATTTTATTGTATTATACAATCTTGAGCAATAAGTTCAAATAAGTAATAAGCTGAACTTTAAAGTGGAACTAATAACTTATAATAATTGAAATTAAACTTCTATTTAACTTCAACTTAATTCTAAGACATTGACAAAGTGAAAAATGTAACGATAAAAGTATACACAAAACATCAAATATATATATATTAAACGTAAATCAATAAATGCCGTCATTATCTTAATTTTAAAATGTGTCTTCGTTTCAGTTGTTGTGGAAAATTTATATTAAGAAATGGGCTTCCACATTTACACGATTTTGGAGTTTCCTTTTAGCGAATGTTTTGATTGTATCTTCTACAAAATTTAAATTTAAGTACGCGTGAAAGATATCATTACATTGGTACTACTTACTATTTTTAATTGCTCAAATGTTAATATTCTGTACTTGTTGAATTTTCGAACTGTTAGTTTTTTCATACATTCCCAAATTTGACAACTATACGTCCAAATTGGTTTAATGACAGAAAATAGACAATAGACTTTTGTTGTAAAGATTAAATTGCGATTTTTTATCTCAATCATCAACACATTTGAAGAAATTTTAGTTTTATGTGTTCTGCTATTTTACTGGCATAGAATTTCCAAGTGTATGCAAGCGTATAAGGTTATATAAATGTATTCAAAAATACGAGAATTATACAGAGTTAAGTTGCGGTGTATTTTGATCAAATATGGAAACTGTTTGGCAAAATAAACATGTTTTAGTTTACATATTAATGTATTGGTGCGTTGATTTTGGATTGCTATCTTTCAATCTTGCATCCATTTTCTTATTTGATTAAGGGACTCTTGTAGATGATTCTGATAAAATATTACATACATACATCGTCGGCCAAATGTAGCGACAGTAGTTTTAATATTACTTGGAATATCAGCAGTAAATAGTATATACTATAAAATTAGTCCAAGAAACTTCCTTGAAGAACTCCTAAGTGAATTAGGAAAAATTAAGAGTTCTACTCGATGTGAACTACATTAAACGTACTGTATTTAAGTTTCCAGGCAAAATCTTTGTTATTTGATCAAGAGGCCACATGCCATAGTTTATCAAAAGCCTGACATTAATAGTATGAAGAAAAGCTTCATGTTGCCTGTGTTTCCATACATGTGAATCACGTGACGTGATATCATTGGTTGACTGATAAGCCTGAGGGGTAAATTAATAAAATCTTCTAGTTTAAAGAACGATTCTTTTTAATGAAGTTAATAAAGACAAAGACACAGAAAAAACTACTTATTCATTTTCAAATAACAGCTATAAATGATCTAAACATCTAGTTTTATTATATATTTGATTATATTTTATTTCCAAACGAATAAACAGACATTGCTGGGCAACTCAACTGTCTAAGCTAATACAAAAATTAAATTTGATTAAGTGTGGATTTAAGCGGACCCACATTTCAAAAGCAAGAGTGGCTACGTATAGGCCTACGCAAACGTACACGTATATAGCCTATAAGAATTTTTAATTATTTTTCAAAATATTATCGGATCTATGTATATTCCGTTGTCCAGGATTTTATTTTTAAAGTAACAGTTCAATTTATAAATGGAAATTAGGTAATTTTTTGACTAAACCCTAATTAAACCATGTAACCTTACCTATGTACGTCCATAGTAATTACTAAACAAACCCCAATCAGCTGTAGCCAACCTTGTACAGTTATATTGAAAGATCAGTGATTTTATTTAATGGAACACCTAATCAATAATAATCGTGGCACACAGCCGTCTCTCTGACGTTGTAAAAACGAATTTTCGAAAAAATGTCTTCCTTTTTTTTAATTTTGATTTCACCATCAGTAATCTGTAGCACATATTTTCATTTCAAATTACACTGACAATACAATAACGCACACTGAAAACGTTAAATTCAATTTCCCTAATTTCAACGATACTTGTAAATTCGTAATACTAAATTATGCAGACTTTAATGCTTAATACCATGAAATTAAAATTTAGAAACTCTTAAACGGATTTTGTTGCTTAAAGAACTTGTTCAAGCTATTACCAAAGTCATATTTTGTGTTAAAAAAATCACACACACACACACACACACACACACAAAAGCTACCATATATATATATATATATATATATATATATACAGGTATACCACATATATATATATATATATATATATATATATATATATATATATATATATATATACATATACATATATATATATATATATATATATATATATATATATATATATATATATATATATATGTTAAATCTTTCAATAAAATTTGGAATATATATTGCATATAACTTTAAAAATTAAAAAGGAATTTTTTAAAATTTTTTCATTAATTATTTCTTTAGATGGCGATTTATCTAGTGACTTTTCGTAAAAAAATCGTTTAAATGATGGCATAATTTGGTAAAGAAAGTTTTGAAATCGGTTTACCGGTTATGTACATAAACTAGTTTGATGACAACTAACTTGACATTACATTTAACTTATTTTATGAAGTTAAGTGAAAATTAGATTTTTTTTAACACTTGGGTTAGTATGTTCGGTTCATAACATTTCCAGAAATGTTTACAAGTTTGAATTAAATTATTTAAATGCATCCTACAATCAAATAGTAAGGATAAACAAAAGCAGATCTTCTGTAAGTTGCATTGTATTAGTTTCAAACGAACACCCTCTTTAACTCGCGCGTTGTATTGTAGCTTTAACTCGGCTAGAATTAACTTAGTGAAGAAGAAGGCTATTAAACGCATCCGAAAGCTTAAAACAAATTGGATGTGATATTTTATCATATGACCCCCGCGTTTAATAGCACACGGTTGAAACACTCATTTTAGGAATTTCAATTTACAAATCGCAATAAGACAATTTTCATTCCTCCTTCAAGGAAGGGTGGGACTGCAAGTATCAAGGGTTGCAGCTCAACCTATTATTTAGGCCGGGAAATCTCTCAATGTTTGGTCAAAGAAATAAATTTATTTCGTACAATTTCGTCATTGATTAACCAATTTCATTATCACTTAATATTTTGTGTACCATGTAGCTTCCAGAATTATTTCTACCTGCAACGCACTTCTGTTGTGGTTGTAAAAATACTTACACAAAAATAATTTTGTGTAATTTAATGATTTACAAGGAGAAAAAAATAATGACAATGTCAATGACTAAACTTTGAACTACAGAATCAGAAGTTTTTTTTATTGACTTTTTATTAAAAAGTTATAGTTTTCGCCAAAAGGAAATGTTTGCAATTTGAATCCAAATAAAACTTTAATATAAACTACTATACTTTATTACTACGTAATTTTACCATTTTTTATGTCAAAGCAAACGTTAAAATTATACAATTTTAAAAACCGCAGTATTAAAATTTTGATTGTACCTGCAAATATTTCATTAACCACCAAACACAGAAGTAAACCTTTTGTAACCACAATAGCTTCGGCGGCAACTTTCATTACCCACAAGTGTACCACCCCTCCCTCATTTCAACGTCAAGCCATTGGAGAAAATGGAGTTTTCACGTAACGTGCCGCTATCTTATCATATTATGAATACTTAAAAAGATGTCGACAAACTTTTAAGAGACATTTGTTTTTATTTGCTCCCGGTGGAGACAGAACCCGAGTACAGCGGGGAGGGGTAGTTGGAATAGCTCCGCCTTATCTGCATGAATAACGGCAATCTCCAGACGAGAATAATGCAACTTAAATTCCAGATAATTTACAATCCACCTCCAGACTTAGGCAATGTTGTATACCTGCATGCACACGACTCTAAGTGTCATTCGTTGTTTTACAAAAACACTTGTCCGATCGAAACAACAACTTTGGTTTCCAGGAACCACTGTGATTTTAGTTACTGATATATTGTTTGTTACTTACTTTTAATGTACTTGTAGTAAGCCTTTTTGTCTTGTAAAAACACTTTCTATGAATATACGTCAATTTTCAGGTAGTATGACATACAAGTGTTGATACTCCAGTCTTTAGAATGCTTATTTATCATTGCATATTATAATGCTTCTGAAAGTGCCATTAAGTGTTTTAGAAAAACTATTTGTCCGATTGAGCTACGACTTCGGTTTTGAAGGAACTAATGTGATTTTCCTTCTTTATTTAGCAGAGGTGAAGTACAATTATTTAACAGCCGTAAGTGCGAGGTTACAGGCCGATAGAAGGCATAGGTATAGGTAGTAAATTTGTTTGACAAAAAATAGCAGAGTAATAACTCTTATATATTATTTATTATATAATAAATGATTATATAATAAGGTTTTCATTTTGAAATTTATCTCAGTGAAATTAAAAATATTTTTGATCATTGTTAATTATTTACTAATAAAACTATATAGGCTATGTTTCGTAAAATACATTATATTTATATTATAGAATAATGTGTATGAATACTATGATTGCTACCATTCCCATTGTACTACGAAACATTAAAATTCTCATATTTTAGATTTATAAAATTCTTTATTTTTTTGACAATTTAATTTAGTTTTTACTAATTATCTATTTGTCATGTTTGAGACAATCAGAAAAATGATTTACTTAAACAAAAATAGCAATATTAAGAATAACCCTAAATATACTGTATGTACGCCTGTATTAAGTTAATCTAAATTTATTTTTTATAAAAAGATTTGTATTTAATTATTTAAAACAATAACATATTAGTCAGAAGAGTGACCACCACACCAGCAGTAGTCAGACACTTTAATTAATAACGTAAAATATGTGTAACTGAAAAGACTGCATTACATATGAAACAGAACAGAGTGCGTAATTAACTTACTCGAAATGATTGGCCTTGTATTTGACTAAACATCTTAACGGAAGTTGAGCTCGAACGAATAAATAAACTTAATGTACTCAACGTAAGACCCATTCTTCATTTCGACAAAAACTTCCTCCATTATCTTAAAATTCTTCCATTATTGATTTAGAGTTCCATTAAAAACTTTTCCTTACGAAGTTATTCAAAGTGTGAGAAACGTTTTCAACCCCTTCCTTTCCCTCTACCGTTGCCTTCATTCTTCGATCTCTCTTTCTCTCTCGCTCTTTTTAATTTTCTATGATTAACGCGGCCATTTTGAAACTTCTTAATATCTCGCAATGAAAACTCACTAACAGAAGAGAGAACGAGTGGAAAGGAGGTGGACGGGCGAGGCGGGGTGCGGAGGGCGGTGGAAGAACGTTACTGAGAGGGTTGTAAAAGTAAAATGAGATACATTAATTATTCTTGAGGGAGAGCGCCTCGCCTTCATCTTGAAGTGGGGTTGCTTTGTCATGAAAACTGGCAAAAATACTCCCGTAGCTCGGAGACGCAATAAAAACAAAACTCCATTAACTGAGAACTCTGAGTCCATCATTCAAAACTAAACGAGTATTAACTCTCTTTATGTCGGGACGGTGCTTTGCTGGCGCATAAACAATAAGTAATTTAACTACAAAAACATTAAAGAGATTTATGCTTACTGCTGGATAATGTTGGATCGTAACTAACGCTTCCAGGCGGAGGTATAAAAATACGAGAGCTAGCTGTTCTACCCATAGGCTAAACGTTTGTAATAACTATAGTTTTACGTATATAAAAACGTGAAATGAAATACCTTATTGAAAATATATCTTAAAAAAACAATACCTTTTATTGTTACTGACACTTAATAACACACTTAAGGTAAAAATCTAAAGCTCAGAGATTAGAGTTTAATTTATTTTTTATTAGAGAATAAAAGCTTGTAAAGAATAAATTAAATTTAATTACAGTCTAATAAATGTTGTATTTCAAAATTATTTATTTGCTCTTCTGTTATGAAAGATATTTATTTATACACAATTTATAGATAGACACTATTTGTTATATATGGCGTTTTAAAAAAAGTTCTCCTAAAATATTTAGTTTTTTATGATTAATGTTATGACTATTCAATCTTATTTTCTTCTCTCATAGCTACAAATTTACACTGTTACGTAAAATAATTATTATTATCTACATTTTTTTAAGGATAAACCAGCGAAGAAGCCGCTGCAGTTAACAATTAGCTAGGGAGAGTCTTGAGCTGAAGCCGCACAGGTCAGGGAAATGAAAAAACGATTAAAGAAAGATAAGATTTTGAGGAAGTTTTAATTTTGAAATTTAATCTCTAATTTGACGTAACAAAAACAAATGTTTTAAAAAGCAGTTGTTTTTTGTGATACCAATTTAAAGATATTTAGTAAAGAAATAAGCTAAATGTTTGATAAATGTTACGAAAATTCACTCTCGCTTTACTCATTGCTACAAAATTGCGTGAAATAAATACTGTAATCAACAATTACGTATGCCATATCAACATATACTCAGCTGATAGTGAAATAACCTTTGTTGTATTTTTATTTTTGCTTCCATACATGCAATTTATTACACCTTTGTTTACCAAATGAAAATTAATTATGACGTCCATTAAAATACTGTTTAATTTTGGGCAAATTAAAAATTGAACTCTTAGCAATAAAAGCCCACTTACTGATCAACAAGTTTTATATAATTAGGCAATTACTTTAGACTGTCTATACGTACTATGTATGATATAATAATATGATAAATAAATAATTTGTATTCCTTTTGAAAATACAAAATCAATTTTTTATCTTAGAACATAATTTTTTCATGTAGTATCATAGTTAGATTTTTACCAAAAATATTTGTATTAACGATAAAAATGGCCCTAATTTGTATAATTAAAGTTAAATTATTATTTTCTGAATAAAAATAATAATAATAATAGTATTTAAAAACAAACGTTATTGTCAATTTTCTTGATAAGGAATTTTGCACCATTAAAACACAAGTACGAGTTATTTCTGTTTGAAATTTAATTTAATTTTTCCCGAAAGATATTTCAGTTGGAATTAAGACGTCTTCCTAAAACAGAATTATTTGCAAGGGATGAGCCCAGCGTTTATTGCCTGATAGAACATTAATTCCCACCCCTTCCACCCACCCATCTACCTTCATCTAACTTTATATTCCCATTAGTAAAAACTAATTTAAAAGAAGGCTGGAGGGACGTGGAAGGGAAACTAAAAAGATGGAGGAACATTAGAATGCGAGAGAACCGAACAAACTTAGCTCATTTCCAAACAACTCTACCTCCTCAGACTTCGACTTCAACTCACCCTTTCCCTCCACCCTCCGCGCTACCCCTACGCACCAGTTCTTTCAAAGTGCCTGGCTGCCTTCATACTCTTTATACTTATTTTATTTAAATATTGTTTAAGGAAAGACTTCCCCGTATAAGTTGACGAGTGCTTATTAAGTGGCAACTTCATAACTCGTGTCCCTGCATCGTTCCACATATCACTTGTATTTGTGACTTTATTAAAACAATAAATAATTTACTTTAGTAACAATAACTAAATAGTTTATAATATTAATCGCAGGCTGAGGTTTAGAAAATGTTAAAAGGCAAAAATAAATGTAAAATTCAAGTTTGTATTTAACTAATGCTTAATTATTAATAGTGAAAAATTAATTTTTAATTTTTTTTTTAATAATTGTCAGTGTTTTAAGAAATATTTGAAAACATTTCATAATATTACAACAAAGAAGTCAATATAATTTATACGTGCTACAGTTTTGTATTATCGTCGCAAGATGGGATACCTTGTAAGTTATCGATATTTTAAAGTGTTCACTAAATTCCTCGTTTTAGGAGGAATGAAAAAGGTAATAAAACCGGAATATAATTTTTACAATTTATTTATTTTTATGCGATTCACCCTTTTTTAAATTGACAAATAATACAGTAATGAGAAATTTAAGTAGTAAAATAACAAGTCACCAACTGTAAGGATATCTCAGATCAAGAGGCCTAGTGACATCATTTCAGCTAAAGCTACAATCGTGTTATGAAACAATCGTGTTATAAAACAAGCATGAATTGAAATAATTGTGTTATGAAGCAATCGTATTATGAAACAATAGTGTAATGAAATAATCCTGTTACGAAACAATCGTGTTATGAAACAATAGTGTTATGAAACAATTGTGTCATTAAACAATAGTGTAATTAAACAATCGTGTTATGAAAAAATCGTGTAATGAAATAATCCTGTTACGAAACAATCGTGTCATTAAACAATAGTTTAATGAAACAATCGTGTAATGAAATAATCCTGTTACGAAACAATCGTGTTATGAAACAATAGTGTAATGAAACAATCGTGTTATAAAACAATATTGGCACACAGTTATTCGTTTATGCGACGCAAGCGAACGTCCAAACAACATATTTTTTCTCATACATTTTTTTTTAAATAGTTTTCATAAATAGTTTTTCTTAATTTTATTTCATCATCGTAGTGATTATTCAAATTAAAATTTTGCATTAAAAAAATTTACATAAGAAAAATCGAAAATACGAAAATTATCCCTGACCACCGACAAATTCATTTTCTTATTTTCCCCCCATTTTTAAGTGAAAATTTCATCATATTTAACGATGATTTAGATGTTGAAATCAAATGTTTTACAAATGTGTGAGGAAAGATTTTTTTTTTAATTTTTAAGTAACTGCCATTTTTAAACTGATGGACATATTTTTCTGGGTAATGAACTTTTCAAGATATAATATAATAAAAAGTCAATTTTTTACGTAGTTTGACAATTTCCAACACTAGCGTACTAACACACGTGCGTGCATGTAAGCAATATATATATATACTTATAAATTTTATTAAAATTCTTTGAAAAAGTGATCTAGAAGTTAGGATCGGTGTTGGAGTGTACCTACTACCTTAAAATTACAGTTGTCTGGGACGTACTGCAATAACCGTTACAATAGGTCAATTTCAAGGAAAACTTGTGTCTATTTATATAACGTGACTGTTTGCAAAACATTTAAACGTGTCGTTTACAAAAACTAATTCAAGGCTATAACTTAACAATATTGATGATATTGTTTACTTACTACTTCCATCGACTTACCGATCTTAGAATGATATAAACAAAATAAATTAACCTAGCAAGCATAAAAATCATACTTGTACGTTACACTCTTGAACGAACGAATACAGCGAAGTTAGAAGGCACAGGAAGGAAGAGCCGGAACAATGGCTTTCCTTTCCGTAAGGTGGTGGCTGTGGCGGGTGAAGGTTTACCGCGCAGCTCAGCAACAAAAACACACAACAATACATAACTTAAAATTGTGTTTTTGTCTCAGTGTACAATGCGCACAAAACTCCTTGAAAACAAAGGCACAACATACAGCGCATAATTTATATTGGTTCCGAGGAAAGCCAACAAAGACTCACACCTATCTACACTTCCTCTCCAGGATCCAGTTATCCTTTGCATCTGCACAGGAAGCACACAATATTTCGTACTGCTAACTTTAACTGTAAAGTCTTACTCTTATGGGGCTGCTTATCTAATTGATAAACTTTGTCCTGTCACGTTGAACGTTACGTTAAGGCTGCACCGTAGTTTGAGGAAAACATGGGACTAGAAATACAATAGGATAAGAATATTTCAGACCATAAAACAATTGTTTTTGTGTTTATCGTCCGACTATTGTGAAACAATATTAAACCCTAACTAACATATAAAAAAGAAAAATTCAAAAATAATTATCAAATGAAGGGACTATTTAATTATTAAGTTTCATAAAATAATAGTTTGTAAGAACAAAAAAACTAATTTCAGGTAATTGTTCCAAAAAATTTCAACACCGGTTCAAAACTTATAAAATAAAACACAAAATTGGAACTAACTTTTCAAAATTGTCACTGTATTTGCACAAATCACAAACAAATTTTATTTGAAAACATTTTTAAACTAGGTTTATGCTTCTATTACTCTCAGTTTTAAATAACATAAATGGCATATAAGAATTTTCGTTTGTGTTTTGATGCTGTCTATTTAGAAAAACTTATTAATAATTTATTTATTATTTAATTTTATTTAATCATAATTTTCAATATTTTAATTGGTTTGTTTTTCCGTTTTAGACAATAGTTCTAATAACTTTCTATAACAAAGATATCGTCCGCAACAAGTTTTTATGAAACCTTGTTTTTTCATCAGAATATGCTCTTTTAAACCTTCATTAATAATAACATTAACGTAGTTGTAGTCTATTTATTATTACCAAATTCTTATATATATATATATATATATATATATATATATATATATATACAAAAAAAGGACCTAGAGGGGGCATAAATTCCCGTACATATGTTGGTCCTATATACATATATGGTCCTCGTATAAATATAAATATATGTATGTATATATCATAGTGTAATTTAGCGATGTAGTTTCAGTAAGTATAAATATAATTGAATGGCTTATTTAATCTGGTTTTATTAAATAAAAATTTTTAACTGCAGAAAAATTACTGTTGTTTTTGTCTTAGTACTGTATTTACGTCGAGCAACAAATTAACAATCATTATAAGTTACGGAAACTTGTTTCGACTAAATATATTGATTCAGTGTAAGAAACATTGTTTTGAATTTAATTAATTTAACTTTTCGATATTACGACAAAAATATGTTGGTTTTGTTCAATAAAAAATAAAGCTTCTAGTGCTTCAAAAATATGTATTATTTTATTAACACTTATAAATAAATTTTTCATAAGATTATGACTAACTTATGTTCTTCTAAAATTAATTATAAAAGTTTTAAGTAAAATAAATATAGTGTATTTTAATTACTTTGTTTATTAAAATATAGAAAGTATATATTATTTAAAGGTGGACAGATACAATAACAGCTTTTTATTTGCAATAAACAGTAAATTATTAAATATAATGTGATTTTTGAAATAAAATTGTTTTTTGAATAATCATTCTTCATTGTGACTTTACGTGACCATAACACTATAAGAAAATATAAATTGTATAAAGTCTTTAGATATACTTGAAACTATTAGTAACTATATTCCTAAAACGTATACTATAGACTATTTTAATTCCATTAACCATAATAATTCATTTTTAATTTTTCAAAAAAATCTATAGATCTAAAAATACTTGATTTATTGAAATAACAAAAAATCATTTCTAAATTTTGTACGAATTTCATTCAAAAACATTTTGTTAACTTCTGATTACTAATTCATAACATGTACAAATGTCTTACTTATTAACTTTTAGGCATTTTCTGGGCGCGATTTGAATAAGAAAAAAATTAAATTTAATACTTTTTTTTTGTTATTTTAAGGCAAAAAGCACATTAAGGCTATTATCACCTCCCTAAAGGTAAGTGTGAGTGTAAAATGTTAAAGTTGTAAGTGTAGTGTTGTAAGTGTAAGTGTGTGTTAGATTCGGGTACTGCGAGGGACGTCTAAATCCTCTCAATAGGTGCCAGTATTTTTTAACTCAGCCGAAACACCAACTACTACATAACATTAGTTTTGGTTTCCTTCTTTACATCAAATTTCCAAATAAAATTTTGTTTTAAAATCGCAAATTGTTCTATTAAAAACCTAAACAGTTATTAGAACTATAAAGGTGAACAACTCCATAAAAAGAAATGAAGGAACGTGAGAGTCAAATATTGATAAAAAAAAAGAATATTTCTTTCTAAAAAAAAATCAAGTTTGAATTAAATATAATCCATTCAATTAAACATATCATAGGCCTATATTATATTCTTGCAAAATTCAAAAGAACCCAGTACACTGTGTGTCCTTCAGAGTACCATCACGTCTTGGGTGAAATCTATTTGTTTTGTAAGTTAATAAGTACTTTATTAGTGAATTTCCATCGAAAAATGAACAGTCTTCATGGTAAGACCCAGACCCAAAATCGTGAAATGAGCTTCGATCCTGACCTCTGGTTAAATTTTATAGGGTCGTTGTTAAAATTATATATAATACAATAATCTGTTATTTATTATTATTAAATCAATGCCATTAATACATGGCAATAATGTGCGTTCTATAGGAACAAAATTGATTCTGATAATAGCTTGGATAAGTTCGTCAATCAACAGTATTAGTTCAATAGTTTCAAAATGGCGGCTATTTCAAATCTTTAAGAAACAATTAAATTTTTCGTAAATGATTTTTTTAAATCTGATTTCACCATCGTAATCGGTTTTACAAACTGCATAAATTAGCATAATTTTGAATTTTCAGAACTGAATGAGATTTAACTTGATGAAGTAAAAAGTTTTTTTGTATTTTCAATATAATTTGTAATTTTAAAAAACTAATATATATATATATATATATATATATATATATATATATATATATATATGTACAAATTTTATTCCTAGTTGTGATGATTGAATCAGAATTTCAAAAAAGGGTATGATAAAGAATTATACTTTTGGAAATTCGTTTCCATCACGTCAACAAAACAGTGTGTGCCGCGTATGGTATATGTTTTAATATCTATTGACTCGTATCTGTAAACTAAGCCTGCTTATTTAATTTTTATAATAACTACCTTATACGATATTATTGAACTTCTAAAACGTTTTTGTTCCAAAAGATTAATTAGTTATTCAGTTTTTCTATTATAAGAGTCTCGGACCTTAAACCAAATATAATATGTGTAGGCCTATATGTAGGGGTGTAATGTGTAATACGAGTAAATACATATCGAATATAAAAGAATAATACTCTTTGCCAATGCCTTCATTATATTATTAAAAGTTATGCCTAATTTATTTTGATCCTGATTTAGTTAGAGTTTAAAGTAATTGCATCAATTGGCTCATGTTTTGTAAAGCACAAACTTACTTGGCCGGAGCGAGTGGTTAGGGTAGGGTTTGGAGAGGGCGAGAAGGGAAAATTGAATCTAACGGAGCTTTTTGTGCCGTAAACTTTTTAAACGGTTCCCGTACGCAGGTAAACAGCCCGTAATGATGTTTAAAACTAGACACTTCCTCTCGCTTCTTACTTCCACTTTGGAATGAATGTTAGATAGTTAAAAGAGAAGAAAGTTTAATGATTGGATCAGCAAATTGAAGGAATAAAATATTATGAAAGACTGTAATTAATTAACATTCCTCTCTCACGGCTGTTTACTGTTACTTACCAATCAATTTATAAACTTGTTTGTATTTAAGTTCAACTTAAGTAGGCCTACTTCAAAAATATAACTTACTTAAATTTGTGTATTCATCTCTCTCACGACCTAATAATGTATTATCAAAAGATACAGAAAGAAGTCAGATTTACTCTACGAAAAAATACAAAGTGTTTGAAGAAAATTAATTATGTATGGCTTGTTTCTATTCTAAATTTATTTTGAAATTTTATTTAAAATGGTTAAACTCTTTACCTGCTAAATAAATTTACTGTTTTTTCTAAATAGTTAAACATTTCTAAAGTTAAACATTTCTTCTAAATTGTAATTCTTTTTCTTGTTGTTAATAAGAAAATAGTCTACAAATTTTATAAATACCATTGAACTATTGAAAAACGAATTGTTTAAACTGAGACGTTTTACCCCTATTGATGTCACTGTAGACAATATTTTTCGGAAGTAAAAAAAAAAATCATATTTAGTAAATTTGTTAATTTGAAAATAATATTAATGCTTCACTTAGTAGGATTCGATATATTTCTACTGGCTGAAAACAAATGAAATATAGTCTATTACCGTATCATTATTACTTTATGTATAAAATATAATTTTAATAATCAATAATTTTTAGAACCTAAGAAATATTTATTTACAAAATAACCGGAATATATTGTTTTTTGTTGTTTAAAATAATACCAAAAATATAAAACATTAAAACAACAATAATTAATTTGTGTTTGATTCGTCGTTTCAGATGCCTGTAAGGAGCTTGCTTGGTTCACACTTCGCCTTGCAGAATCTCTGGGGATGGGGTAACATTGTGCCTTAGGAGACCAATAAGTAAGTAGTTGTTTCAGTAAATATTAAACACTGTAATTTGACGTTGGCTACTGATTTACAAAGTGAATATTTATTACTGCATCTATTATTGTTCATTTAGAGTTAGGAAAAATCACAAGAATTGAAAAAATAACAAAAATGAAGCTAAGTTTTAAAAATATATTACGTACTCTAACACTTGTTATCCGTATATTTTATGATTTTTTATAAAATTTGAGTACTGAAGCTTGAAATTTGAATACTTAAAGCTAGAAATGTTTTTTACCAAGTACAATTTAGGATTACTATATAATAAATTACATTTATAATAAATGTTTATTCTATTTAACTACACAGATAATTAATTTTTTTAAATATTTACCTAAAATAGTTCATACTTTTTCAGTACTTCATCATCTGTCAACGTACTTAAATAAATAAAAACTGTATACCTATAAAGCACATTTGAAGATATTTTTTTAGTTAAATTTGAAAACAAACACATTTACAATAAAACAATTCTATTCTTTCAAAAGTAAATAATTTAAAAATTTGAAACAGAAATTGAAAAAAATAAAGTACTTCTATTTCGCGGATTTAGTACGGGAGTTTAGACGGCCTGTTGGCATGGTGGAAAGAAGCGACGCCTGGGGAGTAGCGTCGCCACGCCCCCGTGAATATAAGCGTTAAAATGGCGGACAGGCCAGCGAACACAAACATCACTGGATAAACATTTCAACACTAAACAATTAATATAATGCAATTAACTTATTTTGTTTTACTCTGTTTACTCTTAAATATATTGCTTATTATTGTTTTGTATTCTGTTGTTCAGGGGATAGCCTACTGAGGGTTAGCATACAAAAGTTTATTAACGTATTAGAGATACAATCAAAAACTGATAAAGTTACATTGAACAATAAGAAACAAACAAAAATTGAACACATTTCAAATAGTTGTCATGATCAAGTGTATATCAGATTTTTATTTTTAATTGTGATATTCTTTATAGTTAGCCATTGAAAAATGTTTGAATTCATTTTTAATTTAAAAAATATTAGAAACATATATGCACATACTACTTTTGAAAAAATACAAAAAACTTCAACAAGGACAAACACCTGTTTTGATTGCAAATGGAAATAACACAGATAAAATTAAAGATGTTTTATTGTAACAATATAATTCACAAATAGCTTACAATGAAATCATTGTATTCCAAATAATACTTTGATTTTTTTTCCTTATAAGTTTATGTAGGTTTCTTCATAACGATTTTTTTTTGAATTTTAATGTCAATAAACTATCAATACTGCACAAGTAGTAGTAACAAAATCAACTTCGTAAACTAGAGGGATAAATCCCCCCTTCTTTACCCCTCTAGAAGGAAAGGGAAGGTATTACTGTATAGATATTATCGTTACATCAAGACGGAAATAATTTCTCATAGTTTCAATACCAACTATGAACACTGAGGATTTTCAAAATATTATTCCTTTCTTAACTTACCAATAGAAATTAATAGAAATATTAACCTCTAAGTTTAAACAAAAATAATACAAAAAATGGAAGATTGAAACGTGTTAATTATTTTCGCAAATCCACAGCCATAAATATATTAAATATCAGACTCGTTTTTAAAATATATTAATTTTGTTCATAGGTTAATCATAGGCTAAAACCATGAGAAAACTCTGTGTAGTATGCAAGATTTAAAATAAAATGCAGCCAGTTTTTAAAAAATTGACCGTTCTACAGTCAGAGATAATTTTCGCACTTTGTAATACCGTAAAAATATTGCATTTAAAATTTTATATAATGATTTTAGAACTTTTAAGTGTGATCAAACCTTCAGTATTGAAGAGTTTTTTCTCAAAAATTTGAAAGTTATGTAGGCCCTACAAGTATTTCAAACTTAGTGCAGTGAATCGCTTTATTTTGAAGTACCTGGTCGAAATACACGAACATATATGTAGGCCTACATACATAAATTGTCCTACTTACATTAGTCTATGTATATAATAAGTTTATATTATTATATATAGAAGTCAAGTTTGTTACCCAAATCAGTTTGTCCGTTTAAAAATGGTTATCTTTAAAATTCTTATAAATTTCCTAATTTCTTTGACTCATATTTCTTTAAAATTGATTTAACAATATAATCAACATTAAAATCTCGTAAATTTAAATGTAGATCTTGTTTTAAAAAATTAGAAAATAAACTCAAATTTTTATATTTTCAAATCCTACTTATCCATAATTAAAATTATTAACGTTTATTAAATAAATGCAAAAAGAAATAAGTTCTGTGAGTGACAGGTTTAACTGGATCAATACTGTAACCACTTTTGTAACGATTAAACGGTGCAAATCATCACGAATTTTCTCAGATTCAACAATTTCCTCCACAAAATCCAGTTCGGAAATTATAAAGAAGAACGCGGTAAGTAGGAATAATTCCCATCTTCGATTCATGAAATTTGCCATCAATTTTAGCTCTTCATAACTGCAGTTATTGTATCAAGTTAAAAAAATATTTAATGTTGACAGTTAAAAACAAATCGAAAAATCAAATAACCCTCCTGAATTTTTAAATAAATTAAGCCAATTTTCTTTCTATTATCGGCCTTGAAACAGATTTGTTTTAAGAGCTAACGGCTTATTCATGAGACAAATAATTACGTGGCAACAAAATCCATTAAACAGTTCATATACAAAAGTGTTAGTGGTATTTTTACCAACAAAGGATTGGAAACTAAAATGTTTAAAAATAAATCAAATTATACATAAATGTTAAGTTTTTATCGAACTAGGTTAGATTTTATGAGTTTCCAGAAATGTGCTCAGACTTAGAGACGAACATTTAAAAATCGGTTTTTTGGGCTTAGATAACATGAAAAATGATAACTATAACGAAATTATAGTTGTGTAGGCTATAGTTATCAAAATCTCAGGATAGAGTTTTTTTTTTGACTATGACAATAATCTTTCTTCTATACTTTGTATAACCAGAAAGCAAAATTAATTTTTAGGATTTGGGATACAGCTTACTTGAAAACCAATAACTGCATCATATACGTAAATTTCTGTATAACCTAATTTAGGCTACTTTTTACATCATTTTTGTGAATCCAGAAAGTGGAAAATTAACAAAAATCTTACAATCGATTTTTTACTATAACCTGACTTCGTATAGTAAAAAAAATAATTATAGAGCTTATGAAATAACAAAAATAACCGGATTAGTGATAACTGTTAAACAAAAGTTTTTAGATATTTGTCAACCGTTGATACCTTACATTTATTGTTGATGAAACTACCGAGCCTTGCGTTAGGCTAATGTCTGAGAAAAGTGTTTCCAATCATTTCTCCTGTGCAGAGAAATTATAATTTAATTATAACACTTGACTATTCAAAAAAATATAACTAATAATTTCTTTATTATTCTGTTACGACAAAACAGATCTAAATTAAAAATTAGAAAAATGCCTTCTCTTAGGCTAATTTTATTTTTTATTAAAAGACAAAAATACAAACATTTAGATATTTTAGTCGAAGAAAGTCCACTTTCTGAAAACAATCATTACATTTTTGAAAACGGGATCTAGAAAAACATGAAAATGCAGACATTATTATGTATAGGCTTGCTATTGTTTCCGTGCTTAAGTCAAGTTTATTTAATCATGGATAAGACCACCGGATGTACTCATTAACCACTAAATCTGTGCAATTCTGTGCAAACCCTCGTGACGAGGTTGCTTCTGGAATAATTAGCCAATCGCAGGTTACAATTAATATCCGTGAAACAGGAAATAGACAATTACGCTGCTTCCGGATAGCCAATTTGTCTTAATTTGTAATTACAAATATTTCCAATTCAATTATTGTTTCAAATAGAATAAATAATAACTTTAATATTTTGATCTATAAAATGTTATACAAATGCTGATCTTGCACTATTATACAAACATATCTAAACAAAATGCATTTAAATTGAAAATCTTAAATCAAAAGAAATTGGAATGTGTAGAGTCATCAGAAATTAATCTTTTGCATATATATATATATATATATATATATATATATATATATATATATATTATTTAATATTTTGTATTGAAAGCACATACATTTATTTTTTTAACATCATTAAGAAAATAAATGTTCAAATTTAAAATATTAAATATTTTGGCAACATTTTTCAACTAGGTTTACATTTTTTTAATAATTATTTCAAAGATGTACAGCAACAATTATAATAGTTTTATTTCAGGAATAGAGAAAAATTAGGCATATATCCTCTTTATCTATCCACTTTATACAACATTTGTATAAACCTAATTGTTCAAAGTCATGAACAATTTATTACAGTAATATCGTAGTAGGCTTCAAAAGTTTAAACTAAAAAATTACGTTGTATTCTACTTCTAATAAATTGCTATACAGTAATTAAAAGTAATTATTTGTTAACATAAATTTTCAAAATTCTTCTTAAATTATAAATAAAAACTAGGTGTTTGATAAAGTATCAACTAGTATTACTAAAATATGAAAAAGTACTTCGTAAAAAAAGAAAATACGTTATTATTAGAAAAAGATGAATAATTATAATAATAACAGTATTAAAAAAAGTAACCTACAATATGTTGGTAGGTTAACATAAAATGGAACATTGCAGAACATACATTCTGAGCATGAATATTCGATGTGGAATAAATATCCGCCTCGGTGGCCTACTTGATAGCGTACTGGGCTTTCACCCTAAGCATCCGGGTTCGATTCCCGGCCAGGGCTTGGCATTTTCATACGCTATAAATCATCCTATCGTCTGCATTAGCCCAAGTGTGCACAATAGTCGGACGTTAAACACAAAAAAAATCGATGTAGAATGAGAAAATAAATTTACTTAACACTAACTTTTAAATTTGATTTTAAAATGCTTACTGAATTTGAAAAATATATTTTATATGCTAAGTAGTATAAGAAATTAAGAAACGGTATTCAAGCAAAAATATTCTTAATAAGAAATTACATCTCATAAAAGAAACATATTTATGAAAATATTAAAGATAAGTTTCAAACTAATGATTGTAAACAAGTACTTTTGTTAGCGTGCAAGATGCAATTCTAACACTAAATAAATTCGATCCCTACTGAGAACTTCAATAATGTTCAGATCTGTTGTATAGGATCTGTAAATATGTAAGAAGATTCGTGACATGTGCTTTTAACATGTAGGGCCTATTTTAAAAGTAATTATAACGTAGGCTAACAGTTAAACATACAAGATAATTTTTTCGTTGAACGTATTCATAATTTAATTTTAAACCCCATTTAATTATTAAATGGCATTCCCAAAATACAGTCAAATGCCTGTTTAGAGTAACATAAACAATGCTTATTACTTGTGTCTGCTTTGGTTGGACAGTTTTACAACTAATATAGATGAGACTGTTCCAGATTTTGGCGGCGAAACTGTAGTCTGGAATGCGAGAGCACATGTGTGGGGTAGATGAGAGAGAGGCAAGGGGTGAAGGAGGCGAATGTGTCCTGGATTACAAGAGTACACCACAGAACATCGCATTGTTCTGTAAACACTTACTTAGACAAGTGTAAAGAACCTCCAACTTCTGAGTTCACTCTATGGTTTATAA
The DNA here is from genome assembly GCA_022606455.1 of Callitettix versicolor. NCBI lineage: Eukaryota > Metazoa > Arthropoda > Insecta > Hemiptera > Cercopidae > Callitettix > Callitettix versicolor. Next base: position 47,335,611 of record CM040184.1, read on the forward strand.
ATAACTTCCAGTACCACCACTCTTGCTTTACACTGTTTCCTTTACCGTTTTATAATTACAAATTTAATTGTTTTTTTAATGTTTTTGAATATTTCTTCTTTTAGATTTCCTTCTACAATCTTGAGATAATAAAAAAGTGTTTCAAAAAAACTTTAATATATTATCAATATTTATTTGTTCAGCAATATGAGTTTTATTTTAATTTCTTAATGTAACCTAGATCAATTCTAATAATTTTTATATAGAAGAAAATAAAACAATAATAAATGTACAAAACAAACAAGAATTGTAATAAGAAAAATAAACAAAAGAGCGAATTTAATTAACATCAGACGAGATAAAGAAAACAACAAGCGAAATTAATCAGCCAAGCGAGACAAGCTTGTTTTTGTTTTAGAAATAATGCAAACCTACACAACGAGCAGTAATATTTTGTTGAAATGGAGGGGGAACCTCTCCTGCAAGACAACACAGACGCTTAACTCGGCGTCCATCTTTGTTTTTAAGAGCGTCATTATTAAGAAGACGAAGTAGGGTAGGGAAGGGAAAGGGGTGTATTGAACGGATTCGTTAGAAACCGCCCCCGCATCCCCCGCATCTCGGCTCGCTAATTAATGGTCCGACTTGAAAAAAGTTTAATTTTGTACAAATATAAAGCGAGCTTTAAAAGCCTTATCTGAAAAACATTCACGTTTATAGGCGACCTAAAGTTTTAAATTACACAACGTAACTGAAAAGTAATACGTTCACACAATTATTGTTTAATGTACAAGTATTGTTCAGCCTAAGTATACTTAAGTTTCAAACCTGGAAAACTAGCTGTTCATGCTAAAATAATAGGCTAGTTTTAAAAAAAATGTATAGGAGAACCAATAATAATCTTTGAAAAAAATTAATTTTGGTAGAAAAATTATTATTTTTATGAATAAAATTCGACTTAGAAATTACTAAACTTTTTTATAACCTTACTTTTATGTACCAGAAACACATAACAGTGAGAATATGAACATAGTTTTCTAGGAAAAAATATGTACTTATTTAATTTTTTTAACCTTATTTTATCTGTTATTTTTGGTCATTGAGGAAGATTTACAAAATGTTTGACCAATTAAATCGAAATTTCATATTTGTTTATGAGATCTTTGACAATAATATTTTACAAAAAGTGTGTTTTTTTCTATAATACATAGCCTATAGATATAGCTTTTCGATAGATTTAATACGTTGTAAATAAATTTAATATGTTGAAATACAATAATATAAAGTAGAAAGTAAGTTAGGGACTATAAGAAAAGATGATAAGATACTATAACAATTCCCTCATATGAATAAAAATTCAACACAATTAAATGTCCAAACCTGTAAACTAAACTCGCTTTAAAAACAAACTGAAGCTAATAAGCTACTGTGAAGTGAAACCTGGAGACTAGTGACGTTCTGCCAGAGCCTGTATGTAGTCTACGATTGGCATTATCACGCTGTCTACGCTGATAACTAAAATTAAACAAAAACATTGCGAATGCTTTCTTTGTGTTGTCACACTAAAAGTATTTTTTTCGAAATAGAAATTTTGCCTCATTTTGAATGGATAATGCAAAAAATGTTGAAAAGTTATAGCCTACATACTCTGCAAAAAACACATGTATTTATATATATTATAAAAACAGCTTTTTTATTCACTATTTCACTATTATAAAGATGTGCAGAAGATCTGCACTATTTGTCATGTGCAGAAGTTTATACGTAGTCTGTATTTCATTAAGTGATAAACACAGACATTACTAACGTCTTAATTCAATAGCAATTCTTAAAAATATTTTCAGAAAGTAACTCAATCAAAAATGTTCCTTGACTCGTAAAACAAAATATTTGTATAAACATTAAGTTTTTGCTCTTACATTAGGACCTATAATTTCTCATGTGACAAAATGTAGAAATAATATTTTTATTTTGAAGAAATTTTGACTTGATCTTGAAAAAAATACAAATTTTTTAAGTGTTAATGGAAAAAGGAATACAAATAATTTGTGGCCTCTTTTCAACGTATAGAATTTTATTAAAATAAATTTAAAGAACATTTTTCGATACATAAAGCGTTTTAGTCTGTGTTAAAACCGTACTAGAAACTTCAAGCTTACAGTCAAAAATAAGGTTAAATTTGAAAACTTCTGTTGTTTGTTAAGTAAACTATTACAGCCTATTATCCCGAGGTTTTAAGGATAACGTTTTCCTACATGTTATAAATATTTTTTTTAACGCAATTATGGTAGATTTCCGGACCTCTAACAAGATGTTTTTGTAACACTGTTCCTTCAGGAACTAACTTTTATTTTATACTGTTTTTTCAATGTTCGTTGCATGTATTTTATTCACTATCTACTCATGTATACTGCATTTAATTGTACACTTATATGCACATCTGTATCAACCCATTCCCCAGACAGTCCTTTGAGTGAACTTTAACATAACTATAAATAATATGTTGTATATGATACTTTTATGCCTGAAAGTCAAGAAATAGTGTTAACCATTTTTGTAAACGACTGTTTTGTCAAAATTTCTGTTTGTGATTATTAGTGATAAATTAATTATTCTAAAAATGTTACTTTATTATGTTAATTGTATTGTTAATGTTTGCAATTAGTGTGTTATTATGTCGTTGCTATCATTCAACGTTTTTACATGTAGTTTTAACGTTTAGGCCAAAATTTGATCATCTTTAATAATATTTTTCATAACTAAATTATATTTTTCTTACGAAACTTTTATAGCCTATATTATTTTATAAAATTCCATATGTTCTACTTATGTATTGCAATTAATCTTTCAAAGTAAAAGTAATGACCACCCACTGCTTTGTTTGTAGAAGACCATAACACAAAACAGTAGCCTGCCTGTTCGACTTTCTATGATTTGCGGAGGTACTAGTGAACGTTTAGACTTACTCCTCCATGTAGCTGACCTCTGCCCTTCAAGTGTTTCAAGCTCCAAAACACCATCCAGAAAGTGAAATTACGAGAATCTCATGAATATAGTCAGGAAGAAAAAAATTGAAAGTTCTTTTGTCAAATCTCGTCTTAGTCAAGCCAAAGTATGAAACACTTAAATGAAAAGTTATTACAAATGGTGTATTATTGTATGCAATTGTTGTATTGTTAATGTTTCCTGTATCAGAACATGACAGTGATCTTAAGAACTTACTCTTCATATTGAAGTGGCTGTGGGTTGATTTTCTTGATGGCCTCACCACTAAACACAATACAACGCCTGGCGAGATAAATGTGTTGCAAACTGTTAAACTGGGAATCAAACATAAGAACTTTTCTCCATTAACATAAAAAATTTATTTTATTATTATCCAATCTACTAGACAAACAAGGAGTCTTTTAATTATATTCTTATCTAACAACACTTAGTGATTACTTTTTTTTATGAATAATATATGGTTATCGTCCATTGTTTTTATTTCGATAAATTTATCACTTTACAAATTTTCTGGTTAAGAAAAATGTTTGGATTGGCTGTCTGTATCTCTGTTTGCGCCTATGCGAATTTTACATGTATGTATAGTTTGCCTATATCTCGGGACTATAATGTTTTAAAAAACATATTTTCGAAATATTTTATATTAAAAGTTATTCTTTAAAAAAATGTGTATCTTATATTCTAGTATAATTAATAAATTAAACGTCATCGATAATAACACTAGGATACTCTCACCAGCAACGCAGGCCAATCCCACTTGTTGGAAAGTACAAAGGTGAGTTGTAAATTGTATAGTGAGATAACTGAGGTTTTCAGTATAGGCAACTTGTAAGACATGCGTCAATTGATCGCACAGTAGACCTATGTAGGCTACTGTAAAAGAGATAATGTCATAATTTTTAATTTCAATGCCTCTATGGTTGTACAATATTTAAGCCTGTATTGTTTCACATTTACATAAATGAACACAATTTATGATAATCTGAATAAATTTTCTTGATTTATGTTAATCAGGATAATGCAATTAAATGAAGCCGGCCATGTTGAGTGTTGTTGCTGTGTTCGTATAGTAATTGATGCAGCATCAAATGAGTTGAAAATGTAGATATAATAAAATAATCACCGGAACAAATGAAGCTACAAAGCCCAGATTGTTGCATATTTTTACCACATGTTTTACAACACGCTCCATTAAGCACTTGCTGATGAGGACAGTCTAGTGTTCTGGAAAACTCGCTGTTTTGCAGTCAGCAGTACTTGTGTCATTCACATGTGATTAAATTGTATAACTTGTGTAAATTATTTCGGACGTAATGTATATCTTATGAACATCATTTACAACATTGAATGGCACTGTTTTCTATCGATTCAAAGTGTCTTAATAAGATGCGTTATTTAAGTTCAAATACGTGTATGTTAAAATGCCATTTATTGACCTTTGCGTCTAACATTTTAAAATATTCAAATAGGCCTATTCAAAAACTATAGTATAGAAATATCTAGTCATTTATGGACACTTTTTTATAGGTCCTAAGATGTAAATTTTGCTCTGATTGGCTGTTTTAATCTTAAGTTATGGATACAATTCAAAACATTAACATAGCCTACGTATAAAATATTAAGTTTTTCTCTATTAATAACTGTTTTGGGAAACTTGTTAGGAAATACAGCTATTTTCTTAAAGCAGACAGTTTTGGTAGACTGTCTACCAAAAACTGTCTACAATTTATATTCATTATAATTTGTTTCACTGACATTATCAAAGATACTTTTGGAAGAAAGAGAAAGAGGAGGACAGAGAGAGAGAGAGAGAGAGAGAGAGAGAGAGAGAGAGAGAGAGAGAGAGAGAGAGAGAGAGAGAGAGAGAGGACGGGGGAGGGAAAGAGAGAGATAGGATCAAATGTTTTTCTATTCCTAAAAGTATTAACAATCTATGAGTAATATTAAGTTAATAGTTTTTTTTAAATACGTGATATTGAGAAAAATAAATAAGTTACTAAGTGTGGTTACCAAAATAATAAGTTCAGTACGACAGGAAATGCCTTTTCATCTGTCCTTTACGAAGAAGCCTATTTCACAATTTTACATTGGATAATTACATTAAATTTTATAACTTTATTGTTTTCTTTGGAAATTTATTACAGTATCATTTCAAAAATGTCAGGCTTGTAAATTTTATATTGTCAAATACAGACTATAGAGTTTTTATGACAATTTATTAAACATATTTAATAGACAATCAAGCATGAAATTTAAACAAATAATTAATGTTTTAAGCTTTTACTATAAAACTTTATTTACTTTATGAAGTAATCGATAATTTAAATAATTATTAGGCCTATTTTAGATTTAAAATATTGTAGTCAAATCAGCGCAAGTTTTACGTATGTTCAATCAATAATTAATTGAAGATATTTCAACCATTTGGTAGCAGAAAAAAGTGTAAAAACTTTACAAAACATTTCTTGCATTCAATTATTCCCATCAGAGTATTTATCTTTGAAAAGAAAACTGAGGAAAACCAACTACATTTAATTATATTTTGTTATTTAACATCAAATCGAAAACCAGATGTTAACAATTTAGAGAAATGTAATAGGTAGATAGCTCTAGAGCAAAGATTCAAAAACTTACAACACTTACGAAAGTTAGTGCAACATTTCCACTTTTTATACTCTTAGTGTGAACGACAACAAGTAACCACAGATAAATTTCTTTGGTGCTTCGAAACAAATATTTTAATTTCTGTATTTTTTTCGTCCATTTTTTATAACAGAAAATTAAAAATAAGTAATATGAAGTGTAAAATAAAAAAACCAATTTTCCAGTAAAACTAAAATTAATTACTAAAGTAAAAGAACAAAATAATCGCTTCGCAAGAACAGCGCAGAACACGGTCGTCTTTTCAAAGATGGTATCAGGTTATCTTTTCCAGGCGCAATGAATACCTCCCAGGGGCGCCTATAAATTGTGTCCCTGCTCCTGAAGAATATTAACTGCAATGCTAATTTAGTTTATGGCTCATTAGATGCGTTATTACGCTGTAAAACTGCTCTCACAACCTCTGTGCTATGCTCGTGCTCATTCACAACTTCACTTTACTTCATTTTACTTCTAGACTTCATTTACTTTATTCTACTATACCTTTAAACTTCTTTTAAAAAGTACTGAGATTATTAAAACAAATGTATTTAAATTTGTATTATTAAAATGTAATAGAACTACATTCTTCAACAATTTATAATTACAGTATTTGTGTTAAAACTCTATATTTGATTTGCAGCATTGTAAATAATGAATCTTTAGGACCACTTTGCCTATTTATTGTTATATAAAAGAAAACGCTTTTACACTTTTTAAGGACACCGATTGTAAATCACCGCCTATCACTCGTAAGATTACTTCCGAAAAAGTCGGTTGCTAATTTTGATCTACTGTCTTTGGAACTATTATTTTTTAAATATATTTCTAAAACACTTACACAAATTAGAAATAGAATCTGAATATCTAAATGTAAAAGTCGGTTGTTAATTTTGATCTACAGTCTTTGGAACTATTATTTTTTAAATATATTTCTAAAACACTTACACTAATTAGAAATAGAATCTGAATATCTAAATGTAACAGTATTTAGAACCTACCAATATTTGCGTTCTGGGTAAAAGGTAATCGAGATAAAAAATAATTAAAGTTGGCGTAATCAAGATGCCAGGTAAATGTATGTTCAATAAAATGGTATGTGGATAGTTTTTTATAATTTGAGTTGCGTACTCAAGATGGCAGATAATGCGGTCAAATTTGTAAAAAATAATTTTGACAATCCAAACTATGAGAAAATGTGGTGAAGAAGCTGGAAAAATATATGTATGCCTATGAGGAAATATTTAAAGTCCACATGACATGGTAATTTCTACTAGCATTTTTTTTTTTTTTTTTAACGTCCGACTATTGTGCACACTTGGGCTAATACAGACGATAAATAACAATAAATAACTAATAATATTCAATACAACTACTGCTAGTTACACGAATTCGAAAATAGAAGTGTTGTGTTTTCAGTACCTGGGTAGGTATGTACTTATATGTATGTTTGTATGTATGTTTGTTTGTTCCCTCATCACTTCTTAACGGCTCGTCCGATTTTGATGTACCTTAGCTCGTTCGATTCCTCACTTCACCAGAAGTGTCATAGGCTACATAACGTTTATCCAAATCACCCAATGGGGTACAATTTGGGTGAAATAGATAAGATGAACTTATAACTAATTTCATATAGGATAAATAAGTTGCTAGGATGTACTCATAAATTCTTAAATAACTGATGTACTCATACATTCTTAAATAACTGATGTACTCATACATTCTTAAATAACTGATGTACTCATACATTCTTAAATAACTGATTTTTAAGTGTAAAACATAATTAATAAGGACTATACAATAGGAATCACTCAGATAAAATCACGGAAAGTAATAGAAAAACACTCACTTCGGAACCAATAATCCTAGAATTGCCACTCAAGTTTCAGCTGATTCAGGGCGTTGAGCTGGGAAAAATGACACTCTGAACATAAAAATCGGCCAAGCCAAATCGGTGTTATGAAAATCGGAAGAATGGTAGGTAATCTAGCGATAGGCTTTGTCCAAAGGTCAGGATCGGGGACGACACCGGCTTTTCAAATTAAATAAACAGGAAATAACGTTCAATCGTTGACGCGACAAAAATTAAATAATTCGAAAATTAAAAATCACATATAATTGATTTAAATTGAAATATAAACTTTTCAATCCCATAGGCCTACATGGTAACTCTAATCGGCGTATGCAGTACATGACGACAGAACCATAAGGGGGAACACAGATGAGCGCCAGGACTCCGCAGTGCCTACTTTACAATTTTGTTCTTCTTTAAATCTCAAAAAAATGGGGAAATGGCTAAAAATGGTATTTCTTAGTGGCTTAGTCACTAAAAATTACTAAATAAAAATAATTAGTTCAAAAAAAAATTTTTCACACAACTGCTAAAACACAAAATATAAAAAATACACAAGAAAATTATAAATTTCATAATTAAAAGAAATGAAAATCTGAAATACAATTGACTTAAAAAGATGAAAACAAGGTATTAGAATAAACTCTGAAGAATATTTTTCGAGTATTTAGTTAATAAATTATGTTTTTTTTGTTATTTTAAGGCGAAAAGCACATTGAGGCTATTATCACCTCCCTAAATATAAGTGTGAGTGTAAAGTGTTAAAGTCGTAATTTTAGTGTTGTAAGTGTAAATATGTGATGAATTTACCTATCAAGTTCGTACAATACGTGCAGTCTGGGGCTGTTTAGTACAAATATATTGAGAGCTCCTGACTGAATTTATTATATGAACTTTACATGTAAATTCATAATTTATTAACTAAATACTCGAAAAATATTCTTCAGCATTTATTGTAATACCTTGTTTCCATCTTTTTAAATCAATTGTATTTCAGATTTTCATTTCTTCTAATTATGAAATATAAATTTTTGGTGTATATTTTTTTTTGTATTTTGTGTTTCAGCAGTCGTGTTTTTTATTTAACTAATTTAGTCTGTTTATTCACGTATTCTTGATTGAAATTCAATCTCTAATTTAATAGCATTTAAATTGTACATAAGTAGGTTAACGTTTGAAAATGTGAAATAAATGTTAGTGTCAATGTGGTTAAAGTAAAATAATTTCATAAGTATAGTGTCAGTGTACAAAAGAGCGTCGAGAACAAAAACGAAGTAAGGAAAGAGAGCGTCCCGCAGCGAGGTGGATGTGTTTGGAGGACTAAGAATACCAAGTCAGAGCTTAGAGGCCGGATTAGTTTTCGGCGTCAACGTGCGGATTAAACTATTCTTCCACAAACAAAGTTTTCTCTAAGCGTGCATGCAAATTGTCGTACTTAGAAGGCTTTAAGAATTCCAGTTTTCCTTCTTAAGTATTTAAACGTTTCACAGGTTGTGTTGTACAAGACATGTAACTATGAGTGACCCATAACCGTACTAGTCAGAGTCTGTGTACATTAACTTTGTAACCTTACATTTCTGCGAGAAAATCATTTAGATAGTTAAAAACGTTTTAAAAAAGTACACAAGTAGAACTCTGGGAGTTATCGACAGAAGCGAAGCTTCTTGTAATGATATCTTTGCTGAATATATAATTATTTTAAAGATATGTTTACAAATACCTTTTTTGAATAAATAAATAAATACGTGAACCTATCATGGATATTATTTACTGTAGTTATATCAAAAGGTCAGTTGTTCTATATTAATTCGTAACAATCAGCTGATTTCATTGAACGGCTGATAGGCTAAACTTTTATATTAATTTCGAATGTATTATAAGCATGTGTGCACATGTTTTACAACGTACACCTGTTCTTTAACTAAGGAAAAATACCGAAACCAAAGCAATAAAAAGTTTTAATAAAATACGCGTGTATTTTTATCGAAAAGAGAAAGAAAAAGAAAGAGACAAAAATAGAGTGACAAAATCGTTCCATATTCCCGTTACATTTTCTTGTTCTGCAGGCCTTTTTTCTACACTCTTCTCGTCAAAGCTAACATTAACAGCTTCGCCTCAAAAACATATTATTAGGAAGTAAACCAGAGGGATGGATCAGAAAGTGGAAGACGCTAATATACAACAACTGATATTACACATCCTTCACGAAATAAAATTAACTAGAATAGAAACTTTATTTTTCGTATAAAACTCAAACTCCTGGATAGTGGTATTTAGTGCTATGGATAGTGTTTTTGTTTTAAGTATTATGTTTACTACTATTACGGTAACATATTATTTCCTAAATTGTATGAAATATGACTTTCAATATTTGTGATTGTTTTATGATGAAGCAGTAAATATCTGAAGATGTCATAAACGGTTTAAAGTTGCCTATTTAATTATTTAGACCTGGAAAGACAATTTATTGCTTAATTGATCTTAACAAGTTGTAAAATTTGGCTTTTTACATTTTTTTAAAAACTTTTAATGCAAAGAAAATTTTAGACCTAAAACAAAGTACATACAACAAAGAGTATTAATATTTCAATAATAAAACAAATTCTCTATTTTAAAATTAAAAATTAATTAATACCTAATTTCAATTTTATGTCGAATTGTAACATTACTATAAAGTAAAAATGATTAACTTTAATTGTCAAACAATTAGTAAAAGTCTGTATCATTTAATTAAGAGAATGTTGGGGGAGGGGAATTTTATAATTCACACGTTTTCTCTCGGCGAAAAAATAATAAAAAAACTCCCAAAGGCTTCCAAATTACCGCAACAATCTGTCCCTTTTACATCGTCTCCCTTGTTCCGGATAAAAAAGGAGGTAAAAACCTCTCTTCCTGACATTTATATTAGGGTGATTTTGTTTTCATTACATGCGTTAAAAAACACAACTTTGGCGCTGACCTTTGTTGATCCCTTTTTAAGCCCTTAGTCTAGACGTCTGCAAAAAACAAGTGTCTGCGAGAAAATTATTTATGGTTTTTAATTTTGTCCGCTGACACTTGTTCTATAGATCTTTACTAAAATAACGTAATGTTTTTCAAACGTACTTTTACAAAAGAGTTGAATAATTTTTAGAATTAATCGATGAATTAGAATTAATTATGGCAGTCATAAAGGCTTTGAAACATAAATTTAAATTTTCGTATTAATAGATTTTATTTACACTATGTTCAGTATAATGATCTGCCTTCCCTAGCTTCGTCAATTCTACTTTCGTTGACGCGTTTCGGAGAACCTCCATCTACAAAAACTATATCTATACTGGTCACCAATATTATGGCCCGTCCTATTTATAATTTTCTATCTCCACCTCGTTCCCCTCAGCATGTGAGGTTTAATGTACACGTGTTGATTAGAGAAGGGGTACGAGGTGAAGATAAAAAATTATAAATAGGACAGGCCATAATATTGGTGACCAGTATAGATATAGTTTTTGAAGATGGAGGTTCTCCGAAACGCGTCAACGAAAGTATAATAGACGAAGCTAGGGAAGGCAGATCATTATACTGAACATAGTGATAATAATACTAGCAGAAAAGAAGAAGAATATAAAAAGATTTTATTTAACTTATTATTGGCCTTTGATACTGAAGACGTTGAGATATAACTTTTGTAGAAATACATATGTTTATAGCTTAATACCAAGGAGTCTATGCATATTTTATGTATTGCTACAATCAATCGACATTTTCTCAAAATTGAGGAATGTATGCCAAAATCTCATATTTTATTTTAAGCTTATTCAGTTATTTGTTTTATAAATAAAGATACTTTACAACAAATCAAAATTTGACATAATTTATTTTATACTATTGTTGGTGTTTATTTCTAAATTTAAAATACATAATCCTAATATTAATTTTGTAAACAAAATTAAATGTTAGTAAATCAGCTAATTGATAAGTTAAACCATATTATCAGCGCTTATATTAGTTTAAGAGCAAATTTTGTTTTATAATTTTTTGTTAAATAGCCCTTAAAATAAATGTATTTTTAATAATTTTGCTCTTTGTGATATTATCAAAATTTTAAAATGATGTATAATCAGAATTCTTTTCAACGTATAGTTTTGTATTTTTTTTAACTTCTATTTATATGATGTATAAGTTATTATTTGAAACTTTTATAACTTATTTTCGTAAATTAATTTTTTCCAATTCAAAATTTGTATAAATCATTCCATTAAATATAAACAGTTTGTTTTCAAAGCAGGTTAGCGCGAAAATCCAGTGTAAACTTTTTTGACACTTTTTTTATTAATTTTTAACTTACACAAAAAGTAATCCAGCTGATCAGATTAACTATATCGAGTTTGGCCAAACAGAACTATGTCCGAAAAATGTATCTGGTCATTTAATAAATTATTTTTTATGTGTAGCTTTTTGTAAAGAAAGTAAATAGGATTTTTTTGTTCGGAATAAACTTTAATCTGAAACCATTCAAATATTGTTTTAGTTAGGTCTAAATGTATTAAGTAATAACGTGTATTAAAATTGTTTACGTCTTACATGAATTAAACTGAAGTAAAATATAATTTAGATTGTAGATTTTTTTAACATTTAAAATAAAATATGTTGAATCAGAAAGAAAAAATTTCACATTTTTTAAAATGACAAAATATGTAATTTTTAAAACTAAACATAGAATATATATTTTTAAATCACTAATTTTTAGAAAATAATCCATGATAATTTGTTTTAACTTTTTTACTTGACGCCGGTTAGACTAATGAATAACCCCCCCCCACAATATCTCGCGATGACATAACGTGAGGAAAAAGAAATCTGTGCTAACTAGACTTGAGTCTGAATGCAGGTCAGAGATTGTAAGAAACTCCCTCTATCATACGGACTGAGCTACGCAGTTCCTACAGGATGATATTTAAACCTTGAGCAGTTACAATTAAATTAATATAATGTACCCTGTAGTTTTTAAAAAATATGTTTAAATTTCAATATGATCCTAAATTTTAGGTAGACGTTTTATAGAGGCCTTATTTAAATAAGACTTTTTAATCTTCAATAAGAAATCAGTGTAAATTTTATTGAACACTAAAATATTGCAAACCTAATCTGTAACTGTGCCATCCTGAGAATCACTTTGTAACTATACACATTATATACGAGATATGTTCAGAAAGTAACGAGAATTTTTTAATTTCGCGGGCTTGGAGAGTCCGATTGTCAAATATTGTTTTATTATATTGGTATACATGCCCTTGAAGTAGTATAAAACTTTCAGCTATTTTCATTGTTGACTTTGTCTGTGATAGCCACTAAGGTTAGACGTGTTTTTATGAGCTCGGCGATTTTCGTTTGTTAAAAGAAATGGATCAAAGAATTTGTATCAAATTTTGCGTAAAAAATGGAATAAAGTGTAACAAAGTGTGTGAAATGTTAACAAAGGCCTATGGTGAGTCTGCTATGAGTAAAGCAAGAGTTTACGAGTGGTATAAGCGTTTCCAAGAAGGCCATGAAGACGTTGAAGATGACGAACGTCCTGGACGCCCCAGCACATCAACAACCGATTAAAATGTGGAAAAAGTGAAAGAAATGGTTATGAGTAATCGCCGAATCACAATTAGAGAGGTCGCTGATGCTGTTTACATATCGATTGAAACATGTCATGACATTGTTTCCAGTGTTTTGTGTATGAAATGCGTGGCAGCAAAATTCGTTCAAGAATTGTTAAATTTTGAACAGAAACAGCGGCGAATGGAAGTTGCTCAGGAGTCACTAAATGAAGTCAACGACGATGCAGAATTCCTGAAACGTATTATAACAGATGACGAAACACGGGTTTACGGATATGACGTCGAAATTAAGGCTCAATCATCCCAGTGGAGGCATTCTGGCTCGCCAAGACCGACAAAAAAAGGCTCGACAAGTGCGGTCGAACATGAAGGTTGTGACCACTGTGTTCTTCGACATTAATGGCATAGTGCATCATGAATTTCTGCCACCAGATGAAACGGTCAATAAGGCGTACTACCTACAAGTTCAACGCCGTTTGCGTGAAGCAATCCGAAAAAAACGCCCGGATCTGTGGAAAAACAATTCATGGCTTTTGCACCACGATAATGCACCAGCTCACACTTCATTGCTTGTTCGTGAATGTTTGGCCAAAAACAGTAATATAACGATGCCACAGTCTCAATATTCGCCAGACATGGCTCCGTGTGACTTTTCCCTACTTCTAAAAATAAAGAGAACCTTAAAGGGACGTCGTTTTACAGCCGTAGGTCACATTAAAAGCGCATCGCTGAAAGAACTAAAGGCTATCTCAAAGATCGAGTTTGAGAAGTGTTTCGAGGATTGGAAGAAGCGCTGCCACAAGTGCATAATCTTCAGTGGGGACTATGTTGAAGGCGACAACATCAATGTAGAAGAATAAATAAATATTTTGTTCAAAAAATTAAAATTCTCGTTACTTTCTGAAAACACCTCATATACTTAATACATTAAAATACTAAGCTTTACTATAGCAAATAAGAAAAGTATAGCTCCGACAAATATTCGGTTGCATTTTTATAACTGTGTGCGATAACACATTTATAAAAACAGATTATTGTGTGTGTGTGTGTGTGTGTGTGTGTGTGTGTGTGTGTGTGTGTGTGTGTGTGTGTGTGTGTGTGTGTGTGTGGGTGGGTGACGAGGAAGAAGAGGGCGCTGTTGATTGCTGCTATTGAAAAACCAAACCCCTCATTATTAGCAAATAATTATGGCATAGAGAGCGGTAAAATTATATAATTTTTGGTCGGCAATGACAGTAATTATCTGTTTTTATGTCTTTTTTAACGTTTTAATTTTGTTTATTGCGTATTTAAGTACACCTGTTTCACACTTGTGTTACATTAATATAATAAATGTTTAAAATACAATTTTATACTTTATTTATTAAACGATTACATTTTCTTTAAAAACCATGTTAATTTTGTTTATAATCCTAATTACTTTTTTTTAACTTATTTATCGATATACACATGTTGTACATTTTCCTCAACGATGTTCATCTCATAAATTTAGTTTTCTCGATATATTTATTCTTCTCTGTTTTCAAACAACAGTATGTTTTCCTTATTACCTTCTTCTACCACTCTGTTTCACCCCATTACTACTTGTGATAGCCTATTTGCTTGTTCTTCGTCCTTTCTAATAATCACACAATTTTATTTTTTCGCTCAGTATTCTCTGTCATGTCATTCGTTAAATGAAATCGTTATATTAATGTTCCTATTTATTATATACTAGACTTCAGTGCTTATTTTCTCCAAGTAATGATTTTACCTTTATTCTCTTATTAATGTAATTTTTTTAATGTGTAATTAATTGCTATCATTAAGAAGAAGAATATAATTATTATCATAAAATGTTGCTTGTCCAAGAGTTTTCATTTAAAATTTGATATATTCTATTAAAAATTGTAATTTTAATATTTTATTAATTTATTTGTAGCTTAATATATACACTATATATTTCTACAATTTATTAATACATTTTGACGAGGAAAAATCCATATTTAAAAACAACTAAAATTTTAATTACAAAAATTATTATTTTAATATCATATTTTTGAATATCGTTATATTAGCCTAACTAGAGGCTAGGTTATGATTACCTACCAGTGTTCCGTATTTATATAGTTACATGATTAAAAAAAGGAGATAATTTTTATTTCAGTCGTGTAAAAAAATGCTATTGAGTTTATATACACGATCATCCAAAACGTTAGAAAAATTTAAGAAAAAAAATCAAGAAATATTTAAGATCTGTAATGTACTGAAAGCAATATAGGATTTTTGTACTTTAAAATATTTCAACATATGAACTGTTGATTTTTCTGCACATACCAATCCGCTAATAAAATTCTTCACCTTATGAGACGTGACTATAAAAACAGCAATTGTTCACTCAATTGTTGAGAGCGTGGCACACGTAATGAATCTTATTGCACAATTACACTGGTATTAATTTAAATTCAGTTTGAAGGAAAATATGTTCCTGTAACAAATATGTAAAACATATCCTATAACTTCGCGTTCAAAAACGATGTAAAGTATTGATTGATTTTGGAACTACTTAGAGGTTCTGCACATCTGTTAAGGTAACAAATGAGAGCCTGGATTGTACTTCCTGAGTAGCCCCAGCTCTCGGATTAAGTTAACAATATAGTAATGTAAGTGTGTTGATGCTATTTTTTAATCAATCCAAATTTTTCAGTGACCCAATTTTATAACCATTTAATATACAAGAAAGCTCCCCGTTTCCTTTAAGTTAAATTCCTTATTTAAATTATATACTTTTCAGTAGTAGGAATAACGATTCTATAGCCCAGCAACCGGATTGATCAAGAGATAACTCATGACTAACCCCACTTTCACCCGTGTGTCGTAGGAAAATGCAAGTACTTTGGTTTATCGTTCGATTGTCACAAGTACTCGTTCGTCAACCCGCGAAAATTGCCAATGAGGCGTAAATATAGGGCGACAAATTTAGTCGAATTTCTTTAACTGAATTCATACATTATGACATTATCGAAACTTTATCCTATAGCTGAGCTTCAAATGTATATACAAAAATATAGCAAGGGACGATCACCTCATGGTGTCTGAAATACCGGAGTGGCGTAATAACTTAAAGCGATACTTTGTTTTCACAGATACGCGCAGTATTATGTGAACCCCGTTTCTGGATAACATGTACAGAGTTATCTGTTGGGTTTACGCTGGGAATGAACAAGGTTTCTGCACACATCCATCGGTGACTTTATCAAATATTTGCTGTACGTAAAAACGTTTCCAGTTTTATCAAGGTCGATAGAATTATTCAAATATCTAAGATTTTTAAATAACGCTGCATCTTAGTGTATTTATTAATTTCGCAATATGACGTTAAACAGTAGTAATGAAACGGCTACATTCGAGATAGAACGGTTGAGAGATGTATTAAAGAAGAATTACATGCAAATAAAGTTCTGAGATGCTAACATGAATTTACTATTGACCACACAACGAAAAACCATTATTAAGTATTTATCGAAAATACAACACGCATTAAAGGCAGCAACGCCTGTAATGAAAATTGAAAAACAAAAAGAAATAGTTCCATCTATGACTATACTTTTAGCGTAATCGACACCGAGAAAAATTTCTTATCAAAAATTTCTGGATTCTACTGTGATAGCAGAATCTTCAGGATCTTCTCTTTCCCCAATTGATCTTTATACTCAAGATATAGTTAATCCTCGTAGCAGAGCCAGTGTTTTCTTCTATGAAGAACGCAACGAGTCGATATGATAGATACGCGTTACTTTTAAACACCTTCTCGTACATAAGTACATGTTGAACTAATGAATGGCACATCGAGGAAAAGAGAAATTGATCATTTATAAGGACTGAGGACTGTAATGGTCGGTTTCTAAGTAATACAGCTTACCGATGACGTGGACATTATTATCAATGTAACGGTAAGGGAAAGCAACAAGAGTAGCTGCGGCTAGAATTAAGAACCCTAAGGTTCAACCCTGCAGTTCAAAGACGCAGCAGACTGACTGATTCTTTAGCCATATCGACAACCGAGTCTGCTTAAAATGGTCGACGCTGACACATAAAAATAAGTGCTTACAAACAAAAGCCCCGTGCAAAATTACATGTCACACAGAAGGTCAATCATAACCCAAAATCAGATAAATACAAACGAATTATTAATAATTGTTTTCGCCGTGTTAAACAAGGACAAGGTCATTACGCATACTGGGACGACTCGAACGAATTGTGCTATTAAGATTATATAATAGAGGAAGGGATAGTTCAACCACAGGAACTGCGATCAACTTACCTCTTAAAATACCTAGTTCAGCAGATTGGTGCCCCTAATAAGTTCCAACAACCTAGCACATTCTGCTGAAGATCCCTAGGGTCTTGGAAACCAAAAACCCCTAGCATCCAACTAGCAAGAGCCTCACAATCAAAAATTATGTGACCTGCAGTTTCCTCCTCCTTCCTGCACAATCTACACACGGTTTCTCCGTGGTAGAACCTATTCTGTTCATGTGCACCCTCAGACCACAGTGCCTTGTTATGAGCCTCCTGAGTTGTGCTCTGCTCAGGACATCTGCTGCCCCTTTGATTCCTCCAGAAGGAACTTTGCTTAAGAGACGTTTACTATGGGAAAGCCCATGAAGGTTGTCCCATCTTACCTGGTGTTAAACGTAATCCATCCATTAATAGCGGACCTGGCTAACGATAGAGAAATTCCTAAACCCGGTTCAGGTCCGATAAACTCAGATGCAGATCCAAGTCCAGACAGTAGGTCTGCCTCCTAATTACCCTCAACTCCCCTATTCCTCGGAACCCAGTGAAGAGTTACCCGGTTATCCCGGGACAGAACGTCAAGGTTCTTCCAACATTCCCAGACCAGCTTGGACTGCATTATAGGACCCGCAAGTGCTTTTATTGCTGCCTGACTATCGGTATGAATATGAATACGTGCCTTCTTGAAGCCGCGATCCAAGGTCTCCCGAACACAGTCATTAATGGCCATTACGTCAGCCTGAAATACTGTTGTATGCTGTTCCAGAGTAATTACTTTCTTTAACCTTGGTCTCAGACCGTACACACCAACACCAGTGCCTGACTTTGTCTTGGAGCCATCTGTATACCATACTATGTCTCCAAGTTTTTCCAACACACGATCTCTCCCCTCAAAGGTCAAGTTGACATCAAAGGGTCTAGATACTATGTGCCGTTTAACCATCTGATCAGTCCCCATCATCAAGATTGGGTCAAAGATCTTTTCTGTGATTCTAGCACGCCCATAAATAGAGGACCGCCAGCCACCACCATCCTGCAGTCTGTAATCTGGCTTCCCCCATGACAAAAAGGTCAATAGGGGGAAATCCAAGAATAATGTCCATGGCTGCCGTTGGCGCAGTGTCCATACAGCCAGTGATACACAGGCAGGCCAACCTCTGAAACTTAGTCAGAGACTCTCTGCCCCCCCTCTGCTCGACCTTAGTCCACCACACCACAGCACCATAGCACACCATAGGTCTAATGATCCCAGTATAGATAAACTTCATCATTCCTGGTCTCAGTCCCCATGTTTTTCCAACCATGAATTGTGCTATAGATATGATACTTTTGTTGATGTCTCACGACGCTGACACACGGGTTATACAAAGAGAGCGTCCGTTATAGAGGGACCGAAAACGTTTTACGAGACTTACAAAATGTTACGGAAATAGAAAAATTCGAGCACTGATGCGATAAATGTATCAGTGTTTGACGTTATACCGAGAAAATGTGCGCATCTTCATTACCAACCGCCCGGAGTCGGGTTTGTTATTACAACACGTAAGATTATTACGTAATATCGATTCGTCCAGTGACTCTGATTCGGTCGTAAATCTACGTACAATTGTGAAACGATGTTTAATGTACAACTTTGTAATTTTGGAATATCACGCAAAGAACATCCGTTGGTCGGTCTAGCTAGATAGATGGTCAATGACGACGTGTGACCAAAGATTATTTATAATCTTAGATCTTCTTTTTTGTCAATAATTAGTCATTCAATAAGTTTCTATTTCTAAATTAGGACGCCCACAGCTGTACGGATTAACATTTACTTTAATATTCAATACGTGAAAGAAAATATGCTTGTGAAAAATGGTGGGGAAGGAGATTTTCAATGCCGGCGGTTCAGTGATTTGTAACTTTTAATCGCCCACGGATAAAAGCGATGCTGCTACAAAGTTCTATGTGGACAATCGAACAAGCGTCAGCGATGGGTATAGGCATTTTCAAAATAAAAATCTTGGATGTGCAGCACATCGTGTAGTAGCAAAAGACGCGTTTAGTTTGCGTTTTCCAATGCGAAACACTTTTTTCTTATTAAACTGCCTGTTAGTGATACATTTAACGCCAATAGTAAGAGAATCACTAATTTACCTATTATACGATTTAGGTCCCGTTGACCCGATAAATGTGAGACAGTTAAACAAACAATAGAAAGTCCTTTAACAATAAATCTTTTCCAACAAGTTGGACGGTGGCGGTGTTAAAGCCTACTTTGATGTCTGGTCTAAGCCTATCAGAAGCGTGAATAAAGGAATAGGCGATAACGACGCTGTCACTTTAATCAGCTGACTATAGCGATCGAAATGATAGAAAATAAATAATTTAATCATGTATTACGTGGAACTTGCATTTCATAACGAATTAATCAAATTAGCCTCGATCTTAACAAAACAGTACAACCATGATACTTTCTCAAAAAAAAAAAAAATATTAATTTTTTCACGTTATACGTTAATTGTAAAGTCCCCAGCAACAAAGAGGGTGATATTCGTCTTGGTGGAGCACGAACACTTAGTATCTGAGAAGTTAACTTTCACCTTCACGATCATTCCAATTCCAATTAATCATGATTTTATTTGAAAAAAATTATTATCCTATTTTTTTAAAGTTCCTATCAATTCTTATCTTTCCTTTTAATGCTTTCTAATTTACAGACCGTTATTTGACTATTTTTAATAATTTTAAGTTCTGTACGTAATTATTGCACCCAGCACTTTGGCTGACGTGATGGGTGTGACTTTAAATGAATTGTAAACATTCAAATTACTGCCATCTTAATTATTTCACTCAAATTTAAAAGTTTAAAATAATTACCTAAGCTGATAACGATATGTAAATCTGATTTTGGAATAATAAAAATTTATCCAAGTTTGAATCATATAGACCAAACACTAGCGAATTAAAATGTGTCCTAATAGTCATCGATAGAACTTACGTTCATAATCTTAGTCTACGAATTATCACTATGCACACTATCATATTTTTCATGTAATTTAACTAACGTTATTAAGTTAAAATGAAAATCAATATTATCAACAGACAGTTACTTAAAAGGCACATTCAAATTTTTATCATTTTTAATGAAACAAAAATTAATACATTCCTGAGAAAATTAATTGAGTTATTTAATTTATTTCCATTATACTTACTTGTAATGAAACATTTTAATAACATTATTAACAAAACATTGAAAATAGTTGTAATAATCAATGCAAAATGTATAAAAACAGAAACTGCACAAAGGAATTATAAAAATGTTTTGTACAATGAATGTTGTCATGTGTCAGGAGCGGGAGGCGTTTTGTTGGGTATGGACCGGCAGGAAAAAACAATTCAATCAATACCGAAAAAATATTTGAAAATGCATTAAAAACGATATCAATGCAAATTAATTGTTAGAGCAATGATTAATGCACGGGCAAATGAAACAACAAAAGCCTTCAAAAATATAACCTTTAAATACCGCAAATTAGCCTTTATTTAAAAACACGTTTACAATGGGTGTAATTTTTCATTTTGTTCATTTTCAATTTTGTTCATTTCATAACTTTGTAAATTGTGTCATTAGGCTTACTACAGTGTCCTTCCTCTTACATTTCAGAGTAAAACTACTATACATTGACTATATATATGTGTGTGTGTATGTGTGTGTGTGTGTTTGTGTGTGTGTGTGCGTGCGCGCGCGTGCGTGCGTATTGCCGCGTGCGGTTCGCGATTAGATTCAAACTGAATAGAAAAATCAGTATTTAACTTGTTAAGTATCCGATACGATTCGTTCAAAATGACGAACACCACAAACATTAAACGTTACAAAGATGTATTATGTGTTAAATCATACTTTTTGAAAGTTTTCTTTAGAACTACCATTGTTATTTAGCTTTACATTTATAACTGTTTTTTATGAATTTTAATATTTTGAAAAGCAAATTTGAGCAGATTAAAAACATGATGGGGAAATTTTCAAAAATGTATAGGATAAAAAATTAATGTGGATTAAAAGTTGTTGGTGTTATTAAATGAACTCTAATAACATTGATGAACTAGTGTTTTGTTTATGTATACCACTTAACGTTAAGCATACTCTAATAACATTGATGAACTGGTGTTTTTTCTGTGTATACCACTTAACGTTAAGTGAACTCTAATAACTCTGATGAACTAGTGTTTTTCTGTGTATACCACTTAATGTTAAGTGAACTCTAATAACTCTGATGAACTAGTGTTTTTCTAACCACTTAACGTTAAGTGAACTCTAATAACTCTGATGATGAACTAGTGTTTTCTGATGAACTGTGTATACCACTTAACGTTAAGTGAACTCTAATAACTCTGATGAACTAGTGTTTTTCTGTGTATACCACTTAACGTTAAGTGAACTCTAATAACTCTGATGAACTAGTGTTTTTCTGTGTATACCACTTAACGTTAAGTGAACTCTAATAACTCTGATGAACTAGTGTTTTTCTGTGTATACCACTTAACGTTAAGTGAACTCTAATAACTCTGATGAACTAGTGTTTTTTCTGTGTATACCACTTAACGTTAAGTGAACTCTAATAACTCTGATGAACTAGTGTTTTTTCTGTGTATACCACTTAACGTTAAGTGAACTCTAATAACTCTGATGAACTAGTGTTTTTCTGTGTATACCACTTAACGTTAAGTGAACTCTAATAACTCTGATGAACTAGTGTTTTTGTGTGTATACCACTTAACGTTAAGTGAACTCTAATAACTCTGATGAACTAGTGTTTTTCTGTGTATACCACTTAACGTTAAGTGAACTCTAATAACTCTGATGAACTAGTGTTTTTTCTGTGTATACCACTTAACGTTAAGTGAACTCTAATAACTCTGATGAACTAGTGTTTTTCTGTGTATACCACTTAACGTTAAGTGAACTCTAATAACTCTGATGAACTAGTGTTTTTTCTGTGTATACCACTTAACGTTAAGTGAACTCTAATAACTCTGATGAACTAGTGTTTTTTCTGTGTATACCACTTAACGTTAAGTGAACTCTAATAACTCTGATGAACTAGTGTTTTTCTGTGTATACCACTTAACGTTAAGTGAACTCTAATAACTCTGATGAACTAGTGTTTTTCTGTGTATACCACTTAACGTTAAGTGAACTCTAATAACTCTGATGAACTAGTGTTTTTCTGTGTATACCACTTAACGTTAAGTGAACTCTAATAACTCTGATGAACTAGTGTTTTTCTGTGTATACCACTTAACGTTAAGTGAACTCTAATAACTCTGATGAACTAGTGTTTTTCTGTGTATACCACTTAACGTTAAGTGAACTCTAATAACTCTGATGAACTAGTGTTTTTCTGTATACCACTTAACGTTAAGTGAACTCTAATAACTCTGATGAACTAGTGTTTTTGTGTGTATACCACTTAACGTTAAGTGAACTCTAATAACTCTGATTAACTAGTGTTTTTGTGTGTATACCACTTAACGTTAAGTGAACTCTAATAACTCTGATGAACTAGTGTTTTTCTGTGTATACCACTTAACGTTAAGTGAACTCTAATAACTCTGATGAACTAGTGTTTTTTCTGTGTATACCACTTAACGTTAAGTGAACTCTAATAACTCTGATTAACTAGTGTTTTTGTGTGTATACCACTTAACGTTAAGTGAACTCTAATAACTCTGATGAACTAGTGTTTTTTCTGTGTATACCACTCAACGTTAAGTGAACTCTAATAACTCTGATGAACTAGTGTTTTTTCTGTGTATACCACTTAACGTTAAGTGAACTCTAATAACTCTGATGAACTAGTGTTTTTGTGTATACCACTTAACGTTAAGTGAACTCTAATAACTCTGATGAACTAGTGTTTTTCTGTGTATACCACTTAACGTTAAGTGAACTCTAATAACTCTGATGAACTAGTGTTTTTTCTGTGTATACCACTCAACGTTAAGTGAACTCTAATAACTCTGATGAACTAGTGTTTTTGTGTGTATACCACTTAACGTTAAGTGAACTCTAATAAGTCTGATGAACTAGTGTTTTTTCTGTGTATACCACTTAACGTTAAGTGAACTTTAATAGCCTTGATGAACTAGTGTTTTGTTTATGTGCACCACTTAACATTAAGTGAACTCTATTAACATTGATGAACTAGTTTTTTGTTTGTGTATACCACTTAACGTTAAGTGAACTCTAATAACATTGATGAAAAAGTGTTTTGTTTGTGTGTATCACTTAACATTAAGTGAATTTTAATAGCTTTGATGAACTAATTTTTTGTTTGTATATACCACTTAACATTAAGTGAACTCTAATAACTTTAATGGACTAGTGTTTTGTTTGTGTGTAACACTTAACATTAAATGAACTCTTATAACCTTGATAAACTAGTAGTTTTGTTTGTGTTTACCAATATACTCGTATGTTTAAAAAAATCTTTTCTACACAATATTAGAGATTGTACTGTGTTAATCAGATATTGCAGTATCGTTAAATTTGTAGCGACTCTTACCGCCAAAACACGTTTTCATTGAGGATGTCTATCATTCATAAGTCATTTTCAAACATTTAACAAAAACCTCCACTGCGATTATAAGCCAATCCCTTATCCCAATTTTTAGCTTGAACAAGATTGTGACTAAACAAAATTGCAGCCTTTCAAAAACTTTGTAAATGCATAACATTTTAATCGTAATATTTTTTTAATTGATTTTACTAAGTTATAAGCATTAAATAAGCTTAAATCTGTAATCAGTTATAAACTAATACTAATTAATTAATTTAAAGTGAATTGCTTTATACAATTATAAAGAGACACGATTTCACTTATATAAATTAAACAAATGTATTTAAAACGTTATATTATTAAGGGGGGTCGGCCTTCCCTATCTCGCCAATGTTATTTTATGATATTTTTAGGTACATTTTTCTCAGTAACTATTTTAGATACAGCTGTGAAATTTTTTCCTAGTAATATATAGACACTTGCCAACATTTTAACACAGGGAAATTTAAATATGTGTTTTTATAAAACTGTGGCAATTTTTTAAAAATTATAATATTTTTTATTTCAGATTTTCCGTGTTTCTGCACACATGAAATTAAATAAAATAATTTTTTGTTAAAATATTTATAAACCCCTGTGTTAAAGTATGCAGAATGATGTAATAAACAAAACAAAGCAAAAATGAATCTTCTAGCTTTTGTAGTTTATGAGAAAATGTACCTAAACATGAAAAAACAAGTTTCGGAAAAACGCGTTTAAAGTTTATTTTACATTAAAATTCTTTACTTACAAATATTTAGTGCATTCCTGCCCCATAAGCTGGATTATCAGGATCTTCCTGCATCTGATAATCATCTTCCAACTTTATTCTGCCTAAACTATTCTTCTGTCTGCTTCTAACCATTCAACAGTCTAACCCAGGGGTCTCAAACTACGGCCCGAGGGCCACATCCAGCCCGCGGAGAGCTAGCATACTTGAAAACTCCTTTTAGAGAACATATTTTTATAGCAAATTAAATTTAGTTTACTGAAGTATTCTAATTTTATGTTAAATAATTATTAATATGACATCTACATTGATATGGTCATGGGCTAACTACTCATAACATTGTTTTTCGGACTTTTTTTTTCATCAGTGGACTATTTCACTTTTTACCACCGGCAACAATGATAATATGGTTTTGGCCCTCGAAACTTACTGGAGTAATCAGTATGGCCCTAAGGCTGGAAAGTTTGAGACCCCTGGTCTAACCCAAACTATATTGTATGCAGTGAATTATCCCACGCTACTTTTTTTTGAAAAAAAAGTCGGTACACTACTACATATATAATTTTTTTGACTAATTGTACAGTTTCAAAGCATAAAGTGTTATATATATTATTAAACAAAAAACTCCAGAGAATATTAATTCAAAATTTAAAAAAAATGGAATTTTTTAAGATTTTTTCAGGCCGACCCCCCTTAATACATGAAAAGATAATATGCTTTTATACAATAGAGTCGCCTCGGTGGCCTAGTTGATAGCTTACTGGGCTTTCACCCCGAGGACCCGGGTTCGATTCCAGGCCAGAGCTTGGCATTTTCATACGCTATAAATCATCCCATCGTCTGCATTAGCCCAAGTGTTTAACAGTCGGACGTTAAACACAAAAAAAAACTTTTATACATTATAACATAGCCTATTGCTTTTGAAAAATACGAGCATATTAAATGTTTTAAGGAAGTATTTTTAACAGCATTAGTATCAAAGTATAATAAATGTCAAGAACACTTGGACAAAATTAAAACCTATCTTTTCCTGAGGCAAACTATTTATAAAAAAGTACTGAAATAACTTAAAAAAACTACGCTATGCGTTAGTTAAAGTTCACTGCATATATTTGTCCTACACCCTTGTATTCTACTATTTATGTTGCTTTCACAGACAATATCCTATGTTTCAGTGAGCCTTATATTTCCGATCAGTTCTAATGTTTTTGTGTTTATAGCAATCTGTTATTACTCGGGATCTATGTAATTATCCTGTTTTATATAAATCCATTTTCGTATATATATATATATATATATATATATATATATATATATATATATATATATATATATATATATATATATATATATATATATATGTGTGTGTGTGTGTGTGTGTGTGTGTGTGTGTGTGTGTGTATGAGCACATATTTATAAAAAATTACTATAATTTGGATCGTGTGTTGTTTTTAACATTTGTCTCTTGAAGGTTAGATTAGACCCAAGTATATTGAGAGTGAGAAAAAGCGTATAAAATTGTGATTGAACAAAACTGTGATTCAATCACAATTGGAAAGATCCCAACAAAATGGGGAAGTTCCAAGTAGTAATCATTGTTTTAATGTACTTTTTTTTTAAATACGTGAAGTTTAAGTGACCACGGTATTGTCAGAGGCTCACTTATTGTGAGTATAGGTTTAGCAATCCCGAGGTGCCCTAGCTGAATCTTACCTGTTATCTATCTGTTCTTTAGTTAGATACTTTCATTCCCAAGCAAAGATGGAACAGCATACGGCGAAGGCTGAGTAACTAAGAGCTAGCTTAGCTTAAGTATGCAGACTGAGAGTACTAGGCGATCTCCAAATGTAATCTAGCCTCTTCTATGAATGCAGTGTAGTGATCTGTATGAGTAAACATTTTATTTGCCCATTTATTTCTGACATTTTAATGGCTGAAAACTAATTGTTCTAACAATGAAGTAAAATAAAATCGCTTAAAAGCTACAACAAAATGAATAACTTTGGGCCTACGCTTCTTTCTGGAACTCTTTTGAGACGCATTTACATCGGTACATTTTGGTCATAGCGTACCACATACATAAATAAAAATATTGATAATCGAAATTTTCATTTAGCCTCAGAAACTGCATCGATATTTAAGTGCAGATAATTTTTTTTAACTGCACAAAAATTAATTTTAACATTTTGTAACAATTTATTTATCTATTTTTAATTTAGAATATCATAACGTAGCATCGATATCAGATATCTAAGTATCTGTGACTCACTCGTTCACAGATCACAACCACTATAAAACGTTTACATCTGAGATGCAGAAGAACGACTTTAGTAATATCATTATTAATAAATTAATCACTGGAACATATTACAACTAATCTAGGCGTTCTGAGATCTTTCCTTGTAGAGGCCTTTTAAAGTATTCTCACCTTCAATAACAATCACCTTACTCTACGTTTTAAACAGTGGAAGTACTCAGAGAAAAGAAGAAGAAGAATTAACACTAATCTTTTAAAACAATGTATTCATAAACAATCGTATAACCTATAAGCAATAATTTACAAATATAGGACATTTTAATTTTTAAATAATATATTTTGCTTTTCTACACAGAAAAATGTATTAAGTTATATAATTTTTTCAATAAACTTCTCTAAATTTGTATAAACTCACTAAAATCAAAATAAATACTTACTTATAGACAGGTTTAAGTATATTTTCTTACTAACCTTGTTTACTATTTTAATTATTGTTTACAGATTCATGTTGTAGTAAAGAACCGTAAATAAATTTTTTTAGTAATTTAAGTTTATAATGCGTTAAACAAATAGATAATAAAGGTAAACTACAGTAAATGCATATATTGTATAACACAATAACTCTAATACTTCAATATACTAATGGGCAAAATGGCGCTGACTATGCTGTAGCTCGTAGCTAAATTATAATCAACAAAAGCTGCAGCCCGTAGCTAATTAATTATTATTGAATATGTGTGTAGAGACTCACACGTCCAATAAATGTAAAGGTTGGACCAATCAATAACTGCAGACAGGTCCAAACTGTACCGCCACCATAGCCAATTGTACGTTATAGAGGTGGCGGTGAATATAGTGCCATAAAAATAATCAAACGAATATGGCGTTCAAAGAACACAGAAACTTTGTGTATGATTGTAAAGTATTCTGTTTTGTTTTTTTAAGTTTCACAATCAATTATAAAAATAGGCTGAAATTAAACGCATTAACACAAAAAAATTTTCTATATACCGTTACGTATCTTTGTAAAAGTTATCATTTAAAAACAGGTTTTCGTTAATGGAAAAAATCTGAAAGACTAAATTTTTCAAAATTTAATAAAATTGCTCAAATTTAACCTATATATGTATAGACTATTCATAACTGAAGTTGTTGTTTCTCTTTGTAAACTTTGTAAACAAAACCAGGCTTCTATCACAACTTATAAGAAGTAAAAAGTAATCCGATTTTATTGACGATAGCTACTGAAAGGTTTTTTGAAAAATGGCTACCCATAATTGTTGTTTTTATACTTTAGGTACGCTTTAGCTTAATTTATTCAAAATCCTTAAAACAAAATTTAAACAAAATCTGCTTATTTAATTTTTTTGTATTTTGGAGTTAATAAACTTAAAAACAAAACTTCTGGTAATTTAAAAAATCATGCTAATATATAAGTAAACGCTTACCATATATCGCACTCAGAGGCAAGTAGTCATACAAAGTCCATTTATTGGAACCCAAAACTGATATATCAGTGAATATCAATTTTTGGAACTTTCCCGATAATGTTAATATCGTTTAGGAAGTTACAAGAAACGTGTTTTTCACAGGTTACGTAATTTCAGATATATTATAAATATCTGATTAAATAATACGTTATTATTTTTACTTAGTATTAATTTATAAATACATTTGTTACTGTAATAAAATAATACATATTTGTATTCAACAAAATACTACCTTTTTTAATATTTCATTTAGAAATTTTAATTTATATATTTTTAGTTCCAATTATATTTTATACAAACAAGTTAGATTTGAAATGTTTACATAAATTTGTTGTTGTATCATTTGTTTACGCTTGTTGTTTATTTATAAATTTATGTTTATTTGTTTATTTATGGTTGTTGTTTGAATAAAAAATAATATACTGTAATAAAAATTTTATTTGGTATTTAGCATACAGCATTTTAATATAACTGGTTAGCAATTTATTTTAAGGCTTACTAATAATTCATTAATTTGTTTAATTAAAATGGTTTTAAAAATATTTTAGTATTAAATCTCGATGAATCAGAATTGTGTAGTAAAACGAATTTCAATTATTTAAATTTATGAATGTGTTAAATTGATCGATATTTAAATTGTTTCGTGCATAAAATCACGTTATTAAATAATGATGATCTTATTAATAAAAAAATTATTATTGAATATTTATGACTCACGAAAAAATGGAGGAAATATTTTTTATAAAATAAATGAATCAATTACCAATAAATTATATGTCACTCAATAAACAAAATATTATAAATAGTTTATTTTAAAAAAGTTAAAGACATGAAATTGCAACATCCTTTTTCTAAACTTAAAATAAATTCGTTTAAAATGTTTTTACAGCTTTGTTACCGAGCGCCATCTGTTATTTAAACTATAAAACTTCTGAACTTGTCAGATACAGTATTGATTGCACAGCCCCTCTCGTTTAAGGACTGAAGGGTTGCATCGATTTAGTCATGGAGAGGGTTGCTAAAGGTTTGCAATTTTGCTGCTAGAGTGTGCCACTGGACAGTGTTCTACTTAAACCGGATTTTTAAATTTGGCGCGTTATAACACTATTTTTATAACATATCTAATATATTAAAAAAATGTTTTTTTACTCTTGTAACTTACGAGTGAAAATCTGGAAAATAAAATTACTACATTAGTGGACAAACTATACCATTATGAATTTTTATTTATCATCTTCAAATAAATATTAGGATTCTATAAGTCACAATGTTGCCGAAGAACTGTAACTAAATTACGCAACTCAGTTTGTAGGCTTGATGCTGCGTTAAAACATTAACTTTTAAATGTATAACTTTCCAAAAAACAAATTTAATTTTAACTTCAAACACACCCCATTTACAAAGTATGAAAATAAAATATGCCTTTATATTTTACTTTTTAATTACTTATACTTTGATATATATATTAGTAAAAACTATTTGATTTTTAATAATAAAAACAAGTTTCTTTATTAATTCAAATTTGTGGTTATGTTTGCTTTTTTTACATAAATTTGAAGTTTCGTGAATGGGCAGAGGAGACGTCTGTGTAAACGTTTTGTCTAACAAAAAATCGCATACATCATCACAGTAATATTTAACATTATTAATTGCATTACAAAAACACAATACGAAGATTATTCTACGCAGGTATGATCGATTAGTTGAAGGATTTTCTTAAATGATTAAGCATAAAATTTGTACAACTAGAAATTTTAACTCAAATAACTATGTTTCATATTATTTTCGTCCTCAATTCCTTATAATTTTAAACCGTTTATTTGTTTTTATACCTAAAATGTTACCATTTTCAGATTAAAAAAAAATGTGAAATCTGTCCGTTAAATGATAACTTCTTTTATGTTATTATTTTAAAATGCTAAACAAGTAAAAGTTTAAAAAAAGGTTTCAAAAAATATGTTTCCAACCAAATATTTAAAAACTAGATTATAATGGGCCACGGTTCTTTAGATTTGCTGTCCAGTCATGTTAAGGTTATAATTATCGTTTCAAAAATTAAATATGGATCGCAATAACGGATCAGAGCTGCTCCAGGAGTCGTGTCAAGGTCGATCGGTCTTACTTTCATTCGTACCAAAGAGGAAAAGGTAAGACTTACCAACAGTAGGTCTACTTCAATAGTTGTCTCCCTTTTTTTAATCAATAAAGACAAGGACCGATTGTCTAGTGTCAAGGTCATTTCACTATTAATAGTAACAATAATAATAATAATAATAATAATAATAATAAAATAAGGAGAAGGAAAAAAATTTAAAAGTTACTTACGATTTTAAAATAACAAAAACACATTTTTATATTTATTCATGCTACACACTAACATACATTATTCAACATATTGTTAAAATAACCGAAAATAAAATGAAAAATAAAAAAATAAGAATCAGTTATAAAAACACTTATGATGTTTTTGCTACATGTAGTAATTAATTGACAATGTGTAATTCTAGACTCACATAATAACATGTCCTAGGACAGATCACCTGTTTACTTACAATACACCCAATAATCTGTAAGACACAGTACATGTCAACAAGTTCCTCCTGGGCCATTTCATATAGTTTTTAATACTTAAGTGTACAGTAGCTCATGAAGTGATCTTTGTTTAATTATATAGCCTAGTATGTAGCAGATTTAAAATTTCAAGTGAAATTATTCAAATAAATATCACACATTTTATTTTTAAATATATGTAAGGCTACTTCTATTCATTTCTCACCAGTCGCTGATGCTATTCTTATTTTTCAGTGAATATTCCTAAATCGTTAGATTTTTTCGTCTCTGCTAACATAACCTATTTTTCACTCTATACTTTTTTCTGAATAATACTTTATACTTTATAATTCCCTGAGGACTTTCATTATTTCTGAAGTCATAAACAATTCTAATTTTACTACGAGAAAGTTTTTTTGACTCTGAATTTAAAAAAAAAAAGTTATATTTGAAGGACATTTATAAGTATATTGCAAAGTTTTATGATACTTTATATCCACCATTGCTTGAGGTAAGTTTCGAAGTGTTGTTTCAACTTTTAAAAAATGCTTTATTTCATACAACATACAAATATTTGCTTTTCCTAAATTTGTTAATCCGTAGTTTATTTTGTGTAAATTATTCATCAGGCACATAGTTGTCTAGTTCAGCGGCATATCCTTTATGATGTTTCTTCACGTTTTCTGCTCATGCGCAGTTCTGACCAAGATTTCAAAATTAGTGCCACCATATTTAAGGAAAACCTTTCACCGCTTAAATAAACTTAAAGAACTTGAGGGGACTAATAAGTCCAAACGTTTGTGTTCAGTATTAGGCCTAATACTCTCAGCTATCAATATAGCAGTTTCAAATGCAAGTATTTTTCTACTTTACTGAGTGTATCTGATAACATATGTTTCTGCTACTATATACTTGAGGTAAAGTATAAGTATGAAGTAAACTATTCTATGAAATTGCTTGCTGCTAGATCTAATTTTGAGAAGAAAAAAATATTTGTTACATGATATAAGGTAAAATATAAAATTCTATGTAATATGCTCCATGTGACATATTATCTTCCAAACCTGTGCAATTAACTTTAAGAATTGCAAAATGAGCTGCCTTTAGAACATATTTTGAAAGATTTTTTTAAATTATATATTTATAGACCTATATAAAATACTTATTTGATAATGACTCATTTGAGTTTTTTTACCCAACAAAAACAGTTTATCCGTCTAAGAATCGCAGCCTCTTATAATTATAAAACAATCTTACAATCTACAATTAACTTTTAAATCTAACACTTTTTTTAGAAAACGGATTGAAAATACTAGCCTATAAGAGGTCATTATTGTATTTTCAATTACATTAAATTTCTTAAGTCATAAATTATTCATATTTTAACCTTAAAATTTATTATATTTAAATACAATTTTCGATAAAGCGTATTCTATAAAGCCTGATTGTGATTTTAAACGAAATAATTAACAGTAGTTTTTTTTAAATTTTGTCCCCGCGAATAATCTATAAGGTTATCATGACCCGAGTTTATAATTTCAAAAATTAAATATATTTACACAAAAATAATTTACGGCATAGGCACAAAAGTTACAAAACACTCAAAAATATGGAACGCTTCCCCATTTTGCGTGTCATCCTTGCTCAAGGGCCTGCCAATTTTCTTTGTAGCGTTCCAATATTACAATTGTCAACCTACTGTCAAAAAAGTAATTTATTTTTAAATATTTACATTCCAAGTGCTGAGTGAGCGCTTCCGTTGAATTCTTCCTTTATGTAAACAACGTTGTTAGTTTAAAAAATTGCTTCCGCCTAGTTTGCGAAACAGTTGCGTGAGGTGATTATTAATTTCGCACAGATTTACATAACCAAATTTATTATTCTGTTTTCCTAAAAAAAAGTAAATAGGATATGCAATTTAATATATTTGTAATTACATTTAACGTTTTTTCAAATAATGTTTTAAAAAAAAATATTTCACTTTCATTAATTAAATAAAACGTGTAGTGCAATGCGCAATGGCGAATAAAATGGACCGATCCACCTTCTGGCATGGCTTAATTCACACAATATATTAAATTAAGCTAACATATCCCCCAGCGCAATTAAGCCTATACATGCCCCCCCCCAATACCCCCAAACTGCACAATAAATTATGAGAATTCACGCCCATCAATAGCTTGATGTTAGACTAATCACTGTTTACGGTTTGCACAAACTGCATGTTAATGTTAATTAGTGAAGTGTGGCGTGTACGTTTTTTGTTTGAATTATTTATAGTTTTTTTATTTATTTTTGTGACACGAGTAAAGGTTTCTTTTATTTATCTGGTATTTTTAATGTAAAATTTTGTTAAATAGTAAAAACATGAAATCTAGTGTGTCGTACATTAACACTGAAAATAATATGAAGAAATAAAATGGTGTAAGGTGAACAGATTTTCTCACAATCTGTTCATTAGGTTTAATTCAAATGCTGCTCATATATGAGGACATAATAGTATTTTGGCACAATACGATCATACCACAGTGGCTATATTTGCGGACAAAACTTCTATATCAGCTGTTGGTTATAATATTAAAGAAGCAACAGAAAAACTGCAGAAACCATCCTGAAAGTTAGCGTGTGGACCAAACGAGGGCGTTTAAAACTTACGAGTCTAAGTGAACCCATATTAATTTTACTTAAAAAAAAGAGAAAGAAATACCAGTCCTAATAAACAGTAAAATCATTCCACACAGAAATGGAGTTAAATGTATCGAATGAATTATGATTCAAAGCTAACCTGGAAGTCACAAAGAAAAGAAAGGCAATTGAGATTAAGTTCAAGAATATGTATTGTCTACTTAGATATAATTCAGGGTTATGTATAAGTAGTAAATTACTTTTATACAATCAATTTCTTAAGCCGGTGTAGAGCTATGAACTAATCACACCATCAAATCAAAATACATAGTATATAATATAAAAAGTATAAAACATATGGAAGCGAAGTATGGCTACTAAAACAAAAAAATAACAGAAAAATGTCTTGAAGCTACAGAAATAAACTATTGACGAAGATCTGTAGGTCGATACAAACGGGATAAGATAACAAAATTAACAACAAGTTAACACAATTGTTGATAGAAATCAAGGCGGTTGTAACGAAGCATGCAAAACAACACCAAACCCACACTAATACTAGTGTTCAGCAGATGCTAGCACATCAGACTTGGTGCAGTGATAGCATATCAAACTAAGAGGCTGTAGCTGACAACCAGTCATTCAGTGGAATGAGCATCTGACACACAGTGATCTATTACAACTACTAGACGAGTTTAGACTCTTAAATAAAATAAAAAAATGGGGTAAAATGTAATACTTTAAAAAAATTATGGAATAGTAGTTGTACATTATCGTACAGTACTTAAAGTTAAAATAAAACGAAACATTAACTTATACATCATATAACTCGTTAGGTTTCAGTAGGCTAACTAAAGAATGCGTTTTTACGTGATGATAGTGACGCTTGAAATGAACTGTCAAATCAAGATTAGGGGGCTCCTAGTCCACTCCATGATAAAACTTCCTCCTTTTCCTAAAAAAATATAGAACGATATTTACAAAGATCACGTTTCAAAAGCAGACGTCTTAATAGAGGCGCATAAATAAAATAAATCACAAATCACTGTTAAAGAAGTAAACATTTATAAGCAATAACATAAAATGAAATGTTTAAAATATAAACGGTGAAAAAGCCTTGTACGGTTTTTAATTTAGATGTAAGAAATGTATTATTCTTTTTAAACATAATATTAAAATTCTTAATTTTCAATACGTCTATGAATTTACACTAAATGTTCTCATATTTGCAGAGACGCAAAAAATTTTATTTTATCAAATGACAATTACTTTATAACTGAATATTTCCTAGATTTCCAGTAATAATATGATTAATTCTTATGAAATAAGTAAAATAAACATTGAACATCTATAATTACATTTGGATTATTTTTAATGAAATAGAGCGTAAATTATAATTGTTTTCTATAAATACCTTATTTTCGAAAATTAACTTTTAGGTACTTTCGTTAAAAAATAATAATAATAAAAAGTAGGTCTTCTAAAGTCCATTTAATAATTAAATTTAATATGCCTATAATTAGAAAAAATACCATTCATAATCGCTGAAAATCGTCTCTACTTGCTTTCTGCCTGTACCTTCGTTATGTTATTACCTAATAAACGTGTGATTTTTGAAATAAATTTCACTTAAAAATTAACACAAAGAAAACAAATTCTGCAATACCTCAATTATCAGCTGCTTCGTAACGAAAATTAGTTTAATACATCTGTTTAATTAACAACAATATTTACGATGATTTTAGTTTACATTCTGGCTTGCTGTTACATATTTTCACAGTTTTTTTGGCAAATTTAATTCGAGATGAGAACACTCTAGATGTGCTTAAAATTATGCTTGCCAAATCTGGTGCCAATTCAGATGCACACACTCACAGTCACACAAGACTTTGTCTTTTATCGTGAACACAAATGTAATTGAAGGCTACAAAATACTTAACTATTTATATTTTAATAAAATAGTAATAATTGGATTTAATAATGTAGTAGAACCGTAAAGGTTTTACAAAAAAGCAGTCCACAATGTTTAAAAGCTCAGAACGCCTGTTGAATAGGGAACGATAACCGATAAAAAACGAGTTAACATTGTAAACAACACTACCCTACAATTAACTAAACAAATCTTTTTAACCCTTACTGAACGAAAAAACCCTGGTGTGGGAATTTTTTATAAGCCTATCAAATTATACTATTTTGAACACACGGTATATTATTTAAGAACTAAACAAAAGCTACTGAATTAAGCACACAACAAAAACTATGTTGTGCCTGGTAGGGTAGGGGGTAGTCACGCGCCAAACTGTAGAAAAAAAATAAAAGAGAGGTGAAAAAAGAGGTTTTGTCGGCACCCTCAGAGTGTTTGCCTTCCACCCCAGGGGTGAGGTTAAATTGCTTGCGTAGCTACCTGTCTTTAGGTACATTATAAGGGTGAGAGGGCTAATTTAAACGACACCCAGTTCTTTTAACTGAACTATATACTTATTTAATTAATGTTTGTGAAAACGGCATTAATTTTTTTAATACAAATATTGACTCACAAAAGTTATTATACGGAATTATTTTATTTGCACGTAACATAACATACTATAATAATAAATGTTTTAGTTGTTTATTCCGTGTTTCAGTTACAACCTACCTTTTACATAAAAAACATATTGATTTTATTGTGTCGATTGTCTTATCCTATTTTAGTATATTTCAAATCTTACACGAAATGACTAAATTTGTGTTATTGTTAGCTGAACTAAAATTATTATACCACATAACACAAGCTGAGTTGTAAGTAGGCCTACAACTTTAATTTTTTTAAATAATTTTTTGAATGTTTTTGTTTTTGTGGCCTGTAAGAACTAGTCTTCTTTGCTTCGCGTTATTGTTGTGTCGTTATATAGGCTATTATTTCTTATATTCCTGTGCCTCATTGAGTAGGCCTAGATTGATTATCATAGTTATTACATTATTTAAGTAATTTAGGTTAGGTTAGGTAAATTTTGCTTCTAAAACAATTTTACTTTTGAAAATGCGGAAGAAAAAGTAAATGAAACAGAAACAAAATATTTGTGTTTTTTAACAGAATAAATAAGTTACATTAATAAATGATTACGCCATACAAGGAGGATTTTATTTGCCATTAGCCTCTAACTCATGTGGTTTTGAGCGATTTCGAAGCCACTATGAACAACGTCCTGCAACCATGTTATTAACGTTGAAAATGTTCAGTTTGAACTCGTAGCACTGTCTGAGCTTATGCAATATGGTTACAAAACATGTTAATAATTAAAACACTATATTATTAATTATATAATTACATAAGTTGTTTGTAATTCTCATATTGAAAAACATAAATATCTCAATATAAACAATACTAGGAAACAAATAATTTATTTGTTGTTGTTATTATTACATTCATCTTAAACAAGCCAATACATATCAATCGAAGTAGTATTATCGAAGAAATAGATTTGGTGCAAAATAATCTGTTTTAGTAAACTGCCTCCATAACCTGCATCAATATAGTGTAACCAGGTGCCATTATTAGATCTTATGTGTCTGTATTTACAGAATATATTTGATATACGAAAGAAATATA
Source organism: Callitettix versicolor (assembly GCA_022606455.1). Classification (NCBI taxonomy): domain Eukaryota; kingdom Metazoa; phylum Arthropoda; class Insecta; order Hemiptera; family Cercopidae; genus Callitettix; species Callitettix versicolor. Next base: position 47,372,782 of record CM040184.1, read on the forward strand.
CAAATTTATACTGTTATAAAGTTAAGAATAAAATCTTATTACAGACTTTACAAACACGTAATATATTTATAATTACGTCATAATTGATAGTAGCTTGTTATTTACACACATGTGAAATTACAAAAACTGTTTAAATATTTGTACGTCTTAAGTTTACCAGTGTATAACACGTACATGGTTTACAAGATACATGTGGCATATTCTCTACATACAGAAAGAATTAACTTTAAATTTAACCTAAGTGTATTTTTAAACTTTTATAATACCCACACAGCCCTAAGTCTCATCTTTTTAAACACATTTTTTAAATTAATGAAACTATCTTTGTTTGACTAAAACATTTTCCAAAACTAGTCACGTGTAGTTTATTTAATGGTGTGGAAGTGCCAAAGTAAACCGGTTCCACCCATCACAGACGAATGCAAATTGTGTATCTGTGATATTGCAAACAAGATGCGTGCAATAAGACAACCTGTTATTAAGTTGAATATAATTCTTTCAGACAAATGCCTTCTTAACATTTAATTATCTTTTCAGCTACTTTCGTAAAAACAATGAACGATTGATATTTGTTGGAATATAAATTAATTACAGGCAATAAATTATTGTGTGAAAGCGATAATTACTATACTTTAAAAACCGCGTATGTTAATTAATTTAGTCACACTTCAAACGAATTCAGTTAAGTTGTACATCAGATGACAATAAACACTAAAGAATGAAGAATGAAATTTATTTACAGCCCGAGCGTCTATTTATTGCATTCCATTCTAAACTTTCTTTGTTCCGATTTAATAGGTCTGGCCTACAGTTTTACATTTAATACAGAGATTTCGGAATTTTTATAAAAGTAAAAAGAGTATTATTATTACTCTTAATTATTATCATTAGTAATTATTTTTTATTATTATTATTATTATTATTATTATTATTATTATTATTATTATTATTTTATTATTATGAAAAATTTATATCCCAGATTTGTAATTTTTAATATACTCTTTTAAATATCTGATTAATTTCCAAAAAATTTTATCTGAAATTAAAGGTTGATTTTACAAACATTCTGTTTCAATATCAAATAAAATTTTTTTCAAAATTATAATATATGGAAACAAATAAGCATAACTCGCAGTTAGATTGTATTAATGCTTTTCCATCAGAAAGTGAGTTAGGCTATCAGAGTGGTCATCACTGTAAGTTTGAAAAACAAATAAATAAAATAAGACATTATTTATTTTCAAATCTTAAGAAACATTATAACTTTTATTACATAGGCCTACTTTTTCTGTTGCTTTTCATCATTGTAATCAAACTTTAAATCTGAATCAATTTCATTTCTATTACTTTTAAAATTCATTTACGTTTCGAAAATTATTTTAACAGTTGTCAGGTTTCGTTATAGTAAAATTAAAGTTTAAAATTTTAATTTATGCAGAAATAAATGCGGACTGTAAAGGTGAAACCAGGTTCTCAAATGATTTTAAGATAAAAACGTAGTGTTATCTTTCGATTTTATCATGCCTAGCTAGACAGCTGCGTGCTCCGTTGTTTTTGCTTCTTTGTTTCATGATCATAAGACTCAATCGATTACATTTTAAAAATAAGTAATATAAAAAGAAATATTGTTTGCTTGGTATTATTAAAAGCTTTAAAAATGTAAACAATTCTGAATATGCATATGTGAAATTCGTTATTATATTAAACATGCTTTACATAATGTTAGATGACTATTTCACAAATATTCAACACACAAGAAACATACAAATATGAGCCCTAATTATTTGAATAAATTCCTTTTTAAGCAGTTCCTTTACGTTAAGTACGAACGTACTAGAGATTCTTCGATGAGTAATTGTGTTGTCTCCTTGTAATTAAAGTAGCCAACGTTGGATCCTTATTGTACCCAGTTAGGCCCTTACTGCTCTGTACGCTAAAGAAAAACTACCAACAGACGTTACGAGAAAGTGACTTTCATTGCAATGTTTTTTCTTCCGATTGAACGTTGTCTTATGAATAATATTTATTTTATTAACAACAATTCCAGTGACAACGCTATCAGGTTCTCATTATTCATTGAAGCAAATAAATTTAATGTGGTAAATTTATCAAAGTATCCTTATTCCTTGTTTCAAAGGGAATTTAGTTTTTGTGTTGTGCAATATTATATGTTCTTATAGTATGTGACAAATAATAAAAAACATTGTGTGCAGTTCATATTTTCAATGCTACGTTTTATTCAAGAGATTGAAAACTAAATATTTAAAAATAAAACGGAAAGTTAATACAAGAATGCCAGAAGGTAAGGCGTAACACAGTCGGAAGGTTTAGAAAACCAGTTTATTTTTTGCTGAAACTCGATACGTGCAAGAAATCTCAAAGAACGCATTTAAATAAAACAACATTAATTCTGTTGTCCAATCAGTATCTTATCAGCACCGGTGAAACAATACAACACTCAAACAGCACACTGCTATCTTGCAGTAAACACCAATGATTAAGTTTATTTATTCTTGTACGAAATGATTTAGCTCACATGCACTATCGATTTGCAATTCAACGAAGTCTAAATTTATGCGCCTTACTTAATTAAAATCATTAATTAAAAGAGAAAGAAAACTGAAACAGTAACTGAAAGAACTGAAACAGCTAATCTGCTATTAGTGGGCCCAACGAAGAAGGGAGAGCAAGAAAAGCATCGCCATAGACGGAGAGAGAACGGGAAGTTTTGATAAATAGGTGATTATAAGGAGAAAAACAAAAGGAGGGTGGAAGAAACCAAGTGGCTTTATTTTTCTGCGGCTGTCTGAGACGGAATTAAAATATTAATAATAATTACAGACGATATTTCATGCGTTTATCTTTGTAACCGCCTGCAATGGGAAGTATAAATCTCAACGTAAGTAATGTTAAATCTCACGCTGGGCCAGTCGATACGTCCCCCTCGTCTATCTTTCCCCTTCTTAACTTACTTCTTACTATAAAACTTTTTTGTGAACAATTCTTTTAACATATATTTAATATAATTTTAAAAAATGCCTTCCCACAGCACAGAAGAAATTTAAGTATGTAGGAAATGTAATTTAGCAACACGTGTTTTTAAAAAGTATATTACAAATTATACAAATTAAATTATAATAGAATTAATAATTATAACACGCTTAGTAAACATAAATAATTATACTAAATAATGTTTTATTATATTAAACATTATACTAAATAACAAAATATAAAATACGTCTGTAGTAATTATTCCAAGTAAATAAAATGTCATTTACATTATTTTAAATATAGTTATAATTAAACATAAATTTAGTGAAAGCATCCTACTAAAATAATTTTGGGAAGTAATATGATGACATAAAAAATCTGTTTAATTTCATTTTTTATAAAAACTCTCACCGATGTTTATTTAAAAAATGCAGTTTATTTTACTGTACACGTTCTTCAATCACATATTTATAAACTTTGTTTAACCGAACATAAAATATGAAATATAACAATTGAAAATATATTACTTTACATACTTTTAAATTTTACTTAAAAACTCAAAACATGATTTTTTTTCATTTAAACTGAAAATAATTGTCAGAATTTAGTTACAAACTTGTTATTACGTGTTATTATAACATAGACACTCCAATGAGAGTTGTTCAATGTTTTCTAATAAGCTAGTAACTTCAGTAATACCTGCATTCAAAAGCTGTAACATAAACAATTATAAATTCTAGTTTTTATTTAATATATTTTAACTTATTGGTTGTGCATACTTTTAATTGTATTTGCCATGAAATATTTTTGTAAAAACATAGTGATGTTCTTAACAATTATTAAATTTTAAAAACTCCGCAAGAAAAATAAAGAAAGAGAATACAACAATGCGCCCACTATGTTGCATTACTTTTATTTCTTATTAAAGAAATAATTAAGTAGTTGTCAACAGTCTGCCTCTTTTATTCATATAACAAACATTAAATAAAATAACACGTTATATCCTATGTGAAGAACTACTAATTCATAAAACGTTTTCAAAAGTCTAAAATTATGTGAAATTTGTTATATTTTACGTTAAAACATGGAACTTTCCTTGTTATAACACATTTGTATTTAAAAACAATCGAAAGTGTTTTCATAAATTTATATGATTTTATTTGTTTAATAATAATTTCAATTTTAAATACTTTGGTATTATATTAGATAATTTTACTTTATTTTCTTCAAAAATTTGTACGCATTCAAAGTAAAAAAAAACAGTTTTTATTAACTTAGGGAATTATTATTCTTTTTTTATTTCCTTTTGTTGTAAAGTTATACTATTACTGAGGTTTCTGAAGTGATATACAAATAGAGACACCTTTATTTAATAAAGACGTTTATTTATTGTAGGCTATTTGTTTATTGTGACTGTCATTAATTATAGCCTAGTAGTTTTAAAACATAGGCTTCGAATTCAATATGTTTTTTGCCCAAATAAAATCTCAATTGTTTAAAGATAAAAATTTAGAAAAATAAAAATAAAGTACAAATGTATCTTTAATTTTTACTTTTTGATTTTAATTTAATTTTTTAGTTAGTCATTACTAAAAAAGCAATCAAAATACTTTTCAATAAAAATTATAGATCTACTTAATATTTAGTATATATATAGTTTGAAATAAAGATGATTATATTAAATTTTACTTAATAACCATGTTGTATAGCCCTATATTTACATATATGTATATTTACATATATTTAGTAAATATATTGTGTAAATCTATATATAGATATCTAGATGAGAATAATATTGATATTTTGTCGACATTTTAAAACCGTCATTTTGTTCAACCACCCTCGTATAAACTTTACTAGATTGTATAGATGTGATGGTAGGAGAGGGGTCAAATTGACTTTTTTTATTGGACAAATTCAATAGTCATGCGCTGTTATAACTTCCGGCGGATGTAAAACTCAATCAATAATCCAGTCACAGTTCCTATTCACTACAATAGATGGCAGGGCTGGTTACAAAACCTACATTTTTTTTAGGTTTGTTTTCAACTCAATACAGAAGTTCATAAAGTTGAAAATAATTTATAAGTAAACTACACTTGCATTTGTAAATTAATTGTTGCAATTCTTCTGAAAGCTCAAATACAAACTTTCTTTGTGAAAAACTAGTTTAATAACAGTTTTTTTAATCAATTTATACTAATATATTTCAAATAGAATATATTCAAAATATTGTACCAAATAATTCACGACTAAAATTATTTATTCCTGAAATTATTTTAAACAATCAGTCAACTGCTATTTAATTTAAATAAAATTAAAATAGAACTATTTTAATTGTTTACTGTTATTATCATTTTATTTTGGTCGTATAAAATAGACAATTTCAAACTGTCAGCTTAAGTAGGTAAGCAATGAAAATATTGAAACAAAAATTTTAAATAGATAATTGTTTAATGAGATTCGAGTTGAAAAATATATAATATTTATAAAATCTTTAAACTGAAAATTAGAAAGTGATATAAATAATATATTTTTTAACAGTTGAAATGTAGCATATATTATGTTCTGAGATTTATCACATATAGAATATAAATTACTCTTGTTAAAATAAAACATTTAAAACTACTGAATGAATAAAACAATTCTGAGATCCGTATTAAAATATAACTAATAAGTGTTTCCTATTAAAATACATTACTTTTGTAAACATTTGGTAAATATATAAAACACTTAACAACTGTTACATCTCCTAGATGTATTTACAGAGATCCTCACAACAGCACTAGATAGTTTTAAAACTGAGTTGGTCCAGTGAGCAGTGTGTTCCCCTCTCACCTCTCCACGTTATTAGAGTTTTTGTTTTAGTACCCGTAGACCCTTAAGGGGGGATAAAAGATAATTGTCATTCTATAAAAGATAAAGGGAAGGGTTGAGACAGCACCGATAAAACCTAAACAGTATATCGTATAAATAAATGCAATTTATACTAAGTACTAATCTTAACAAACATCAAGGCATTGGTTTAATAATTTTGTGGTACCGGTCACAAAAACACCAACGTTTTGAAGAAAATAAATCCTAATAAATTAATGTTTATTACCATTTTATTTGGATCGTACAAAATAGACAATTTAAAACTGTCAGCTTAAGGAGTGAGGTTGACCCGCAAAACAATCAGGGATGCTTTCATTGATAAATTGAACTTAAAAGGTATCAATAATTAGTTCTTTTAATGAAAATAATCAGAAAGAACTTGTAAAGTTAGTATCTGTTAAATCATCAGGTTGAGCGAAACAAGGGCTCGGCGATAGGCCTACATCTATCGCAAGCCACCTGCAAGTCCGCTGCGTCTCTGATGATTGTAGGTTCGAGACTTTCAGTTACTGCCGTATGCTTTACCTTCTATTAAGGCCTGTCCTCATTAGTCTAACTGACATAAAGTATAGACTTTAAAAAAAATGAAATACAGTAAGTGTGAAGCTAATTATTTATGTATTTATTTACCAAAACAAAAATATTTTATTAAGTACTTTACATCAGTTACTCTTTATTTGTAAAGTAATAAAAAAATATTATTGTAAATATAATATTTACATACTTGAATTCATTATTTTTTATCTGGAACAAATAAAAACATCAAAATGTTTTTTGATTTGTAAATATGTATATTATTAATTTATAATTAATACTACTTTTGTGAATGTAACAGAAATGTGTATTTTTATACTATATAAAACAAACTAAATACCTATATTGTGTTGTGTCTCATGGTAAAAATATTGTACGTGGAAGGAATTTCATTTTAAAAAAGTGAAATTTCTACTTTTTCTTAAAATGTTAATACAGAACAAATTATTATTTGACTTTTTGGTTATGAAAAACATTACTATATCAGAGCAAATGATTTAAAATTGTAAGTATACAAATTTAACATGAAACAAATTGTTACAATTAAAAAAATATTTTGTAAGTAACACAACGCATTAACTTTTAAAGGCGAATTTCAGTTAATACAAATTTCTAATTTATTATGAAAATGTATTGCGAAACGAATTGGCTGTCATACGATTATAAATTTGTCTGGAGGCAAACAATAACTCCCAAAATAGGAGCAACTCATTCGTAAATAGCGCAAAGGAATGTATTGTTAAAAAATGTCATACAATTATGTATTCATACTTTAAGCCACATGAAATATCCTAAAAAACGTATTTACGTTTGTTTTTAAATTAAAATAGCCTTAAATAAGAAAGCAAAACAAAATAAATATATAAAAGCAAAAGCTTTCTGAAATGAGGCAAATATAATTTTGTCTGTGTAATCCGGTCTCGGCTAGTACTATTTCAAAAATATTTAACGTTTACACACACACACACACACACACACACACACACACACACACACACACACACACACACACACACACACACACATATATATATATTCCAAGTAAGGAGAAATACAGACCATATTCATATTTTTGCTTGTTTTGTATCATAAAATGAAGGGCACAAAATTGTTTAGCGGTAAGTCATGAGTTTAGAATGAATCTCTCAATAAAATCTTGTTAACTTTGAAGGGTTTTCTGCTTTCCTAAACACTTTGAAGCAAGTTGATTTTCTTTTATTTCTTTACAATCCCTACAAATAATGACATTCTAAAATTGAATTTATTTTACTGCCGGGGGAAAAGTGTGGGGAGTGCTTTTATCTTCGAGCCAGAAAAGCTGTTGACGGCCTTCTCAAAGAATCCTTACAAGCGCATGTTTTGTTCACTGCGCTACATTGGAACGTTGTAAGCCATTAAACGTAGACAAATAATAAATTTAATAAAAACTTTTGTGAACGTATTGATAAAATCTAGACAAAATATTTTAAATTAGCACTGCTTAGTTGTACTTTTAAAATATTTTTTTGAGTAGGTACGCAAGCTTTAATATTTTATGTACAAAATTCTATTTTGGTATTTATATATATAAATTTTTCTACACTATTAAACTTGAATAAACCAAAAATATTTAATTTGTTTACAAAAGGTTTTATGTCATTTACATTTTTGAAAGACTAAAAATATTTTAAAAACATAATAGTAAAAATTATTATTTTTCAAAAATGTAAATGTTTGAAATATTTTATGTTAGTAAGTTTTCTATAAAAAACTAAAACAAGAAATTTATTAAAAATGTAAAATTTGTTTATCGAATTGTTTAGTGACACGATATAAGGTACTGTGATGTAATTATATGTGATGATAGTTTGAACAGCTTTTCGATTTTGAAAGGAGGAAGCAGCAGGATCAGGAAGGGAGATAGGTTCTTATTGTTTAAGTCCAGACCGGTTTTGGCCAACGGTCGCTTCCCCAACCCTCTCAAAAGGGCAGCTTGATACGGGACAGGGTACCGTTACAATAACATTAAAACATTGTGCTTTCTTATGTTCACTATATACACTGTCCACAGGAAGTAGGCCTGAACTGGAATGTACGTTACTTCTAAATTTCTATCCGCAAATGAGCCAGCTATAAGAGGGGCATCCGTCACGACAAGGTCAGAACTGCGACTATGAAGTGTTCACCAACAGTGACCAAAAAAACTTTCAATTATACAAAGTTTTAGTTCAAATTGTTTCAAGCTTATTACAAAAATGATTTTGATAATAAAAGTCGATTTGAACTAGCTGTTTTGTTTTAAATAGCAGTCATGCGGCGATCTAAAACTGCTCTTTTAATTTACACTTTTTTAAGTCTACGTCAACATCCTAATTATCATTAAAATCAGCACAAATTACCACTTGAACTTTTTTAAATGTAAATAAGGAGATAAATCGAATCGATGTCCTATTTTAAAACATGAAACGCTAAATTCTGTAGATTTTACTCCTTATTACTACAAATTGGATATTAAAAAATCAATGTTAAAAAAGTTAAATTTTGTTAAAGATTTTGCTGGGTAATGTACTTTTCCAACCTAATAACAAAATGAGTGTGAACACCGTTTGAACTTTAAGTAGCGAAATGTCAATTAACGTTACGTTATTTAATGTTGTTAGTTCTGGGAAATTCATTTTCAACACGTCTGCTAGAAGACATTTTTGTATTTCTTTTCTTACAGTTAATTGAAATATAACATATTTATTATAAATAAATATGTGTATAATTGCTTTATGAATAAAACCTTCAAAAGTAGAAGTGTCACTAAAAACTGCTCAATAGTTTAGTTCTTAAAATTTGTTAAAATGCTATCACAAAAGGTTTTTTGCAATTGTATTTCTTTAGTAAATTTGTTGTGGTATTCTAATAATAAAGAAGAGAATATAGCATTTAGTTTTATGCATTATTTTTAGAATAAATTAAATTTTTCAAAAGATAGAGGTTAGAGAGAAAAACTTTATAAATTAAGGCTAGCACAAAGATACAAATTAAATTAAATACAAATATGAGTTAAAATATGCTGAGCGTTTCAATGCAAAAATGCTTTTACAAAGAAAATTTAATAATAATAGAAGCGTTATTAATTTACTATAAAAAGCATCATTTTCCTTGCAAAGTGTTCTTTAATAGGAGCCGAGAAGAAGTGCTACGTTTTCCTTTTGTTTTTATGTATTTTCTTTGCCTGTTTTTGAAAGGGAAGGAAAATGAACCAGTAATTAATGACCCAAGCTTTTCCTTTCTTTCAATCGTTCTTCGCGAAGACAAAGGATTCCCCTCGACACTCTGCAACGCTTCACTTTTTGCTCTTTATAAAATTAATATTTCCGTAAAAATAAATTATTTTTTTTATTTTCTTACGTATAATTTATTTTTAATAAACAAAAAATTACCTTACAAATTTGGTATAAATATGTTTACTTCTCATTATTACAAGTTTACAAAAGTGAAAATGATTGTAATAAAATCGAATTTGGGATTTTAATGAATATATCCGTTTTTAATTCTGATGAGACTGAACAATTTATTTTGACTTTGTTCGTCTGTTGGTCTGAGTTTCTGTGCACATTATTAGATAATATACCAATTTATCCACTTTACTGAAATGTGACATTTAGGTATGTATTTAATTTACCGATATCGTAATTCAGTTTTAAATCGTAAAACAAAATACTTTTAAGCTATTTTCTAAAAACGTTTACAAATTAACCAGAAACAAATCTCAAAGTCGGCTTTAAAGATTTTTATCAAATGTTTCTCTGATGAATTTGCCCAAACAAAATGTATAAGTCGCCGTTACTCGAAACACTCCAGTTCTGGTACAATCTGTAAAAATATTGGTCGTTTTACACAATTTCTAAAATTTTGGTTTTCCGAATTTGATAACGTTTTTTTTTTAAATTCCGTTTTAATTCAATTCAGTACTTGTATGTAATTTTCGTTTAAAAACTAGAAAAAATTAAATATTCCTTGACCGCTTGGGGTTTTTTCCAATTTAATCTTGAATTCTAAAATTTATTTATTAATTTTCGTATATCGAATAAAATTTGATGAATCAATTTGAAGAATACTAAACTGTTTTCTCGGTTCGATTTCATCGAAAACAATCGATTCACTTACGTAACAGTATAGTCATCAAACACACACACAAAACAACATAGAAAATTGCACTTTTTGAACCCTGTATATCTTACATTAAGATATCTTAAAATATATTAAATTAAACCCAGACACGTTTAAATTATCAATATGTATAAAAAATCGATTTTTGTTACAATCACCATACTTTCGACATACGTAGTAAAGTGTAGAAGCTACGCACACACTTAACACACTAAGCTTTCAAAATCGATTTCAATAAGGTTTTAGAACTACGCAGAACCGGGCTTAATCCTTAAAGAATAGAACCACTCTGACTATACCGGCACACATGTTCAGAGAAAAGCCTAAGCCTTGGTATTGACCCTTGAGCTGTGCTGGGACAGATAGCATCTGCAGACAGCCTCCAAAGTCCTGACCTACCAATAAGTTAAGCAATAATCTTCCAACTATAGCCATTCAAATAAAGATCTACAAATCGTTGCTCCTGCTTCTAAACGAACTCAAAAACACGTGTTTGTGTGTTAAACTTGGATGTCTGTTTATGTATCAGCTGAGTGTCTAGATTTTACCGGTAATGCTAAAATTTGACTTTTATGTAATCTATGATCAAACTCATATTTCTACTATTTTTAATTTAAAAAAGCTTATTTCGACTAAAATAAAATTCATAACAATATATGAACACTAAAATCTTATAAAAAAATATTTTCCAACTATGAAAATATTGAAACTAATATTGACAACCTGTCATTAAAGCTATAAAAAAGTGATAGATTAATTTAAGAAAAGGTAACAACAACAACAATAATAATAATAAAAAATTTGTCATGGTAACATTTTGATTTATCTCAACAAACCCTGTACGTGCGTTCGAGTGTTCGTTAGCGCGTGTTGTGTGTGTGTGTGTGTGTGTGTGTGTGTGTGTGCGCGCGCGCGTATGTGTAATTTTAACGACATTCGAAACGTACTCTAGAGTTAAAATTACCCATTTAATGCCCATTCATTAAACCACAACCATTTATGGTTATTACCATGATATCCGCACAAATAGTTAATGAAACTTTTGAAAAATTGTACTTCTACAAGTATAATTTATTTTAAATTAATGTGTCATTAAGAATTAAATAACATAGGCGATAACAAATTTGTAATATTTACAGAAGGCGGACAAACGTAGCGTTCATACAACTAAAATGTGGTTTTTTCTTGTGAATTTATTTTTTCTTAATATTGAAAAAATATATTTATATTTAGTAATATATCCTATTACACAAAGGATCCTTGTGTGAAATTTTTGTATTTCTGTCGGTAACGCATCCGCGGTGCTTAAGAGCATATAAAAATATGAAACGTGATAATTTTCATAAATTCATAGGTCTAAACTTGGAAAAAATATATATATTACTGTTACATTTAAAAAATATTTATTTACAAAGTCCTATGCTTTAAATGTTTGAATTACGTGGATATTTTACAATTTAAGATGTTCGCAATTCATAATGTACAGAAAAATGAAGCAAAAATTTTGAAAAGATAAAATTATTTAGTTGTCTACTAACATTTAACACAATGTTTTTCTAAAAGTTACAATTTTTAACGGTTGCTAAGATTTACTTGTACCCCTTGTAATGGAGCCTAAATCCGCTACTAATCAATGTAAAGACATCATTGACTAAATCAAACAAATTTGTTGTATAGTCCTTGTAAATAAGCGTACATTATGGCGGCAACACAGTCCTGCTGGATTTATCGATTTATTATTTACACAGGGATGTCTGTCAATAAATTGAAATCAACACGTGGTTGTACTCAACTAATTAACATGAGAAAATGCAAGCCTCGCGTCATGTCCAACATTCAAACCTCTATCGATCAATTCTGGAACTGTGACGATTGCATTTTTAAAGAATATAATCGATTACTTTTACTAATTGACACTTAACCTGATATTACGCCATGTTCGGTGCTCAGTCTCGTGTCTGGAAGTCATGGCAAGCATGTAGAACATCCCAGTGCACTTAAGGCAAATATAATAACGGTCTTATTGTCGCTAGAGTAAATTGCATCATTTGCCATTACTATGCACGTGTTTTGTAAACAGCTAAATTTGGGCAACAGGCTCTATCTCTGTCAACATTATATGTTTTATTATTAATTATTTTGTTATTATTATTATTATTATTATTATTATTATTATTATTATTATTATTATTATTATTATTATTATTATTATTATTATTATTATTATTATTATTATTATTATTATTATTATTATTATTATTATTATTATTATTATTATTATTATTATTATTATTATTATTATTATTATTATTATTATTATTATTATTATTATTATTATTATTATTATTATTATTATTATTATTATTATTATTATTATTATTATTATTATTATTATTATTATTATTATTATTATTATTATTATTATTATTATTATTATTATTATTATTATTATTATTATTATTATTATTATTATTATTATTATTATTATTATTATTATTATTATTATTATTATTATTATTATTATTATTATTATTATTATTATTATTATTATTATTATTATTATTATTATTATTATTATTATTATTATTATTATATTATTATTATTATTATTATTATTATTATTATTATTATTAGTACTTACTTTCTTAATAAAGGAAAGTATGACTATAAAAATAACACTAACTATTTTTTTTTTATATTTACAAATAAGTAATATTTACCTTTTAGAAATGAGATTTATATTTTTTTTAAATATATTTGATTAGCTTTCTACAATTTTATTATTATCACTAGTGCTTAGAGATAGAAAGGTCTCTAGAAAAATATGAACATTTCATTACTTTTTCAAAGGGCTATAACCGGTAGTTATAATAAAACACGCTAAGTTATACTTTTTCATGAGGCTACAACCGATTGTTATAATAAATCACGCTAAATTATTGTTTTTCATAGGGCTACAACCGGTTATTATAATAAAACACACAAAATTATAGTTTTTCATGAGGCTACAACCGGTTGCTATAATAAGACACGCCAAATTTTACTTTTTCGTAGGGCTACAAGTGATTGTTATAATAAAACACGCTAAATTATACTTTTTCATAGGCTTACAACCGGTTGTTATAATAAATTACGCTAAATTATACTTTTTAATGGGGCTAAAACCGACTGTTATAATAAAACACGCTAAATTATACTTTTTCATAGGCTTACAACCGGTTGTTATAATAAATTATGCTAAATTATACTTTTAATGAGGCTACAACCGGTTGTTATAATAATCACGCTAAATTATACTTTTTCATAAGGCTACAACCGGTTGTTATAATAACACACGCTAAATTATACTTTTTCATAAGGCTACAACCGGTTGTTATAATAACACACGCTAAATTATACTTTTTCATAAGGCTACAACCGGTTGTTATAATAACACACGCTAAATCACAAAACTATACTAACTTACTTTACTGTATACAAAATATTGTAATGTGAAGATTAAGTTCGTCAATAAAAAAAAATAGAACAAAATGTGAATCAGCTGTTAAATTTACATCACATGTTTTATTTGTCATGTGATACAACTACCATACAAATGTACCAACTTAATATTACAGGTAGGAACAGGAACTGTGTAATTTTAGCTTTTTTTCATTATTTTATTTCGCATATAACTCAGAAACGGTGGGGAAATATTCTTAAATTTCATACAATTCCAACAAAACACAATTTTCAAATATAGGCATATATATATATATTGTACCCAGATGTTTGTAGAATGTTTTCAAAACAATATATGTCGGATGAATTTTTTATGATGGACATTTGTTTTGTTTTTTCTCCCTTAACCCACTAAAAACGTTCCACTTTGGTAACTATTTGTAAATCTGCACAATTAGTGGTTTCCAATTCCATGTTAATCGTTAAAACATCGGTTCGGTAAAACTCTATTTCTTGTTCAAAGAAATATCTTAATTACTTTATTAGTAAGAATGATACAAAATTAACATTTCTAAGTATAAGAATTGTGCTACGAATTATTTCTCAAAATATTCATTAATTTTGTTAAATTTCTAAATTGTTTTAAACGTGAATGAAACAACATTTCCATAATATTTTTTCTTAAATCTGTGCACAACGTTATTTTTGTATTAAAAAATAATTATGGTCGATTGTCTGACGTTAATGGGCTATGAAACATGTTTTAGTGCCCAATTATCGATGTAAGTGCATAAAAGAAAGAGTGAAATACTTAAACTTTATAGAAACTATAAAATTAAAAGAGTATTATTTTTGGAATACTTAAAACAGTTAACAACTTAGAGTAGTTAACATAAACAGTTAAAACTCTTCAGAAAGTTAAAACAGTAGGCCTACTGCTAATTAAAAAGAAATATGTTCATATATATAAAATATTTTTTAACAAAGCATTTTACAATTACCATGTTTGCACTTATTTCCAGTAATGTTTGCCAGAAGGGTGTGTGTGTGTGTGTGTGTGTGTGTGTGTGTGTGTGTGTGTGTGTGTGTGTGTGTGTGTGTGTGTGTGTGTGTGTGTGTGTGTGCGCGTGTGTGTGTGTGTATTGGATTAAATGAAATGTACTTCGAGTGTAAGAATATTCAATATGGGTGTGTCAAAGTTTGAGGAAGTAACAATAAACACTTACAATGGTATTTTGAAATTAAAAGTGTAGAAATTCATTTTGAGATGATGTATTCACCGCACAATTGCAACAATGTTAAATGAAATAAATCTGTTCTATGCCATTCGGCCTCTGAAATGTGCTTTCATTACGTACTAATTCAACGTAAATACATTTTAATTTTAGGGATTGATGCCATTGTTACACATTATACGACTCCTTGTTGAAAGAACTGTTTTCTTAGCTTTGAAAGCTTACTTCAGGCCACCACTCTAAAAACTGAATGTTATTAGTCGATCAAGCCGTGAGAATAGATGATTACGATAACGACATTACTGTTCCCCTACTCAAAGCCAAGGGCTCTATGGAAATTCCTCGTTACACCCTCCCCCTCTCCCCAAACTCTTGTCAAATCAGCGAAACCTTTTTCTCCGTGACGAAATGCATAAAGATAAGTAAAGATGGTATTCAAGTGGCAGTGACAGGGAAGAGTGGCACTGCTGTTGGTGAAAGGAAACATTAGTCATTTCCATAAAACCTAATCGTGGCGAACATTCTTTAGAAATCAAATTATGCTTAATCTGGTGTTCCTAATAAAAATATTTCAGGTTAATGTGGTATCAAACACTCTTGAAGGATCTGAACTAGATATTCCAAAACCAACTTAATAATATATAAATACACTAAATATAATGTTATTTTTAATTATGCAAATATACCAACAACAAATATTAGGCCTATAATCTGGATAATAACACAAATAAAAAATACAAGCAGTTGTCTCACTGACGTGATGGAAGCAAATTTCTCAAAGTATTACTTCTTTTTCTTACTTCTCTTTTGAAATTCCGATTCGGCTATCGTAACGAGTATCAAAATCTGCATAAATTATCATTTAAAAATATCAAATTACATTAAATATTCAAAAATGAAACCTAACACCCGTCAGAATCAAATTCCTAATTTCAATGGCCTTTGAAAATTCAAAATTATAATTAACGCAGTTTTAAACATTGACTACGAAAGTCAAATAATGTTTTCAAACAATGTAAGACAGTTAAGCTATGAGATTTAAACAATTTAAATAGTTTCAATTTTTAAATAGTTTGTGCTGATTTTTCTGGGTAAAGAATTTGTTCAAACTATCACCAAATCGATTTTTGTGCAAAGTTTGAATCAATTTGCAAAAGTGTGAATGCTAAAAAAAACACAGCTAACACTTATTTACAGCTTTTCATGAGATAAACAATGAAGACAAACTAGATTCTAAAACTATGCTTCGAATAAATAACATTTAGTTTACTTGTCAATGAGAGCAACTGTTAAGTGTTATTCATATGATTAGTATATAAGTAACAAAGTAGTTTTATAAAAACCAGTGTTAATGGCTGAAGATTTAAGAAAGACTACGACGAAAATATGAAAAAAATATATTTATTAGTTTCTGTAGTTACTAAATTTTCTATTTAGTTTTTACAGTGGTATAAATATTTGAATACTACGTTGAATATCTTTAGACTTAAATTATCTAAAATTCTGCCAAAATTGAGAAACATTTTTTTAAATCAGAGATTTGTAAAAATATATTCGTACTTTCAGTATTTAGTGTCCTATTAAAAAAACTTTATTTTTTTGTAATTATATATTTAATAATTAGTTATTTTTTATTAGTTTAATAATTAATTAGTTTTTTATCCTTGTTGAATTCCTTATGAATAGCTTTGAAATATTTTGAATGATTATGAATGTTTTCAGTTTTTTCTAATGTGAATTTATAATTTTTATTCTATAATAATTCTAAAATTCATTGCAATTCCCAATTCACCTATTTGTGAAGGCTTCATACTCAGAGGTCCTCTTTAAGGCAACAGTTAGTACTTGGCAAGTTTAAGTTTTTAAAATGTACAGTCTGTACAAAATAACATTTTTAGTTTGGAGAGAGAACTTATTATTACAATTTAGATTCAATTTTATTCCTTTCAAAGATTTTTTTGCAATTCGTTCAGCGGTTCAGAATAAATTGTGATGAGTCAATGAGTAGTTGTAATGAGTAATTGTAATAAATCTTTGAGTAGTATATAATAGAGCTTATATAAATTTTTTTAGTGTTATAGGCTACCTCTTTTGAAATACATACCAATTTGTTCAAATTATTGCTGTTTATATATGAACATTGTAGAAATATAAATAAATAAAAGAGAAATGAGAAAGAAATGAATTGATTGTTAAGAGAATGAGATGAAGGGACAGAACCGGCGGATGGAGATTGTCGCGATAAGTAAAACTGAAATGCAAGGGACAAGCCGAAGCGTGTAATTAAAAGAAAGGGTTGTGAATTAACAAAGACCTTCTTGATCGCCCGGAGCAAACCTTCCAACTTTCATATTATGAAACGTAAATTATTTATTGTAATGATTTTCATTTCCTCAACAACTTAAAATTGATTTTTGCTTCCAGATTTTTAACGAGAGAGGACGTTTCCTAACAAGAAAAGTTTATTTTATTGGGAAACATTGGCTGAAACAGTGTCTAAGACAGTTCACATTGCGTGTATTCTAATTTTTTTAATTAGTATTTAATCAATTCTAAATTGGCCCTATATATGAATCGATTCAGAAGGAAAGTTTCATATATTTTACGTATTTTGAAACAAGTATTCTTTTAATTAAAAAAAAACTGTCGGTGTAAGTCATGTGAATATATACGGTTTTATAATATAATCCTTTTGAGATGTAGGTTTAATAAAAACATTTACTAAACAAAAAGTTAAAAAATCGTTTTTTAACTTACAAGTTCTGAAATAAGTTCGAAACTAATTTGGAAAGGAGGAACGAGCTTATTTTGTTATGTACGGATGTAACTTTCATGTATGACGAAAACAAATATGAGTACTTTACACCTACCTGTGTAACTTATAGCTGAGAGCCTAAGCTTATTACAACACTATAATGTGTTTAAAAGCCAATATAAATGGCTGACCGTACCATTGCATTTGTGTTCAGTAACAGTAATATAGTGTTGCTCAGCGCACTCTGACAGTAAGAATATATTTACTGGAGAGGATTGTACACTGTAGCACTGCACAGGTGGTATGGTCGGTTATGCAGTTTATTCGCCTGTCTTTCTCAATGTTGCTTATGAATGAATAACTGTACATTTAGTTGGTTAAATTACGTTAGCGTACCGCGATGTTAGACATCCTGCTGCGGTGCAAGCACTGGCATATGCGGATACTCTCGGAGGCAGTGGTGGCAGACATTTCTCCTGCCACGGCCTAAGATATAACGTGTGCTTATTCCTAGCCACAGTTCTCGATAATAAATTTAGTTACGTTTTGAAATATACTTTCGTGAGAAATAAAGATAAGGTTTCAAAATAAAAACGTGTAAAGAAACATAGAATAAATATGTTATTTTATTATTTTTGTAAACACGTTGTAGCAAAATGCAGTACTAGCACTGTAGAAGTTTACTCTCGCAATTTAAGGTTATGTGTGTTTTGTTATGTAAGTAGGGACCTAACACAGTGACGTATTATACCGAACAGGTTTATAAATAAACAAGAAATGTGCACAGAATTTTTGCTTTAAATGTTTACATCTTTTATAGAATAAAAATACTTTTTTTAAACAATAACGTTGTGGCAAAAATCTGGTTTATAGCTTTTAAAATAACAAAGAGTACTAACTAAAACCGAAAATATAATTGAACTAATAGAAACACATAATTTTAGAAATTAATTCTACACAGGAAAAATTATAATTTTATGAAAATATTCTTCCATCACATGTATACTGAGTGTTTGTGATGTCTACTGCATTAATCGTCAGTTTAAAATATTGTCAACATTTTCTGTTTAAAAAATTTTTTTTGAATTTTCTGTTGAAAAAAAATATTTCAAAAAATAAATCAGGAGCAGGGCTTAATAGATTGTTTTATTAATTGGTAAAAAAATATTTACAAAAGTTAATTATTATTTGAAAAGATTTTGATAAAATCAAAAATTTCTTTGCCACAAGTCCACTTAACATCACTATTGGCTAAATATGATTCAATTTTTATAATACTCAATGGAAACGGATGTTTTAAAATTATTGACATATTATTACTTAATCTGAATCTTTTGCAGGAACGTTGATTTGGTTTTCCATTTTCATAACTAGGGTAGAATAAACAATGAATCCTGGGTCATTTACAAAATATTTTGAAAATATAATACTCTAAATTACTGAATTTGATACTTGAAAACTCCCAAGAACTTTTCAACTAAATAGGATGAAATGTAGGTAAAAAGGTTTGTTTCAAAATATTCCTCATTTTACTTGTAAATAATAATCAATTCAATCTGAAATATTTCAAGTATCGATATTTGTTTTGTTCTCGCAGGGAATTTATCTACATTTGGGGATTTTAAAATAATTTAATACTAGAGCAGACGATTGTTTATTTTACAATGAATGGTTTTGACTCTTTTCATAGTATATACTGTTAAATGTTATTCAATTCACATGTTATTAATTATATGCAAAGAAATGTTAAAACTGGAAAAAATATAAACCTATATACAAAACACAATTGCATGAGTTACTGCCCATTTTCAGGAATACATAAAAGACACTGTTACATTAGTCTAGCATAGTTAATGCACCTTTGCAGGCCTACATACAAAACACTGTCATATGATTGTATATGACAGTAACAGCAATACAAAACACTGTCAAGTGAGTGTAGCATAGTTACTGTTTAAAACCTCTTTTGTCAACTATTTGTAATTAATATCTTTTCTATTCAAACGTCAATTCCAAGAATATTAGTGTTTATTTGAATATCAGTAACATTTAAACTGGTATATTGGTATATATAGGCTATATATATATATATATATATAGTTGATAGTGTATATTTCACACCCAAGGACCCGGGTTCGATTCCCGGCCAGGGCTTGGCATTTTCATACGCTATAAATCATCCCATCGTCTGCATAAGTATATATATATATATATACACTATATATATATATAACTAGGTCTATATATAGGGCCTGTGTGTGTGATATGTTTCTCGAATTTGCTTTACTATCGCTGTAAACACGTGTACAGTCTCCTTTGTTCTCTTTTAGTTTTCAAATTTTAAAACTAAATGTCTACATACTTATCTAACAGATATATTTTTAATTGTACACAAAAATAAGCAGTGAAATATAAATTGCTAAGAGCATTCATTTATAACATTTTAATTATATTTTTTAATTACCATTTTTTAAACATAAATTTCAATTGTTCAAATTGATAAAAATTATTTGTGTACAGTTTCGTTAAGATTTTTTTTTTATCCTGATAAGGAAAAAGTCGTAACGAAACTGTAAACAAATTATTTTCACCGTTATTTTGCCCACATGGTGAACTTTATTTTGAACGTTATTTTGCTCTCAGCAGCTTGAACATTGACGCCGGTTGTTTGATGTAGGCTACTAGTTTAAAGTATAATAGCGGCATGCAGCGGTCTCGCTGACATGATAGAAGCGAACTTCCAAATGTATTTTCCTTTATCTTACCTTCTTTTAAATTCGAATTTCACTCTCATAATTAGTTAAAATCGGCGTATAACATTTAAAATTACATTTTAAATTTTCTATATTACTTCAATATTTTCTATTTATTTGGTACTTTGAAAATACAAAAATGAACCCTGACCGCCGTCAACAAAATTCATGGGCTTTTGATAATTTAATTACATAATTTATGTATTTTTTTAACGCTTATTGCAATTTTAATGTAGGATTTTCAAGAACTTTTAAGAAAGAAAAATTATGATTTTTTCAAGATTAGAAATGGCCGCCATTTTGTAAAATGTAAAAAACGATTTTTGCTGGCTAACAAACCTATCCAAGCTATTACTATAGTCGATTATTGTACCAAGTTTTAATCAAATAAGACCAAAAATATTACGAACGTGGGAGTGCTAACACTCGCACTCATATTTATATGTGGGTCTATAAGAGTATATAACATACTATAAATATGTGTTATATAAATATAACATATTTACATATATGTTTCATGATTTCGAGTCCGGATTCTATGATGGCTACTTCACTAGCTCATTTTTCCAACGGAAATTTGCTAAAGAAACTACTGTAGTATACACAGTACCATATCGATTTATTCATGATTTCTAATAAAAGTTTGACAAATACAAACACAGTAGTGGCAGTAGTAACACAGAAAAACTGTCAAGACATGAAAGCGAGCCATTGCAGGGGGTAATTGTATCCCACCACTGTACGGTATGCTTTAGGGTTTATTTGTTCCCTACTAAATATGTAAATTAGTGTTAATAACATAAAAAACAGCCATTGTGGTTGAGAAGCCACCTACAGATAAATAATAATTATAATATTCAAATGAGCTAATTAGCCATACAAACTCAATAACTCTACCATTGTGTGGATTGGGTAGTTTAAACCATGAATGAACTCCCACAGTTTTTAGTCACAAAATCAACAAAAGGAACCACTGCGACATCTAGCGGTTTTAGTGTACACCATCTCGATCACCCTACTGTTGTTAAAACACACCTCGCGGCGAAACTCATAACTACGTCCACATGAAATGGCGTACTTTGAAATCCACTTTGTAAAGCAGTTTTATTATTTTGAGCTTCATTATCACAAATATTTATCTTTAATTGTATAAAATAATGATGGACCTATTTCAATGACCTATGACATGTAATATGTATGCAATATATTCAATGTGTATGTTTTTTTAAGAATTTTGTTTTATATTAAACCTATAATAATGTAAGTAATTAATATTACTGTAAATATATTTGAAGATTTTAATAAAAAAACCACATATTTTTCAATGATAGTATTTCAACAACGAGAGGTACAACATACGTAACATATTTTCATTAATAATTTGATTTGTTTATCTTATGTAATATTATTAATCGCATTTTGCTCACTTTTTTTAATTATATAACGAATAATATATTATATTATTTTGAAAGCGATATTTTTCGAAAAAAAGACATGGAAAATTAAAAAGCTTACTACAGATTATATTTTAAATCCTATACTAGCTTAAACAGAAACTTATAAATTTTTAACAAATACATTTATTTTAAGAAATATTCTAAGATAAAATTGCGAAAAATTCTCAATCTGACAATTGAAATATAATCAGCAGTTATGCCTATATGAACACTATTTTCAGCTGACAAATTAACAAACTATTATTTTTTAAACAGCTGTTTCTCAGTTGTATTATAGGTTATACAACAGGTCCATGGTTATCTTTACTTCTATTGTTAGGCCTATGTAGCTTTGATCTGTAAGTGTAGCTAACACCAATGTTGTCGCACTTGCACAAAATACAAACTTTTCACTTCCTCTAAATAATTGTTAATATTGTTTTATTTGTTGCTCAATTATTAAATTAACATTGATAATTTATTGTGTATGAAATAATTAAATTATTGTATGTGAAACACTCTTTTATTTGTACACCATACAGACGATCTGTCTCTTGGTAAAATATGCCGGTAAATATGTCTATTAAACCAATAAAAATGAAACTAACAAACTTATAATTTCCTGCAATAGTCAATTTTTGAATTTTACCCAACGTGAAACTCAATAAATAGGCAATTTTTTACATGGAATTGTTAGTTTTAAGGAAAAACTTGAAGATAATTTTTCAGGTTTTTTTTGTATTTTTTGTTATATAACCAGGGAAAAGGAAGCCTAACATTGTATTACGTTTTAAATAAGTTTAAAACATTTTTAAAAAGTAGTAAATTATGACAACTTCAAAAAAAAACGAATATAATACACTCAAGGTCTAGATAATATTGTTTCATAAGAACAAAACGAAAATTTGTTCTATGAAGAAATGGAAGCGAATTTCCATAATAATAATAATACAACAAGAAGTCCATCTCCTGTAATACAAAGATAAGGCATTATCATACGGTAATTGAACTAGAAGCCTTATATGCAGCTGAAACATTATCTCTCACAAATCAGGGCCCACTTGAAAGGCTGGAGATCAAAGAAAGAAAGATATTACGAAAAATCTTAGGCCCCAAATTCCGTAACAACCAATTACTCCACATCAGGAATGAAACTCTTTACCAAAAAACTGAAACACTATCAGACATAATAAGAAGAAGGAAAATTGATTTTTATGGGCACATCCTCCAAATCGACAAAAATAGACTAACCAAACAAATATTTGAGTACTTTCACAATAAAAGAGCCAAACCACTTTGGTTTAGAGAAACAGAGAAAGACATAACAGAACTACAAATCACTGGCACTATGTTCATGGACAAAACAGCCAAAACAATAACCAAGGACAAGAAACAACGGTTCCAAGGCAAAGTCAAATCCAAACGAACAGTCCAAATCTCTGACGAAGAAAGAAAAGCAAGATCACAACGAATTAAGCAATACTGGCACAGAAGATTGAAAAGTGATTGATTAGTGTACCCCAAAGTTGGGTGAAACAAATACAGAGAGAATAATTATAATTATAACAACAACAACAATAACAACAACAACAACAACAACAACACCAACAACAACAATAATAATAATAATATCTGTTAAATAAACATTTTAAAAGGGAAATATTTTTGTATTAAATAAAATGTAATGCTTTAATAAAATAACCATAAGTATTAAGTTAAATTAATCTAAGTGCTTGTATGTCATATTAATGTTCTTGCAACACAAAATTAATTAATTTTACGGTGAGCAGGTCTTACATGTAGGCTAAATATAAGTTTGTGTCCCACAAGCCGATTAATCAAAACAACTCAGTTAACATTTAGGAAATGTAAAAGTTAATACAAATTTCATACAACATAACCGTAAGTTGTACCTTCGGTAGTTATTTTTCACAAACATATTTTCATAAAATATCCTGTTATTGGGATTATGAAAAGTCCATCGTAATTTAAGAAAATGTTTTCGGAAAATATTTGCTAAATTGACAGTATGCCATTGAAACATAAGCCAGTTCATACTCATATTATACTATACTCATATTATTACTGTAAATAAAAAATAAATGTTCATAAAGAGAATGAAAGAAAATTCACTATAACGAGAAAGGATTACAAAATGTGAGCCAAGGTATTGGTGATTACGTAGAAAATTTAGCATGTAGCCTATAGAACGCTCACACCGATAATAAATTCTGATAACCACATCTGTTTTGCACTTTCAAATCCATTTCTAACAGTAGAATGAGTGCTGCGGAAGATTTCATTTAACAAATTGGCAACACTGCTGCAATAATCGGCGTATACAATACACTGAACGATATTCAGTTCTGTAATTATATCCAAATTAACCAGTCTGTAGCTTATAATATAATCGGTTTTCTGAACTGATATTAAAGGTAAGTGTCTTCCGTGTGTTCGACAACAATCGGTATAAGTATTGTTTTTAAATCGCTATAATTTATTTATAATTTGGCGAATGATAAGCATTAGTTTTCCATAAAATATTATAAAAACACTGGCTACAGTTTCGTAATTGAACAGCCAGCTGATGCTTATAAACATTCACAAAAATTATGCAGCATAGTCAGAGGAAAATATTTAAGTCTAAATGCAATAGTATTAGAATTAATCAACTTTGAAAGTGCCTGAGAACTCAAAAATATTTCTATATTGACGCCAGCGTTCCAACAAATGCGGTAACATTTGGAACTACGTGGAAGCACTTGCATAAGTGAAGGAATGTTGTATTTGTTACTATGAGTGTATTTTCAGTTGTATTTCTGACCTTTGGGATTGCTTACCATTTGCTTATCAAACACTGTAATCATACACACACGCGCGCGCGCACGCACACACACACACACGCGCGCGCACACACACACACACACACACACACACACACACACACACACACACACACACACTCACACTCACACACTCACACACTCACACACACAACTTGGGAACAATTCATAACAACATACTGTAACCTTCTAAATTGAGATCAAAAATCTAAAGTGAATACGGAAAACTGGTTTCAACAAGCGAGGATGTATGGATAAATTCAAGGTAAATTGCCAATATTAGGCCTATCAATAATGTGGCGCTTATCAGTATTTTTAACCTGTGATATCACCAAACCAGAGGAGGTAATATTGTGAGTAGATCACTTTTCTTATCACTAACCAAATATCTTCCATGACTCATGACCTAAAGGAATGCAATAGTTCGAGTCTTTCAATAAATTGAAAAACAGAAACACTAAATTTCTAAAAATTTATCTTGCTATAATTTTGACACACAGGGATACGAAGTATTTCATATTCAGTCAAGTTCTAAAAAAATGCAATATTACGCAAAAAATGGTACTTTCTGTCGGAGTGCCTCAATTCTTATTGATCGAGTAATAGATAATGATAGAGATTTCAGTTTGATAACGTCAAATGCTATTGCATTGAGTGTATACGTATCGGAAGGATAACTCTTACAAAAGTCCACACGCTGCTGGTGGGATCTTACGGCAGAGTGTTCAACTAAACCTAAATAGATAACAGTAGGAATACTGTCTCAAAAGTCTATCCCTCGTCCTTGCAGCTTGCAGCGTTCGTAGCGGCACATTGTCCAATTGCTTGGTATTTAGCCACTGATATTGAGCATGCTTTTTATAATTGTGGCTGTACTTCAAGTACATTTATATTCAACTGTAATAGCTTATTGGTTGTAAATGCAAATTGTGTTTTGTCACTTGCCATCTACTTACTTCGCGTATTTTTTGGAGCAACAACAGCAAAATCAAATAGTTTGTTTGCAATTTGTTACAATGTTTATCATAAGTCGGAATACAAAAATCTAACATTGTTTGTTGCATTGTAAACACTAAGAAGAACAAGCAGGCAGAAAGGTAATCAAAATGCTTCTTTAATTGTAAAGAAAATTTTGGTTTAACAATTTTTAATAAGTAGATAAACTTAAAATATTTCGTCTGATAAAAATTGTAGGCTTTCAATATTTCATGTGTATACGCCTTTAATTCAAACAGAGCTTTAATAGCTGTTCAAATACAGAACAGCTGTTCTAGTTATTCGCTTTTATCGGCGATTGCATAACGCAAACAAATACAAATATACTTGCTCCTTGCTGAGTGCTGTATTCGAGGTTATTACTCCGATATTAATGTTTTATATTTAAGGATATGCAGAGAGGAGAGGATCAAGAAGATTGGGATCAGCTATGATTGTCCAAGTACACACAATAGGACGCTGTCACAGACACAGGCTGTAACGAGTGGAACAAAGTATACCTACATACACAGCCGCATTGCAACACGTTCACCTGCTCGCCACATTGTCTTCTCTTTTCTTCTTACATTTTGTTTACATAGCCTGCATCATTCATTCACGTTAATAATCGCTGCATTTCTCTTTACTTTGTTTGTAACTCACGTTCCGCTTGTCGATAAATATCAACGGTTAAGGAAATATGTTTAAAAAAAACAATTAAAATACCGATTTTTCTGAAATGTTTTTGTAACTTTTTCATTCTTCTGTCAATCGGGTAATTGAAATATATATTTAAAGGAGTTGAAAACAAATGAATGGCCATATTTGGTAAAATTCTTTTAAATATTGCTACGTCTTTCTAGTAACTGTGTACGGTAAATATGCGAATGAATACAAAGTAAAAAAAAAGATGACACTTATAGTCTTGTCATAAATATAGTAACATTTAAAGATAAACATATAAATAATATAATTAAATAATTTTATTGCAACTAAATAAACACAGATCTTTATTTCATCAAATAAAAATCCACTTTAATTTGTAAATATTGCTATTCGTTTTGCATAATGGCAATTTGTATAAAATTTATACAATTGTCTTAAAATTTAATAAGCATATTTTTATGTATAGTTTTTTTTTAATTAACTATAGGTTATTCTTAAAAGTTCTTTAACCCATTTATTTGCTTTTAATCGATGAATCTTAATCCAAAATCAACACATCAAAGCTATCTGAAATTTATAAGTTGTTTGAAAAAGCTCTTCATAAAAAACACATTGTGATATCCATTTAATATTGAATATTTAAACACCTGTTTAACAGTGTTAATAAATTTTATTTTCAAAAGCTAATCAAAAGTAAATTAAAAATACAACTTAAAAACTACAAAGTTCCTTAAAGCAACTATTAACACTAATGAAAGCAACAAAAAATTAAAATAAATAAAATACACAAAACCGGTTAAACAAACGTCACTAATTTCACAGATTATACAGTGAAAAAACTACACCCATATTCAAAAAATAAAAAACAAATAAAAACTTTACATACAATAACAAAACATACTTTCTTAAAATCAATATACATCTTTGAAAAATATTCACTATTAAAGATTGAAACGAACCACTTCCTAGAGAAAATGTTTTAATTTTTCATATTTTTATAATTATCGTTAGGCAATGAATTAAATGATTTCCGTGCTCTGGAAGAAGAATAGATAATTATGAAATGCACTGTAAGCACTTACACAAATATATAATATTTTGATTGCCTTACAAAACCTAAGATATATTAAACGTATAATTGGAAAAAAATTGTTAACTGAGATTTTTTGATATTATAATAGTGTCTGAAATATAAATTTCCCTATGTATTCAAATCAGTTGTAGGCCTGTTATTTTTGTAAAGTCTGATATTTTAATAAAAATCAGGAAACTTTAAAAAAAGTTAATAAAAAAAGGAATACCTTTAAAGCGTTCTAGGTGCTGAGTCGATCGCCATGCTTTCACCATTGTAACAGAGCGCCAAACCTAAAAGGAATATTATTTTCATTTTAAAAATGTTTATTGTAAACATTTAAAACATAAAAATAATTTCACCAACAAGGATATTTATTTTGTTAAAAGTGTAATAATTACATAACATTTGCAATATTTATATTTAAGATTTCATTAAAATAAAATACCAAAATTATTGAAATAACTACCGTATGCAACAATTATAAAAAACTCTAGAGGTTTTGTTTTATTAAAATTACCAAAACAAAAAATGCAGAAAAATAAAATAACAAACATAGAATAGGTATATAGCCTAATACAATATAAAAAGTATTGTATGGAATCTCATATGGAATCGAAGTATGGTCACTGCAAAAAAACAACAGAAAAATGTCTTGAAGCTACAGAAGTGGACTAACAGGTCGCAGGTCGGTAAAAACAGGAAACGATAACAAATTTTAGAATCCGTGAAATTATGGATACGAATCTCACCATTGTAGACGACATAAAGAAAAAACTACTTCGATGGTTTGGCCATGTGTAATAGATGGACGAAAACTGGCTTTCCAAACAGATTCTAAAATGAAAAGCACATGGTCGCAGAAAGAGAAGAACACAGAGACTTAGTTGGAGTGAAGGAATTGATAAGGAGGAGAGAGAGAGAGAGAGAGAGAGAGAGAGAGAGAGAGAGAGAGAGAGAGAGAGAGAGAGAGAGAGAGAGAGAGAGAGAGAGAGAGAGAGAGAGAGGATTGGAACAAGATCTATGGAACAACAGAGAAAAATGGAAACTAGGAATCTCAAATAATGCCGAAGAACGTTTTAAGCCGAAAATAAGATAAATGCCTTAACGTTAAGCCAGATATCACGAAGAAATAAAACAGTTTTAAAGTAATATATTATGTTTTTTTGATAAAGAAATAAGTACAAGGCTAATTTAACAAGTGATCTAGTAAGTAAAAACAAAAATGTAACATTTAAAGCATTAGGAATAAACAGATAGTTAATTGAAAGTTTTAAATTGTACATGTGAAAAATACCTGTATGCAATAGAACTAAATCATTTAGTAGTCTACCAATAAAACTAACAGTCCTCATTTTTAGAATTTATTCTTTCTTATGTTTTGTTTTTAGCCATACTTCTTTCTTTTTTAGCACTGATTTTGTGAAAGAATTATGTAGGCCTAAGCTTTTACAACAATGAGTCAATTTAAAGCTCTTCTCATTTTAATTGCTTCAGTTAATCCTTTCATAACTCTTAAAACATTGCTTCAGGCACATTACTATCCCAAGTCTGTATAATATAGAAACAATTTTAAACTTTTATCAGCAAAATACCCTTACATAATGAATTCTTATAACGGATTGTCTTGATTGTAATTAAATTAAGTATATAATTTAACTATCTTACTGTCCCAAAAAAGTAGGCTAGATAATTTTCTACAAAAACTAAAATATTGGCCTGAATTTTGTTTATTTAAGCACTTGTACTCAAAAAATTATAAAATTGTAAAAAAGTGTAATTTACGGTTCAAGAATAATTTGAAAAAATATTTGGAGGTTTTTCGATTTAGTCACAAAGGTAAATTCATTTTGCTAATAATTTCAGACTCCTCTTAACTGATCAAAAAAATCTTTTACAATGCTTGTACAAAGAAGGTTAGCTTGGCGCTCTGCTCCTTGCACAATTCCTACTGAAAGCAAAACGTTTGCGCTGTGAACGTAATGAGCAGTCAGGCCAAGACTGAAAACTACGGATATTTAGCTCGCGTCTATATTCCAGTGTAGCATTCATAACTTTAAATATTATAACGATTTTTCTTAATTTATTAATTAATTTCAGTAAATTATAAACTTAAACAGAAAATTGTATGAATTTCTTGAGTACTACCCGAAGAAAATCTTGTGTGTGTGTGTGTGTGTGTGTGTGTGTGTGTGTGTGTGTGTGTGTGTGTGTGTGTGTGTGTGTGTGTGTGTGTGTGTGTGTGTAGTGTTACAAAATGCATAACGTTTTTGTCATCTCTTTTTACCATTATAAACAGCGTTAGAAACTAACGCTGTAAATTAGCACTTTTAAAATTCAAAATCAAGTGATATATAAATACATTGAATTTGTCAGTGTGGGGATCTATTTCGTCGATTTAATATAATTGTTTTCCTTAAGTTAATATTTATCTATCTCTATACGAGGTGTGTTCAGAAAGTAACGAGAATTTTAATTTTTTGAACAAAATATTTATTTATTCTTCTACATTGATGTTGTCGCCTTCAAAATAGTTCCCATTGGAGATTATGCACTTGTGCCAGCGCTTCTTCAAATCCTCAAAACACTTCTCAAACTCGATCTTTGAAATAGCCTTTAGTTCTTTCAGCGTTGCGCTTTTAATGTCATCTACGGCTGTAAAAAGCCGGCCTTTTAAGGTTCTCGTTACTTTTGGAAATAGGTAAAAGTCACACGGAGCCATGTCTGGCGAATATGGAGGCTGGGACATCGTTAAAGTACTGTTTTTGGCCAAACATTCACGAACAAGCAATGAAGTGTGAGCTAGTGCATTATCGTGGTGCAAAAGCCATGAATTGTTTTTCCACAGATCCGGGTGTTTTTTTCGGATTGCTTCACGCAAACGGCGTTGAACTTGTAGGTAGTACTCCTTATTGACCGTTTCACCTGGTGGCAGGAATTCATGATGCACTATGCCATTAATATCGAAGAACACAGTGAGCATAACCTTCACTGTGTTCGACCGCACTTGTCGAGCCTTTTTCGGTCTTGGCGAGCCAGAATGCCTCCACTGGGATGATTGAGCCTTAGTTTCGACGTCATATCCGTAAACCCATGTTCCGTCACTTGTTATAATACGTTTCAGTAATTCTGCATCGTCGTTGAATTCATTTAGTGACTCCTGAGCAACTTCCATTCGCCGCTGTTTTTGTTCAAAATTCAACAATTTTGGAACGAATTTTGCTGCCACGCGTTTCATACACAAAACATTGGAAACAATGTCATGACATGATCCAATCGATATGCCAACATCATCAGCGACCTCTAATTGTGATTTGAGTATGTGTGTGTGTGTGTGTGTGTGTGCGCGCGCGCGCGCGATATTTACTACTATTAACGTATTTAATATTTCTAGTAAATATCATGACTGAAATTTGAAATAATATTTTCTGCTTCACTCTGACGTAATAACCGATTTAAAAATGTACAATTTTAATTACACACCGTTAACAAAACGTTTTTACGTAATAATTTGTTTTTTTGTAATAGTAATAATTTATTATCTATTTTCATTCCATGGAATAAATTTATTTTTTTAAAAATCCTAGTTAAGCACAAATTCTAGGTAGCGTGGTAATATAAATTTCCCATTTTTGAACTAAATCAACAAATTAGAGTAAACGAATGAAGGTGTCAGAGAGAAACAAGCAAATTGCAATTGCTATTGAGCATACATAAAGAAATTTTAATAATAAAAATATTATGTGTAATATGTACGTATTTACTTTTCACAAAATAATATAGGCTTCAATTTATTCAAAATATGAAAATCGTAAGAAATACACCTTAAGATTTTAATGTGTGCGTTCTCTTTCAGATGACCTGTTTTCAAAAAACCATTATTTGTGTTTACATGGTGAAATATTTACTGTAGCTCAGTCGGTAAATTAGCGGACACTTAGCTACAACTACGACCTGAACACAGGTTCGAGTCCAGTTACTACTAATGTTGTTTCATGTGCATTTCGTCAGTCCTATGTTTTCATTAGTCTAAGTAGCATAAAATAAAGTTTGTATAGATGTATCCTATATAACTGGCGTCTGTTTATTACATTGCTTGAGTTTAAACAACGTGACCGATTCCAACAGTATTTATTTGTAATTAGCTCATGTCTCGTGAGCATTTTAAACAATTTGTTGCTTATTTACTATTTGGCAGTCAGAAGCGACTTTTTCTCTTTAGTAATAACATGATTAATAAATCGTAAAAACAAGAAAATTTCAAAACATCCTTTATTTTCCTCACGTATTAAAACATTCTTCTCGCCACAGCCGTGTAAGGCCCGGTGGCCACCAAGTGCAGAGCGGAGTCAAGCGGTGTGGTTCTGCTTCCTTTTCAGTGGTTGTACTTTTATTTTGAAACAAATGTTATGCCTTGAATAAGTAGTCCGTTCCGCTCCGCATTTCGTTGCACCAGGCCTAATATTGTAGGATAAATTAGGCGTAGGTGTAAGTGGAGTAGTTTTCTTAGGTGAGACGTGCGGAACAGAATGAAGACGAACAACAACCGGAAGCAGAGTTAAGTCAGTTTAAAGGAAGCGTTTGTATCTTTTAAATCTTAATATTTACACGTACTGTAACTTATTCTATAAAACTATTGTTTAAAATCCGTAACATAGGCAACGGTAACCAAGGTAACAAGAAATAACAAGTTTAGAGACGAGGCCACTGAGGTGGGAGAATCGAAATCAGCTTCAAAATCGAACCTAGACAGAGTCGAACCTACGCGGAGCGGAGCCCAGGGACGCCATTTCACTCCGCTTTACTCCGTTACGCTTTCAGTAGCCGAAATTGCATTTAAAACATTAGGTTAACAACTTCGCCCGCATTTGGTGGCCACTCAGCTATCTTGATGATCCTACTCTTTAGTCATGTTAATCACTCAAAAGTGCTCTTGACTGCCTATGTAAACAAGTACAAAAATGTGAGTTTTATTTTTTAAAACTATTCCAAAAAACAGTTTTTTTTAAATCACGTCTAATGACTTTTGTCGTATTATATTTCAATATGGCTCTGCAAATATACACTCACGTAACCAAAACCAAATGTGCTTAAAATGTCGTTATTTTATTTTTAGTACTTATCTTCCTTAAAAATGGTTTGCAACTTTCAGTGAAATACTGCAAAATTAGAAAAAATCAAATAAATTAATCCTTCAGAAATGAAATTAAATATCTGAAATAAATATTAGTCTCAATAGGGATTTTTTAATTTAACGATATAATATTAGAAGAAAATTTCTCTTTTATAAATTAAATACTATTATTTGAAAATCACCTGTAAGCAATATATACTCAGCTGATAATCAGGGTTAACGAAATCAAGGATAAGTATTTGTGGGTTATTTTAGAAAGCGTGTAATTTTTTTTCCACATTCACATTTAATATTCCTCATAACAATTGGTTACAAATATTCATAATTTACATGATAGGCTATAATAAACTTGTAGGCCTATAAAAATTCTATTTGAATTGTGAGATTCAATAAATGTTGCTTCCCTCTAAACGCGAATATTCGAATAAAGTTTACTTCATATGAAATATGGGAAAGTTGTGTTTGCTGGCAATGCTAATAAGCCGTGACTGGTTGGTGTCAGTTGTAAAAGTCTACTTTTCCCAACACCATCTGACACACTCTCTCCTCACACCATCCCTCTTCTTGTACCCCTATCCGTCATTTCGTATTTAAATATGCATTCACTTTGCTGCAAATAAAATGTACGCAACAGTAAGCCTCAAAGTTTATTCTTATATTTGAAATATTTTCCAAATATCTCATTATTTAAGTAAATTACAATTACAATTATTTAGCTTATAATTATTTTTTGAAGTTTTTCATTAAAAAAACTGATTATTTTAATAGTGAAACATAATTACTTAGATTTTTATATCAAGTACTTGTAATATATTATAAACCTTAATCAACAATAATTTTTATACAACGAGAACCAGTTTTAAATTACTGTTTATGTTCTTTTTTTCTTCTTTCTGATTTCAAACCTAAATTTGTTAATATCTAATTACATGAATAAAAAAATGAATGATAAAAAAAACTAACACATCGATTACTAAAAAAATTTGCATATGAAACAATTTGGACAATATTATGTTTGACAGAAGGAATGCGTAAAGACTACGGAGGAGTTTTTTCTCTTTATCCGTGACCAAGATAAATGGATAATTAGTTTAATTTTAACATAACGAATAGACAAATAAAACAAACAAAATTAGAAACAAATCTCAGTTTTAATTGCTTCTAAAAATTAAATTCAAAATTAGATTATCAATTCCTGCGTTATAAAAAAGACTAGACCTACGAAATATTTATTTTGCTTATATCGCACAAATGCCGATGCATGTGTATCACGTGAATCATTCATACATTATTTGTTATCAATATACAAAAATCATGCAACCTCAATATTATTTCATAAACAATAAACATTATAGCCTAAGCAATATATATATATATATGTTGTGTGTGTGTGTGTTTGTTTGTGTGTATGTGTGTGTGTGTGTGTGTGTGTGTGTGTGTGTGTGTGTGTGTGTGTGTGTGTGTGTGTGTGTGTTTGTGTGTATGTGTGTGTGTGTGTGTGTGTGTGTGTGTGTGTGTGTGTGTTTGTGTTTGTGTTTGTGTGTGTGTGTGTGTGTGTGTGTGTGTGTGTGTGTGTGTGTGTGTGTGTGTGTGTGTGTGTGTGTGTGTGTGTGTGTGTGTGTGTGTGTGTGTGTGTGTGTGTGTGTTATTGCGAAAAATCGATTTTCGCAATAATTTCAACAAATGAGTTACCCTTCAAAATTCGTTAACACTTTCTGTTCTGAAATTACGGCCATTTTAGTTCTTTGAAAATGCATAACTTTAATGTTTTAAGTATTTATAAATAGAATTTACAGCTTTGTAAATAGAGATAAAAATGCATGAATATGCATTTTAGATTCTAAAAATGTATTAATGTTTAGGAAATTAATTCCACTGCTGTCAGATTTCATTTTTGTATTGTCAGTAAGCTATTGTCAGGTTTGTACATATAGGCTATGGTTATGATTAGCCTATGTGCTGTTATGCATATTCTTATATCGTGGGGGTTTTTAACTTAAAAATATTGTTGCACTAGTTACTGTTCTTTCCATTCTTTTAATAACAGGTAATTTACTTCATTCTGCTTTAAATTTGAAATATTTTTCTTTTTCAATTTTATCTTATCCTTTTGCCTTCGAATTTATAGTAAATTTTGAAGTCAAAGTTCACTTTATTCTAAATATTATGTGTTTTTATATATGTCATGCAAATACACTTCTCATTTTTTAATTTATTACAATGTACCCATTCTACTGTAACGTTTACTTGATTTTTAAAAACTTCATGTCCGCGACTTGAAAGAGGAAACTTTTTCTTCTTTATTACCCATCACAAAACCAAAACGCAATAACTTTTTAAATTTTTAAAATAATTTTACTTATAAAGAAGTTAAACACTTTTGGAATAGATAGATATTAAGACCAATTTTCCTTATTTAAAAATAAACTGATTCAAAATTGTTATCGGATGGGCTTTGCGTCTTCAAAACTGGTAATCAGATTCAAGTTGTGGTCCAACTTACAATGGTTTTCTCCCATTGAACGTCTACTAATGCAATTTAATGAAATTTGATTGATTTTCAATTATTTTGGAAAATGAATTTTATTGAACAAAATTATACTTATGTTTTTGTTAATAGCCTTATTTAAATCCTAAACTTATTTCCAGTAAATTTCGCTATTTATTTTTTACAAGAAGTACATCTAACCATTTATAACTTCAATGAGTGTTAACATTTATAATATCATCAAGTTATTTTAAGTTATTTAAAATAATTAAAATCTTACCATTTTCGTTCAGACATATAAGATACAGACAAGAGATTTGGTTTCCTAGAGCGGGATAGCCGTATAGTTACCGAAGTACAATTAAACATTTCGAAGTTTTCTTTGTTAGAACTGTATTTTAAGAAGTGAACATGTCTGCCTGTATTAAACGACTTATACATCTGTTGCAGTAAGACAATTGAAGCATTGTAAATAAAAACAGTGAAAATGGCAGCTGTTCAAAATGTCCGTTTACCATAGCAAAGTCGTTTGTAGCTGTAGGGAAAACAAAAAGTTAGAATGAGATGTTTGGTAAACCCGAAACCAGCCGGCGGCCAAAGAGGGGAGAGTGACCAGTGTCCACTGCAATTCTTATTGTTAGTAACTCGATGCATTCATTAGCGTTACCGGCAGAACAGGTTGGGTCAGTAGGCTACTAGGTGGTCAGTCTGCTGTGATGTAAGTACTAAATAGCTTATACGATTGCTTAAATAGTTGCTTTCAAAATAGTTTCGTGTTTTAACTAAAAGACAAAAATCTGCTAGTTCCCTCCCCCCGTTTGTAAGGATAAATTTTTTTAATCGCGGAAAGAAGTAAGGTTTGATACAAAAATTTATTTTCATATTTTCACGAACTTTTTTTTGAAAAATGTGTATAATGTTGGAGTGTTTCGTAGACAATTAACTGTTTGATTATTTCGTTAAATTTAAAAAACTTCTTCTTTTGACTCCAATTGTTTATATCACGTATTTAAGAAAACCCAATGTTTTAATTTTAAAGGGTAGCATTTGTAACCTTTCAAAGCTATTAAGTATTGGAGAACGTAATTATTAAAAATGTTTGGGTACTGGTATCAGTTTAGTTGTGTGTGTGTGTGTGTGTGTGTGTGTGTGTGTGTGTGTGTGTGTGTGTGTGTGTGTGTGTGTGTGTGTGTGTGTGTGTGTGTGTGTGTGTGTGTGTGTGTGTGTGTGTATTTGACGAATGCTAAACTAACAGAGCCTTTATATGTAAAAACAAATATTCAGTTAATGTACTGTAAAAATATTTTACACATACAAAATATAACTTCATTTAATCATAAAACAATAGCCTATAAATACTGCAAGTTATACTCTAATTAGTTAAAGTACATTGTAGTTTTAGTGTGGGGTATTAACGACTACATATTAATTTTAGTTAAATATCAGTGAAAATGAATTGGTTAAATGTTACAAACATATATTACATTCTACAAATTATAGGCAAGTATATGTCTTTTGATTTTAATTTCACTTATAAATTTGCGAACGACCTAAATCGTAAATATTTTTTGAAATTATTACTGAAGGGGTTTAATTTGTTTATTTTCATAAATTAGTTTTAAAACAATATTAATTACGATATTTTAAATTTTCAATAATTTTCACTACTCCTGTACTAAGGACTTTGTTTTTTTATTAAAATTACTTTGACCTTTAAGTTTATTCAAAAATAATAAAAGTGACAAAACTTGACGTAAGGGAATACTTGAAACGGCTGAGGAAGTCTAACCGAAGGAATAATAATAGAAGTGAAAATTTACAATTTAGTAAGTACATTTTTGTACACTAAGAAATTTAAAAAATATTGAATTTAAAGAACCTGGTAATTTAACGCGAGATTACCATTTGAAATATTTAACATTGTTGTTTTCATACAAACGTAACATAGGCTATACAGAGAACGTTTAAATAGGCTGAAATGTTACAGTTTAATTTAGATGTTTAGTAATACTGTGCAGTCTACGTAATATTTAACTCATAACATATATTTATATTTTTATAATTATTTCAGTAATTTATTTATTATTCAGACATCTACCAGAAAACAAAATAATTCCTACTTACATATGAAAAATACAAAATAAAATACTAATAAACAAAAATATGAATACAATAAAATTGAAAACTAAATGAATGCTTAACCTATATATTACGTAAATATATAAAGTGAGTAAACAGATAGGCTATTACAGAAGTCTCCAAGTCATTCAGTTCTGATACTTTCATTATTTCATTAAAAAATATTAAAAAATGTTGAGTCTTCGTTCACTCAATCACAAAATACAACGTTTTTATTACTTATTATTTCTCTAACCATGATCAATAATGCAAGAAGAATGTTAGAAGCAATGTGCATGATAAATCCGTATATGCAAATTGAAATTGATAACTGATAAAGGAATGTTATAAAATCCCTCACAGTAATGACAAATTTTACCAAATGTATGTCTGTGTACGTAATTGACCAATAAGCTCACGTTAATTTTCAATCAAAGGTTTTGTCAACTTCTGATAGGATAATTGAAAAATTAATAAGACCATGCTAATATAAATAATTTATTTTTAAAACTTAGATTTTTCTTGATGAAAAACTTTTAAAAAATATTTTACAATCACTAATGTGAAAATTTTATAACGATTGTATTTTTGCAGAAATGTAAAATATTTCAGATATACGAAATGTAAAGTCCTATGAGTATTTTTATTTTATTTATTTATTTTCTTGGCGATACTATAATTTTTATATTTATCACTGGTAAAATTAACAGGAAATTTATTACCATCGTTCCTGGCTATTTCACTTTAATTTCATTTTTGGTAGCTCTAGTTACACATGTCTATGATTACGTTAGAAAAATATAAATTTTAAATTCAAAAAGAAAATAAAAATAACTTTGAAAGACTTGCAATACGTTGTTTAAAATACAGAACGTTTTAATAAGAAATCCTCACTAAATAGTTCTTTCGTAAGCACAAAAACAATAATTAAATAGGCCTATAGAAAATTAATTTAAAGTGCCTATAATATGTGTTATGAATTGATCATATTATTTATTATATTAAACTATTATTCAGTATTATTTATTAAACTGGTTTGCAATCCAGGTATAATGTTTAGACCTACTCAGTGGAGTTTAGTGTGTCAATGCAGCTTTGCCGGAAATACTGGTCTAACTTAACCTAACCTAACTAGTACAACCAGTAAATAGCTCCCTAAACATTTCATAGTTGGTCAGCGCAGCCTGCACTAGTCACATGTAAGTATTTCTATAGGCTATATTTATAGAACTTTACTAATTTTGTTATTTATTTCATAATTACTTTTGTTAATATCAATTTTCTTTAGTGTTTTGTTGTGCATTATTCATTCATTTCACAAGTATAAGTTTATTATTACAAGTAAGCTGTTATTTTCTTAAATTTTACTTTTAACAGCCTAGTCAGTTTCTGATTATTAAACCCATACACAATTATGCATTTATTGCAGAAAGAGAAGTTCTTAGAACAATAAAAAGTTATTTACGGTTGTAAGCCTACTGTTTTCAATTTTTAGTAAAAAGTCTATTTTACAAAAAAAAAAAAATGAAAACTATATTTTGAAAAAGTGGTAAAACTTTAGATAATATACAAAACAATGAGTGGGATAATTCACTGAAACAGAAAACTGAAGAAAATGTAATTTATACTGTAGCAAAATAATAAATTGTAGGCCTTCGTAAAACAAACATTGAACATACTTGTTTACTGTAAACAATATTGCTACCCTATACTTTTATTTACAAAATAACAAGATAACTGTTAACACCACATGTTTGGGTGTAGGAAAAAAATGAATCTGTAAATTTATATTACACTCTGCGTGAAATAATTAAATAAAATAACTGTGTTTTGTCATGAAATCACTTAGTTCGAACACCATAATGCTACAATATTTGCTCACCAGACAACCAATTGCGTAAAGCCTATGTGAAATTCGTAATAGAAACTATTCCTAATTCCACTG
This sequence comes from Callitettix versicolor, assembly GCA_022606455.1. Lineage (NCBI taxonomy): Eukaryota > Metazoa > Arthropoda > Insecta > Hemiptera > Cercopidae > Callitettix > Callitettix versicolor. The sequence goes on from CM040184.1 coordinate 47,412,185, forward strand.
ATAGGTAGACATTTGTGAATTCTTAAATCATAGCGTTCATAAAATATTTAAAAAAATCTTTTTCATAACAAACTAATAATTTCATAAAGTATTTGCCTAAAAGAATATTAAAATGAATTTTTTTTCTATTTTGAAGTTATTTTTGTATATGAAAAGCCACAAAGATTTTGTAACTTACAACTTAGCAAAAATAAAAATTACAAAAAATTTATTTTATTTGGTAAAATATTAAATGCTGTATTTATAAAAAAGTTTTTAAATTATCTAACATTGTTCATATATGTTTAAGAAAACGCCCAAGAAAAGTTTAAATTTAGATAATAAAAAATAAATAAAAAAGTAGTTGTAATACTGCGTAATTAGTGAAAATATGAACAGATTCCTTAGGATATTATTACGAATTACTATAAAGTTTTAAGTTTAAGCGTTTAAAGATTAACTGACTTACTAAATATTAGGGATTATAAGTAATAAAGATTAAATAATAAAGATTATATAAAAACAAATAGTAATTAATGGATTGTGTTTAAAAACTTGAGAAAAAGGATCCCATAGTCTATACAGGTTGGGTGTAATACATTTTGGTAGTTATGCATTTAATTAGATGTCGCACTTATAATTCGTTGAATCCATATTTTTAAAATTTATAAAACAACCCCTTTTCATCTCCTAACCTAGTTCAGTATAATATAGTTTCTTTAAATTTCATAATAATATAGAAAGAACTATGCCAAATTACTGTCTGTCTTTACGGTCAATGTAGAAATTATTATTTGTACGTTAAAGACAATAGTAATATGTTAACTCATTAATATAAATGTAATGTATTTATAAACTGCAATTATTTGTTTTTACTGAGCTTCTGGAAAGTAACGGACTATCTTTTAGTCCTTTTGAGAAGTGGGAGTTTTAGCAAGGTGTGAGAGTTAAGGATTTTCGATTTTAGAAATAAAAATACCTTTACAATAAAGAAATTTTCATTTCTATGATCCAAACATTTCCATGTGAAAAGTGCGCTAAAAGTAGTAAAAGAAAAACATATTTTGTTGGCTTAAAAATCGATTTTATCTACAAGAAAAAATATTTTGTAATAGAAACGAAAATATTAATAGTTAAAAGTACAAAAATCCTCATAAAAATAATTCAAACTCTAATACACATAGTGTTTTAACTACATTAAGGTAATAAAATTTCTTTCATTGATTAGGCCTAAGTTGATCGTTACACTTATTGTTTAGGATCGGTTAGGTGATCAAATTCCAACAAGCAGTAGGCCTATTAGCCAGCGAAGCAAACATAGGCAACAACTTTAATATTTACAGGTTTTAAGAAATTTCTCTATTGAGATGCCTAATTATATAATAAGGGAACATAATAAAAATACAATAGGCCTACCAGTAGGTCTTTTAGTTTAAAAATCATATTACAATAGCATTTGAAAAATCAAAAATTTTTTTACTAGCGATTGAATTAACGCTGATTTTTGTGGTTTAACGGGAACAAATATTTTAATAAGCATATTTCAAGCAATAAGACTGTGCCTTGTCTAAGGCACGGAATGGTTGATCGGGCGGAAAGGGGGTTGCTTGAAATTAATTAAACTTATAGACCACAGATGGAATGATATAGGAGGGTGCGAAATACGATCGAGGCAAAATTCCGATTCCATCACCCAGGCTGAGGTCCGCATTTTATCGCAGCAGAAAATTCCGGAAACTTAGCGTAAGAGAAGTTCGGCCATCAATATTCATAGCGGAGATCGGGAGAGGAGGGGGATTCTTTCTTGTAGGAGCTGGGGAGTAATAGAACGCCCCACAGAGAAAATCATTATTCTTAACGCGTGGTGGGGAGGGCGCCTGAAGAGAGGGGGTTGAAAAACCAATATGGCTGCTTTTAAAGTGTACTTCACGTTATCTTTCCTTATTTTCTCCCTTTGCCCCTTTTATAAGCAATGCGCGAGGGCGCCTTGTTCATTTCAAAGGAGATTTAGCCTCAGGGGGTTTGAGGTGGTGCGCAGAAAACGCAGAAAAGAGAGGGCGGAAGAAATCCTGCAGGGTGCAAGCTTAAAAATATTGTTAAAAGATGAAAAAGCAGTAGGAGCATGCGCTGTAGGTTGCTCTGATTCCGCTTTGCAGGCGTCTCAAGACAATTCCTGGCGCACTGGCTTGGTTCAGTTTATAGACCTACTGCATATAACGGCTGATATTTTAATCCATAAATAAAGCACGCTAATATTATTAATAACTTTTATAAAATAATTTATTCAGTTAATTTGATTTCACGAAAGGTATAAAATAATATGGCTTGTTATTTAAATAAAATCGTCAAAAAAACTAATGGAAAATATAATTTATATTATAGATAATCAAACTTTGGGATCTAGACTATTCTTACGTTTATTTCGTTCAAAATTTACGTATGAAATGTAACGTAAACACAGTTACTACAACCCAAATTTAAAATAGTCCTATAAACTTTAAATTTACAATTTGTTCAGTTAGGCCTATAACACGTTTTGGTTGACCTAAAACTAAAAAAAAATTAAATAACGGTATGACTTGAAAATTGAAAAATTATGAATTGCTGTACTAATTTTTGAACTAAAAATTAAAGCGAAACCTATTATTAAATAGTTTGCATAATTTTATTTAAACTATATTCCATGCAATTTACGCCTAAAGATTCCGTTTATATTAAACCTTGTATGCTTTTGTTATAGAATAATATAATTCTATATTATATTATGTTGTATAAAAATTTATTTATTATTTAAACCAGTTTTTTAAAGTGAATTAAGATGAAAGTTAAAAAATTTTTAATTTAATAATGTTTATTTTCCGTCACAATCAAGTGCCCAAATTTGTTATTTAGCCTCATTTATAAAAACAATTTTAAATAATATGAATCAATATACTTCTCATAATTCTATTTAATTCATTGCACGCTTATAGCTCATTTAAACAATTACTTCTTGAACCAAATTATTTCTAACTTTTCATTTAGAGGGCACGAGGTTATTTGTCGTTCTTTACTTTAATTTATTTCCAGGAGTACTCTGAAAATGGTTGCCTCGTTATAAAATATTAAAAAAAGAAAAAATAGGTCTTCAAAAGTTTAAGATAATAAATAATAAAACAGCTGTTTACACGTATTTTATAAGTAAATTGTGGCATTCAAATTGTGGTTCTGGTTATTTCAGAAGAATCGTAACAAAACTACACTATTTTGTAAATAGTATTCAGAAACAAATTTAAAAAATAGAAACTTAAAACTGTCCAGGTAGTAATATATTATTTCGAAAATTTGTTTTGAGTAAAGGTAATGGTGACTTTGAACTTGCCCAAGTTGAAGTGTTCAAGTTATGCTACATCCAGTGATTACCGAACAAGTCAAGTGGTTGAACAGCAAAAGTAGCAAACTTCTTAACCTAAACTCTACTTGACAGTCCTTACATGTCCAGTAAAATGCAGTGAAACCTTAAACGTCTTTTTGCATTTTCATAGTGCAGTTTAATTTAGTGCAATCTAAATCTGTCAATAAATATCAACATTAAAGGAATAGTTTAATTTATATTATATTAATTTGGCAAAAATATTACACAAACTAATTCATTTTCAATTTTCCCCGCAAAGTTCTATAAACATTTTGAATAATTTCATTAACATTTTATGACAGTATTTTTAGAGCTTCTTACTTTTGTGAACAATATTTCTTTGTCATAAGAATATAAAATAACTACAATACATTTATAACTTACATACAATACATTTATACATTTATTTACATTTATATACAATACATTTATAACTTGCGTCCATTTATAATATGGTAATATTTCTTTTTTTCATAAGAGATTGTTTTGGAAAAGATAAAATTGAACTAACGTAATTTAAAAGGTGTTAGGTTTAAAATTATAAACAATTTTAAAAGAATGTGAACTATTCGCATTTGTAAATATAAAATGTGCACAGTCTTTGTAAAATTTTATACCAATAAAGAAATCTAAACCAGAAATTTAATATTTTTTATGAAAAAATCATGGAATATCAGACAAACGAAAAGAAAGGTTTCAAACACTTTGTTATCTTGAGCAACGTGAAATCAAAGAACTGAGTGTTGCTCAAGAAACAATTCCTCAAAATCAGATCAGAGGGTTTGGGAACAAACTGTATGTTGGTAAGAACATTACAACAACAGGAGTGAGGAGGAAGTACGGAGTTCGAAGAAAACAATGTCTCATCGAAATCAGTGTTTCTTTGTGTAACTCTAAGTAAATTCAAACAAACAAGAGAAAAGCAAGCAGAATAGATTCAATAAACACGTCTTCGAAGTGTGTATTGGGGGGGGGATATATTGTGAACCGAATTTCCAAGAACAATGCAAGCCGCAGGGTGCTGGAAGCGAAAACAAAACCCTCCCTTTTACTTAATATTCAATTTAATTAAGAACACAGAGTGAATACCTAATTATGAATAAATACGCCAGAAGAGAAGCGCAGGAAGGGGGCGAGAATGTAGAAGTAAGTTTCTTGTAATCAAACTCTGCCAAGAGATAATACAGCATCGCATTCAAATTCAAAATACATTTTCAAAATTTCCATCATCTAACTAAACTTTCTCTGAGCTCAGTTGATTCAAGATGCCAGGCGTCGTTTTATATTCCACGTCACAACAAAAGTTTATTTTGCAAAGTAGGAGAATCGGTTTTCGTCTGAAGCTTTCTCTTGGGAGTTGAGCGACATACATTAGAGCGAGGGAATAGTGATAAGAGAGTTGGCAAGTGTTTTCCCCGGTGAAAACTAAAAGAAAACTCATTTCCGCACCGCTCGCTGAGACTGAGAAAACGTCTCATCAATTTCCTGTCGCTTTCCCGTCTTTTCTTCCCTTCCATGACGGGTGTCGCAGTGTAAGGGGAAAGAGGCGAAATTTCCATTTTCCTCTTGTGTCGTCTTTTGTTTTAGCTGGTCCGCTTTTCGAGAGAATAATAATAATCTAGGGAGACGTGCTTACAGAAAGTTTCCTCGCTCCTTTATACAAGAGCTTTTGAAAATTGCATTTGCCACTGCCTGACTCTATACAAAGCAAACTTTTCATCCGAGATGTGACACCGCGGGGTAGCGGGGGATATAATCAAGGCATTCTCGAAGGAAGATGCACGGAATAAGATATAAAGAGGGTTCATTAAGGTAAACCTAATTTTACGTTTGGATAAAATACACATACTTCAAAGACATTTTTTTAACTCTAATACTGATATAACATTGATATTGCATTATATTTCAATAAGAAAATCTAACAATGATTTTATATTTAATTGTGTTCATAGCTTATTGTTATAACTGGATATTTTTACCGATAAACGAGCACCGTCTTCAGTCTAATACAGTTAAAAAGGAATACTTAACTGTTATTCTAGCAAATATTATCGATTTTCGAAATAGTATGTTCTATAATACCATAAAATGAACTGTTTTGATTTTCCTCTTTTCCAAATAACTTATACCATAATTATTTTTTTTAATGAATTGTATTCTCTCAGTAAACCAAACAATGGAACATCCCGAGGACCTGTTTGGAATGAAGTAAGACCTTTTCAATAAATTCAAATATTTAAATGTAGAATATTGTGTATCAAACAGTTACCTAAAGTAATTGTATTTTTAAAGTAATATTTTTTTGCTTTAATTCTTGAAATTTAAGAAAAATATCCAGAGTTTGTCTTTTATTTAAAAAAAGACAAGTTGCCTAAAAATGACAGTTTATAAGAAGAGTTTTATCAAAAATTATTATTAAATAGGCCTAAAACATTTTCTTACAAAATATTAGTGACAAATAAATTTAAATTGTACTTTCTAAGTTTTAGTATTACATAAATATAATTAAACTTTCCTCAATTTGTTTACTTTTTTGTGATCAATATTTCTTATCTATCGATTTACAAATAAATAATAATGTGTTGTATTTTCCGCCAAATAAATAATAATAGAAGAGCTTAAAAATCTTTGAAGTACTTGGGTAATTTTATTTAAAAAATCAAAGTAAATTTTATAAAAATAAATATTTTGTCCATTATTTTATTTGAGTTAATACGTATTTGGCAGTTTTACCAAAAAATCATACCATTTTCTTGGAAAAAAATAGACTAAAAAGTTTTTCACTGCTTTTATTGACGAAAAGGATGTTTCAAAAAGCCTAAGGGATCGAAAACATAATTTATATTTTATATTATGAAAGATGAAGTGTTGCTACAGTGGAAAGAAATTAAGTACTATTATTGCAATGCATAAAATAATTTGTAATTAATTAGTTAGCCTTTTTAAAAAGAACATTGTTTGAAAAATTCTTTAAATATTTTCAGTAATAATTTAATTCTAAGTAGGGTAAATATTTTTTATATGTTTAAGTGCTACCATTAAGTGATAAAACTTTTATTACTCTGGCACCAAGTTGAACGACTTTAAACAAGAAAAGCCATAAAAGCCAATACGAAGCCGTAACGCCCCTTAATGCAATTGCAGCCTAGCTTTAAGAGTTATAGGAAAACCTCAGCCAAGCTCGGCTCAGTGGAGTGCCAGTAAACAGGGGTAGTTGTATAGTAACGACTGTGATTTGAATAAGTACAGCGATCCTGGCTAACGTTGTTTATTCCGTCTCGCAGTTTATAGCTCGTTCGCTTCATATGCCTGGTCTGGGATGTTGTTTTGTTTCTATTTTAACCCTTACACTGCATATTTAAAGCAAAAATAATAGTGCAGTGCAGCTACCTTGTTGTGACGTGAAAGAAGCGAATTTACATAAAAACTAACATCATTGGTGAACCATTACATAAACTGACATTTTCATACTCAAAACTATTGACTTAATTTTAAAATATGAAAACTAAAACTTCATTTTTTATTTAACATTTCATGTATTCATCCTATTTGAAAATATACAATTCTAATTATACTGCTTTAAATACTGGTTTTGACTGTGAAATCATGTTCAAAAAAGGATTCAAGTTTAAAAAAATTGAATTAGGTTTGAGTAACACATTATTTCAAGGCCGCTATTATAAAAATCAAACTTGAATAGAAACTGACTACAATTACGAAGTACTGACATAGGCTATTTACACATACACATTTTATGTATGTTCACATTGATGCAATTTTTGGGGTTGTGAATTTGCTTTCACCATGAACTCCCTTAATTAGCATATTTTTCAATTGAAAATCGCTAAATATTATATTTACTTTTACAAACAACTGCAATTAAATTTTTAAATTAAATAAATATTTTAATATTTATATTCTATAAAAGATACGAAATGTGTTTGCATTTCATGTCATATTCTTCATAGAAGTACTTTCTAAAGAAAGTACTTAACGTGTAAAGATTAAATAATTGTAAATTAAAAAATTACTGATAACACAGACGAAATGAAATCAAATCGTAACAATGATATCTAAAAGGTTTTATCCCTGTAAAACCCATAATTTTTTTTTAACTTACTTATGATTCATGTACAAATTCAATCATTCGGATTCAATATACAATTGTCGATATATCTGATAAGCTAAATTTCCTCTTCAGATCCATGTAAAAAATTAAAAATTTGTTTGCCTTTTAAAGGTTTAATAGTCCAGTTTCCAAGTCAGGTTTCCTAATTCCAGTTTCATAGTCAGATTCAGCGAAAAATTGCCTTTGAATTTGATGCTCTACACGAAATAGCTGGTACTTAACCCCGTTTTGAAAGTTTTACTCCTCCATAATTTTCTCCTAGCCCTCGCAATTTTTGAACAACAATGCTGAAAAACAATAAGGATATATTCCAACCAATTTTGGTTAAGTATTAATAATTTTAAATCAATAGATTGATTTTTTCTTTCGTTAAAAACTGTCTTTACACAAAATGTCTTGACAAATAAAAAGATAGACAAACGAAATTTTGCAATTTGCTTGGAAACCGATATATTTATATACAATTAACACACAAATACAAAATAGTTTTAATACACCTCATTGAATGTTAAAATGTAAAATATTAGGTTAATTAATTATTTCAGAAATTGTTAATCTTCAATGACAATTATGGAATATTTTAAGGTTAATTAACAAAGTATTCGATATACAAAAACCGATTCCTTTAATTAAAAATTGGTTCAAATTAAATAAACTGTTATTACAATACAAAAATAATTAACTGATAAATTATGTCAGGATGGTTCTTTGTTAATAGAAATAGGAACTAAGCAGGTTATCGGTATTGTTCAATTTAACTTCTTACAGAAAAACGATGGTAAAAATTACCACAATGGTTATCTAGAGTCTTTAATGATGAAAAGTTTGATGAATGGTAGAGATGTTGGTCCAGATGTCCACACAGAGCGAAGTTGGAATTGAGTCACGATTTTGAAGATAAACTGTTACATTTTACGATGACTACACTCCACTTGTTAATATTCTTACTGAGTCAAATAATTGAATTCATAAAATTTTACTTAAATTCACACTAGCAACTTTTGTACCGCAGTACCACTTAATTCCACGAACGCTTAGTTTAAATTGTAAACACTTTGTAAAAACACACCCTTCGGTAACAATTATTAGATTGGCTCAACTTAATACTTCAATTATAAAAAAACCTTGCTCGGTTATCTGACTGCTACCTTTCTGATACTCAATTTATAAAGTGAAGAGTTTGTGGTCGTGAAGCTTTGCGGAACCAGCTTTCCATTTTTATATGAACTCCCGTTCACAGTACCCAAATTTGCGTAACAATAATGGTAATGTCAAACCAATCAGCTTGGAAAATCTCTATAAAAATTTAAACTGCTTTTGCCGTTAAATTCCTGCAACGGTTGATATTTTTGTAATGTTTTGCCTACGTGGCTTCTTGCACATTTTTGGAGTCCTAATCAACATATAACAAATTGTAAAAAAACTATCTTTTTCTTTCTTTAACTAATGGCATCCTGCAGATAATTTTTACTAGAATTTGCCGCTTTTCGTGCTCTTCCTAACTGACTCTCTTGCTCATATTTCTTAAATTTCTAAAGCTAAACTATTAGTTTCATGTTAGATTTGTTGTACATAATTTCAATTTTGAGCCACTTTTAAGAATTTTTGTAACTTATTAGTAAAAACAAAACAATATTTGTCCTTTAATACAAAGAGTATAGTAATATTTAATGGAAAATAATAAAACAAATTGTCAACGCCTAAATCAAACGTTTAACATAATCATGTTAAGTAATGTTAAGTTACAGGTCAGTACAAAATAATAATAATAAGAAGAAGAAAATGAATTTAGTATTTATTGAATTTTTAAACGAAAGAATATCATTTAGAAGTTAGAAATTATAATTATTACAAAAGGCGAATCATTCAGAAGGATTTGATTCAGTGAGAGTAATCCTTTGGGAAATAAAAAAGTAAAGCTATTAGGAAGGCGAAACAAAAGTCGAGATTAACAAATGAAAACATACAATATCAATTTTAGTAAACTGACCGCAAAACATCCCTTGTAATTTATCACTCAACCCTTCTGTTTTTAAACTTCGTTCTTGAACGAATTAAAATGATAAAACATCGCTTTTCACCCCAACTTCCCCGCGGAGTGCGTGTTAATTGTGAGAAAAACCCCGGCCACATGGTGAAAATTAAAAATTAATTCACTACCTCTTGTGCGTCGTTGTAAAACCACGCCGTACAAAGCTGATAATAAATTTGCCCGTAGAGAGAGAAAAATAACAGAGGCAAGCTTATTTTAAGCGGCGATGAGTGAGGCTTTACTGTCTACAAAGATTAATTCACTCAATTCTTAGAGCGGTCGTTACACTTCTTTTATTTTAAATTTTGTTTTTAGTTTTTGCGGTTACTTTTCATAATCATTGTGTTTATGATTGCAATGTTTTGTAATTAACTAAAATTTATTTTCCTATTATAACATATTATTCTAGAATTAAGTATTAATAACCACATAACTTATCCAGAAGAATTGATATTTTAATCAATCGATTCAATGTGGTTTTTGTGATAAAATATAATTGCCTGAGACTCGTAAACCATGTTCCTCGCAGAATAAATTAATTCCTTGTAAGACTGCAGCTCTCACCAACCTCTCGGCCCGCGGCATCTATTTTGTATTCGTTGAATGTGTCTGTTTTCTGTCGTAGCGTCGCTTTCTAGTCCGTAATTAAAATCAAGAACTCTAATTACATATACCCCTTCCCTTCCTCTCTTTCTCTCTTCTACGTTCGCGAGCAATTACTTCAGTTGGCGCTTAAAAGCGTAGGACTAATAAGAAAATTTCCATTAACCCGGCAAGAGCAAACCAGCCAACCAGGTTACGTTTTAAAAGCTGCCTAATTGCTAAAGAAACGATTCTCCTTTACGTTTCGCAACAATTACACACATCTGCAGCACGTGTGTCCCATTTCCTCCCTGTCTCCACTTCTATTCCAGATACCTATTGCTCAAGAATTTGATTTCGAGAAAAGTTTTCTCTAATTAGCAGAAGATTACTTCCTTCCAACCACCTCTCACACCTGTTACTTTCATAACTCACTCACTCTCTGCTGTTACACTTTTCAATATCGTCAATGGAATATTAGTTTTGTTTTAAACATGTAATATTAATTTAACAGTATCTTTCTATATATCAATGTAAAAAAATAATATTTCACATTAGTTATTTTAAATTAATAACTTTTTAATACAACATAATTATGACTACTTAATTTTTCTAAAATGTTAATATTTTTATTTAAAATATTTCTTAACCTTAATATTATTTGAAAAGAGAACATGATTTAAAAATTATTTATTTCTAAATATGATCGTTTTACCGATAAATTATCGTTTGGTCACTGAATGTTTTTCTCTCTCTAGTTTTGTTTCAATAATTAATAACAAGACATTTCGATTTTTAATAATAATCACTATTATAAATATTTTAATAAATAAAATTAATTATTTTACTCCTTTATTATTTTAAAATTGTTTTAAAATATTTATTTAAATTTTTTAAATATTACAGTGAATTTGAATAATACAATTAAATTCGTTTCTATTGAACTTCCATTTATTTTGATTACTTTTAATCTCGGGTTTCTGTTTCGTAAACCAGATATATAATAACTACAAATTTTTATGCATTTTAGTAGTATAACTAAAAGTTCCCATGTACGTATAACCTACTATTTTCTAATCTAATACAATAAAATTTACGTTTATTATTTTACACTTGAAGTTAAAAAATCCCAAAACTTATAGGTCAATATTTTATGGTTTATTATAAATTTTGAAATTTTATTTTTTATGATTTAGAAAGTCTTATCATAATGTTTTCATCTCGTACATACACAATTAAAATACATGGATTGATATTATTTTCTATTTGTACCTTAGTAACGTTTATTCTAAGAACGTTTTTGACCGTAACGTCAGTGATGGACCTTCTATGTTTCGTTGTTTTTATATTTCTTGGTGTTGAAATTCTCATGGTTCTTATTTACGTGTATCATAATTTATAAATTCTTAGAAACTAATTTCATGATTTCAACTTTCAATTATACTATTATTGTATTCAATATTTATTTCCTTTTCTTTTTATAAATCTTAATTGTAGTGATTTATCTATGGCCTACATTTAACGTGTAATTTTCAATTCAATTAGGTAATCAGCTGTTATCACCAATTTATTTGTTGTTCTGTATTAGACGTATTTTACACAAATCATGTTGCAAATTCCAAATTGTTAAAATTAATTTCTTTCTGCATCTTTAATTCACAAAGCTGTGTTTATGGACTAACGTTTATGCTACTCTAACGCAGATAGACTATCCCAATGTTGGTCCCTAACCAAGTTCGGAAATTAACTCTTTGCTCTTATCACGTCATTTTGAAAATACTTTAAGCATTTTTGTAACAATTCTGAATTATTATCTAAATAATAATTCAATATTTAATTCATATTCAAATTATTCATAATTCATTACTTAGGTAATATTTTTATAACTTTAAACAAAATAATAGAAGAATTTATAACATTAAACGTTAACCTTTCTAATAAGTTAGTCTTTATATGATCTAAATGATAAAAAAGTGTTCTAAAATATTTCTGTCGGTCTTCTGCTAAAAATGATAATAATTACTCCTTGAAATTTGTATAACTTCTAAAATTTTAAATTCAGGACTTTATACATTGACGAAATATAATAGGATTTCGGTAATAATTAACATATTACTGTGATAACTCAATCACGTAAAGTCGTAAAAATCTATTATTAGTAATAAAATCTTGAATTTTGTAAAAACATAGGCTACAAATAAAAAAACATAAGTAAAAAAAAGTAAATAAATACAATATACGATTTCATGGTCACAAACATTATATGTTCAATTCTTTTTAAAGGAGAACACAACGTTTATAAATTTAAAACCTTGATTCCAAACCTTGGATAAGATGTTCATATACGTTAATTGATTTATTTCTAAATTTTTGTAAGTTTTTTTCTTGAAAGTTCATTCCATATTTTAGAAAAAGTTTGAAATTAGTACAAATATATATGTGTAATTTTTTAAAAGTGAAAATACTCAAATTAAAATTAAAAAAATAATTAATAACAAATTTTAAACGAATTAAAAATACGTTTGGCAATAACACTACGATAGTATGCAAAATATGTATTGTTCGTCTCTAGTTAGGTTTTATATAAAAAAGTTAAACGTAAGTCCAATGTACTAAATAAAAGGGAAAATGTATAAGATAGTATAAAATATATAAGAAAGTTTACAAAATAGTATAGGCCCTACAGTTTTACAAATTTCGCAGAATATTACTCATATAGGCTAATACATTTTGTAAAGTGATTAGTTTTAAAAAAGAGATAGTAAAACAAATTAATAAATATTTGTATTGAACTTAAAAAAATGTAACAAATACATAAATAATGTATGCAAAAGAATTTAATGAATTAAGTACGTATACAGGGTAGATAAACATTTTAATTGTAAGGAATCATAAATTATTAAAAAATAAGTTGGTTACTCATTACTAGAAATCTTCAAACTAACAAAAAGTTAAAACCATAATAGATAATACCAGAATACATTTTAGTTACTGCGTTATCAATTCAAATAACGCTCAGCAGTAAGTCAAAGAAAAGTGTTAAGATGTGAGCAGTTTGTAATGCAGCATAGCACAGCGAGAGAAGATAAGACCCATGACTCCACTACGTGTCTTGCTCTTATCTTAATGTTAAGGGTTGCTCTAATATCAGGTGTGCCGATTATTTTAGCTTTTATCTCAAGTATTGGCAAGGGACCACTACGCTTCTACTGATAAGGAACCTTAGCATTTCACACTCGCTCAACGGAACTGCCTTTACAAGCATTATTAACTTTATACATTTAGAACAGAATCATTGTCTCTAGTTACCCTAAACATTGTTCACTTTATCGCTGGTTGCATTAATTACAGTTACAGCATTAATTTATTAACGTATCGTTATAACAATTCATTAAATAATTATTATTCATGTTAAAAACAATACTTTAAATAATTAAATTTTCGCAATTACTTTAATAAAACACGAATTTCTCTAAACAAATACAATGTTTCTGTATTAAAAAAAATATGTCCTATTATATCCGTTATCAAAATTTAATAGAAATTGGTGTAACACTTGCATATCTTTTTAATATATGTTTTAAATGTATTTTAATGAAACTTAAACGTTTTTTTGAGAAAAAAATTATGTTTTAAACGGAAAAGCTTAACACATATAAACACAAACGGAAACGTATTAACACATTTTTATTTTTTTAACAAAAATTTCTTAAAATAAAAAAGTAGCCTATATTAATTGCAAGTAAGAGATTTTTCATAGAGATCTTGATTAAAAATTAATCACGAAATTGCATTATTGGTCTAAAAATGAATTAACTTTTTAAAAGTACTAACATTACTCATAATACCACCATTGTGAATTAAAAGTATCGTTATGTGATTAGATTTTTTGTCTGGGCACTCCTTCATTTTCTTTTAATAAAGTAACGCGTAAATGTATGCTCACATTGAGACGTTTTCTTATTTTTTCATCACCAATAAATATAAAATATTAATTCTATTACAGTTGTGAGCTGCCTTGAGATTGAATGCGAGGGTAAAGAAATTTGTAGCAAACTTAGTGAAGAGGAGATACCTCAAGTAAAATTTGCACCATTTTCGACAAGTAGCACCATTAACGATACAAGTCAAAGTGGGTTAACAGAAAATTATTTGTAAGCTGTTCAATATTTTACCACACTCTTACTTAACTCAAAACTAAATAATCAGGACATTCGATATAATTATATCCTTATAACAATTAAAATTACAACGTCAAGGTTTTCATAGATTTTAAAAAGATATTGTTTTTTCAGACTTCTTATACAAAACGTTAGTAATATTAGCCTACATAGAACTTTAAGCATCAAATGTCACTGCGATACAACCAAACAAAGGTCATTGCTGTACCAGAAGTTTAACAAACAGCTGACATGATTGATATCCTACAAACAGAAGATACTTCGAACAATTTGTTTTTCTTTAATACTGTATTAACATTGAAAGTAATTAGTATGTTCAGTATAATAACCTGCCTTCCGTAGCTTCGTCAATTCTACATTTGTTGACGCGTTTCGGAGAACCTCCATCTTCAAAAACTATATTTATACGTCTACAATAACTATACTATATTAATACAGTTTTTGAAGATGGAGGTTCTCCGAAACGCTTCATCGAATGTAGAATTGACGAAGCTAGGAAAGGCAGATTAGTATACTGAACATAAGGACAATAATCCTAGCAGAAAAGAAGAAGAATATAAAAAGAATTTGAAACTAATGATTCTTTTTTTATTGTTTGAAAAATTCATAACAGTTAAAAATTAGCAACTTAAATTAGCAACTGTGTGTTTGCTTCGAATGATCCGCGTTAATACTTTTTTCATTGATCGAAAAATAATCGAAGTCCCCAACTGAAAGCGAATGGGAATGAGGAGGATTTTCCTCGTTAAATAAAGACCTACTTATAACAGCTGTTCACATCACATGTTTACAGTATTTAAATAATTAATAATTATTTGTAATAAACAATATTGAATATTAATAAAATAATAAATAAATAAAGACCCAAAAATACATGTTAAACAATACTTATTGAAATTTCACTGTTTGTATTCAGTAATTGTATTTATCCTTTTGAAGTTAACTTAATACACTTCTGATCAGTTAGCATTGCTTTGCAAAACAGAATCTGCGAAGATACCTCCCCACAGGCAATGAACGAAACCTGCCTATGACAATAATTATAGAGACAAACAAATACCTGGTAATTCGGTGTATCGTTTGGTAGGCCCCTGGGGCCGTCTAATCCTAGAGAGTGTCTTAAGGGAGCTCTGTCCCACCTCATTAAGGAACCTATCTACCACTGATTGCACGCAAATTATTGTCCCTCCTTTATTATTATCCTTGACTGGAAATTTGAACAATAAACAATCTGTTTTGCTTTATCTAACAAAGCGTATTTGTTTCCTTACATCTGATAACATTAGGCCTATACACTGTCAAAAATAATCCAAATTTTAGGAATCACGTATTTATTTTGTAAAGAAAAGTTTACGTGACGTATTACATATTTAGAATTTAATATTTCCTACGATATTTTTAAGCAAATTATTTTAAAATTAAAGGCAAGAAAATTAGTTTCATAGATAAAACATAAACGCGCTGAAACTAAGGTAGGCCTAAATGTAATACACCGTAGTAAATTAAAAAAATCAAATATTTCTAATTAGTAATAAATTAAACATCAAGTTTTTAAATATAATATAATATTAAAAAGTTATACGTAGCCTATATTGTAATATTATTATTATTATTATTATTATTATTATTATTATTATTATTATTATTATTATTATTATTATTATTATTATTATTATTATTATTATTATTATTATTATTATTATTATTATTATTATTATTATTATTATTATTATTATTATTATTATTATTATTATTATTATTATTATTATTATTATTATTATTATTATTATTATTATTTATTATTATTATTATTATTATTATTATTATTATTATTATTATTATTATTATTATTATTATTATTATTATTATTATTATTATTATTATTATTATTATTATTATTATTATTATTATTATTATTATTATTATTATTATTATTATTATTATTATTATTATTATTATTATTATTATTATTATTATATATTATTATTATTATTATTATTATTATTATTATTATTATTATTATTATTATTATTATTATTATTATTATTATTATTATTATTATTATTATTATTATTATTATTATTATTATTATTATTATTATTATTATTATTATTATTATTATTATTATTATTATTATTATTATTATTATTATTATTATTATTATTATTATTATTATTATTATTATTATTATTATTATTATTATTATTATTATTATTATTATTATTATTATTATTATTATTATTATTATTATTATTATTTATTATTATTATTATTATTATTATTATTATTATTATTATTATTATTATTATTATTATTATTATTATTATTATTATTATTATTATTATTATTATTATTATTATTATTATTTATTATTATTATTATTATTATTATTATTATTATTATTATTATTATTATTATTATTATTATTATTATTATTATTATTATTATTATTATTATTATTATTATTATTATTATTATTATTATTATTATTATTATTATTATTATTATTATTATTATTATTATTATTATTATTATTATTATTAATACTATTATTATTATTATTTATTATTATTATTATTATTATTATTATTATTATTATTAGTATTAGTATTATTATTATTATGTATTTTGGTAAAGATTTCTAAAAGTGTTTTAGTTATTAAAATTAAATGATGAAAAATCATAATTTTTATTGTAAAATAAATAGAAAAATTTCTTTGTAATGTTAGAAAGTTATTAATAAAGTCAGGAGGTCAATTGGTGACCTCTGAGCCAGCTCCAACCCCATCGATAAACAAATTGCCCCGCTTGACAAGTAGCAAAGCCTTCTACATAGCCTACCCTTCTTCTATTCCACCTTCAGATTAAGTCACAATTAATAATATACATACTCTTACATGCTTAACAATTATCTCATTGTAGGTACGTTGAAGAAATATTTAATATTTAGTATTGCAGTAGGGTAATATTTACTGAATTTGTGTCTACTTAAGTTACAGGTTAGAATTAATACTACAACTTCAATTTAAAATGTAAACATGTTACATATGTACAATTTACTTGGATAATTAGCCTATTTTGAACTGTTACAGTTATTATTTATAAGATATATACTGTTAATAACAGTCGTTGAAATTACAGAAATATTAACATCAGTTTCTCATAAAAATGATTCCATTATCCGAAGTTCCTTCCTTTCTAGTTTTCCCTATAACTTTTCGACTAGTTTCGAAATAGCTTCATTTTCAGAACACAAAGGGTAGAGTAAGTTTGAGAAAGGAGGCAGTAATTAGGAAATAAGGAACAATGTACTCAATATAAAAATACTGTAATAATAATGTCAGATATTATTACAAAAAAAAAACAATTTTTAAATGTAAGAGTAAGGGGCCTACATTACTTACAATTTTTTTGTTTTTCATTTACTTATACGCAGCTACGAAGTATTGTTAGGTTAAACGTAATAAAACTTGCATTAAACGTTGTATTCAAAGAAAAACACGTATTGGAAATAATAAAATCTGTCAGTTAAGGTATTAAGAAATGCAAAGGGTTCGAAATAATTTCGTGGGTTGAGCAGGGGGGAGGGGGGCAGGCTAAGCGGATTAATAGAAGCACAAGTTATATTTCACGGGGGAGTTATAAAAACAAGCCGCATAAAATATGAATGCTTTCTTGCGAGGAATTGTTAGTCAGAATATTACGTGTTCTTCTTAATAAGCCCCCTACTACGGCTCAAGGAACAACCAATAGAAAAGCAGGGATTTTAATTGCTTTTTCCCACCACTTCTTCGCGGCAAGCAATGAGTTTCCGGCGTAGAACGACTCTCACGACTGTATATTTTCTCCGACCCTTTCTCCAGCGTTTTCTCCAGTGTGCTCGCTCTCTCTCACTCTTTCTCATTTCGACCTCTACCCCGCACCTCTCTCGCCCTGCCGCAGCACACCATGCCCTCATATAAGTCGGCCATTTGTAATTTCTATGTTAAAATCTGTGAAAGCAACGAAAATCCCTTACGAGAGAATGTTCTTTTCTACACTAGGGTCATGTTCTACTGTACGTCCTGAAAAAGCTGACTTGTCATTTATCATTCAGGCTGAAACAAATGAGTGAAATTCCTAACCTAACCTCTCCCTACTTTGTATTCATTCCACAGCGTACTACCTGATAGCATGCCTTGCCATGTTCAATAAATATTTTACCTATTAATTAATTAATTTACAAAAAATAGGCTAATAAATTGTAGTACACAACTACTAGCATAAAACATAAAAATGCTTAGAGTTTTGATCACTAGCCTACTACTAAAACTACAAATACACTAAAAATAGGGGGGGAGTGTTTCCTATGAGACTTTGTTTACTTGTTAAGAAATTTAATGTTCTTTTATGCTTACTAGCTTCTCTCCTGTTTTGAATATTTTTTATAAAAAGTTTAAAGTACTAAAACATATTTAAAAAATAAAATGTCAGTTACAAACTATTAGAGCCGCCTCGATGGTCTAGTGGATAGCGTACTAGGCTTTCACCCCGAGGATCCGGGTTCGATTCCCGGCGAGGGCTTGGCATTTTCATACGCTATATAAATCATCCCACCGTCTGCATTAGCCCAAGTTTAGTAACAGATATAACCAAGTTTAGTAACAGACTCTAAATTATATTTGTTAAATTAAGGCTTATTTTAAGTCATATGAAAAGTTTTTTTGAAATGAAGTTGTACTCGTATAACTTTAAAAGTTGCAAATAACGAATTTTTATTTTCATTGTTTATCAACTAACTTGCTTCTCCATTGATTTACAGAATAATAATAATAAATATATTCTCTATAAAAAAATATTTAGCGTAACATGTCTATAAAGTTATATTCAGTGTTGGAATGTTTATAGCCTTTAGATAAACAGTGTTGGAATATTTAATTAGATTTATCGCATCTCAAATTGTTAAATATAATTCAAAACTTTTGTGCACCTATTTGTGTTTATATTTATCCATTAAAACACAATATGTTGATGAATATTAATATCAAGTAACAAATAATTAAATGGTATGAATTTAAATACGTTTTCGTTTGTAAAAAACTTCTACTAATGCTTAAGAGTGCTTATTAATGATAAAACTGAAACATTCATTTTAACATCAAAGCATGTTTTTGTAAAGTTGTTAAAACTTACCTTTATTTATAAACATATCATTACCATGAAATTACTTAAATTTTTTACACAATTACGTTTCAAGTGCATAAACATTATTTCTTAAGAGAAATATTGTAAATTTAAATAATAATGTGACTTTAAATTATATAACGTGATTTAAATAACAATGTGTTACGATCGTAAAACATTTGTTAATTTCATTGTATTGTAATAATTTTGTATAATAGTTAATTATTTTTAAAATGTTCTTATTTTATCAAACATAACTATAGATTCAAGTGCGTACTTAAAAATACAAACAGTACTATACAATAATGACACACTTATAGAAAATAATGAAAGTAACGTATACATTTGTGTACGTAGTTATCATTTGAACGATATAATGTTTTCAGACTGGTTAGTACCTGGTATTATAACTCTGTTATGCAAGCACATTTATATATATGAAAGTACAGTAGTTTGGAGAGAATTATCAAGTAAAAGTTAGATTCTAGAGACAGTGGGGATGGCGTGCCGAGGGTTGGTTGGGGTGGGCTAGCAAAGCGTTTTAAATGCAAGGCCTCAGTATAATCGTAAAATGAAAATAAATTGCTATGTGCTTTGAGAGGAGCGGCCCTTCGTGTTTATTTTATACGTGCTTGGAAAATTTCTCAGTTTCAGACGAAGGTAGGGAATAGGCTTAATTATAGCCAAGTGCTGATGGCGCTTTGTTAGAAGCACTTAAAACTTAGTGACGTGTATTTATGACAAGGCGTCGTGATTTCAAGGATATAACTTTGTCCTTTACTACCCTTTAAGAATACCAGAGCTCCTTGCTAAGGATTTACGACTGTTGCCTAGAAACACAAGGATAAGCAATACTTAAAATTAGTACAGTATTAAAATTACAATAGAAAAACTGCTTTCAAAATTAAGTTTCTATTTTACTTAAAATCTACTTTTAAATGAACAGTTGAAAACATAATGTGCCTCACAAATATTTATTTGGATTTTATTAGTTCCTAATACACAGCGCTAATACAAACAATAATTAGGCTAATACTTTACCAAGTTTAACCTAACCTGTTCAAAAGTTATTTAACTAACCATGTTATGTAATGGTACAAAAGTGCAGTGCAAAACATTGTTACGAAGTACCACAGGTGGAGGTAAAATAATTAAAAAAGGACCTTGTAATGGAACAATAATAAAATAATAAACATATTAACTCAGAACCTATGAAGGTAGTGTTGAGGAATTAGGTGATTGTATAGGCCTAACGATTTAAAATTGACTCACGCGAAAATGTCGTGCACATATAACTTAAACTGAAGCTTAGTTAAACAGCAGCACACATTTTGCCCATATCAGCAAGTGTGCGAAGAAGTTATGCTCTTTACCTTTTAGCAAACTTCCACTGGAAAAACGAGTTATTGGAAAACTTTCATGGTAAGGGCCCAGAATAGGGACCTCGAAATAAACACCAATCCTAATCTCTAGAAACGTTTTTAAGGGTCGTTGATATATATATATATATATTCATGTTCGTAAATTTGGTTCAATCTTAGATCAAAAATCGATTATAATAATAGCGTAGATAGGTTTGTTAACCAGGAAAATTCGTTCTGTAATTGCAAAAAGCAACTATTTAAAATGTTTTAAAATGTTCTTTATCTTAACATTTTCGAAAAATATGATTTCACCATTGTAATTAGCGTTTAAAATAACATAAATTAACATTTTTATTTGTTAAAATCTATTAAAATTGAGAACATAGATTAAGCAAATTTGAATGCTGACGATAAAATAAAAAAAAAAGGTGTAGGCCCTAAGATACAAAAAAATATTTTGGAAATTCGCTTTTGTCACGTCAGCGAGACAGCTGCGTGCCGCGATTATTTTAGCCCCCCCCATACTTATAGCTTTTTTGTATCGTGTCTAATTTTAAAAGCATCTGTATTTCGCCTGGTGTAAAAAGAAGCAAAATACAAAAAAGAATGTTTTTTACTTTCTCTTAAAGACTGTCATCAAATAAAAAAGTAGATTAAAAGATAAAACTTACTTTCTGTAAATTCAAGTTAGAAAATCGGTTTCGAGATATTAAAAATCTAATGATCTCAAATCGAAAATCCCAATTAATATTTTTCCAACTCGTTTTTTCCCAATATGTAAATCTGATTTAATTTTTAATTTTTTACATATAATCAAAGTTTGGCGCTCGGTGGTCGATGAAGTTAAAGCATCACAGCTGCTTTTAGTAACTGCGCATCTCAAGGTTCTTAGTTCGCACTGCAGTTACTGCCGTTGCTTTACCCTTACCGTTAACGCAGATCCCTCGTCGTCATTAGTTTAACTAGCTTA
The DNA here is from genome assembly GCA_022606455.1 of Callitettix versicolor. NCBI lineage: Eukaryota > Metazoa > Arthropoda > Insecta > Hemiptera > Cercopidae > Callitettix > Callitettix versicolor. The sequence continues at coordinate 47,433,979 of CM040184.1, forward strand.
AAGTACTGACGTTCAAAATGCCAAAAAACAAAAAGTAAATAAAATAATAAAAAATAAAATCAAAGTTTTATCTAAACCAGAAGATTTTCACAAATCAGTCACACGTGGATTTTTCTCTAACCGTTTACAAGTACTTGTCGGCAGATCATACGTTGTTAGAAACTGATAACAATTATTATGTATTTAGGCACTTTATGACTGACACAGATTGCATATTTGAAAACATGAGATAGTTTGTGCAATGTTTTACAACGTGTGTGGTGTATTGGGCGCAGCTACATGAGGCTATTTTCAACGGTGCCAGGTGCGGCTGGATTAACTGGCAGCCCAGAGCGGCCACTCCACTCATCTAACCTGATTGATCGCTCACAATTGTTCAATCCAGTTCGGGTTTAACAGATGGAGCTGCAAATCTGTTCGGCACAAACTGTTTTAGGACTTCCTGCTCTTTATGACGATTTGGAAATCACACCTCGGGTTACCACCAGCTTACAATTTATCAAAGAGATTTTCATTCTGTCAGAGGTATTTTCAGGCTTGTTGTAAAGGATATAGAGAGTAAATTTTCGTAATTGTTAAAAATCGATTTTTAAATTTTAATTGATACATGTTTATATTAAGGTTTTCTGACAACAAAACATGTTTTTTACTCTAACGACAATAAAAATGTTTACAGACGTTTTCCAACCATACAGCATCTTCTAGGGAATCGGATTCAGAAAATATAAACCAAAAATCAAGCACGATATATTTGTAGCACAAAATAACAAGACACTTCGTTTGTTACACATATTTTGCATAGAGAATTTGATTTGTGTATAACATCTTTTGTTATTTAGTCCGACACTTAAACAAATCGACTGTGAATCAAAACTGTTCCGCTTACGTTTAAATATTAAGATTATTGCAAGTGTCTGGCTGAGGTGACAACCGAATTTAAAACAGAAACAAAATAACACCACAAGATTAAAACTTCAAACATACACTATAAAAAAGAGACAATTAACACTGAAAGCAGTGAAATTAACATTATTGTTAATTTTACACTTCATTTAAAATAATTGTATAATTACGATGATCAACTTTTAACTATCGTAATTAGAGTCGAAATGTGTACTAAATATGAAGTCGTGCAGATTTGAAATAAAGTTTTCAGAAAAGTGTAAGACAAAAAGCTGTAGGTCTACATAAGCTCTATTTAGATTTTAAACCGCTGAAATTTCGAAACAATTCAACAGTTTTGCTGGGTGACAAAATGTCAATGCGTTTAATATAATTTAATAATAATCGGATCAAAATTTTAAAAAAATATAGATTACTAATAAAACTACTTTAACAATTCAATTAAACGAATTCTGTTAACAATGATTAGTTCTAACTATGCATTAGAAATTCTCGTTTCTAAAACTAAGGAGTTTAAATAAGTATCCTTTGAAAAAATAAACCAAGAAATGATATTGAACTTTTTGCAGAGTACAATTTTCGATTATTGTCTTCGAAGTAAATAATTTTATTTTAGACTAAAAACGTAGTTCAAAAATATTTCTAAGTTGCATTATAGTGAAAAATTGCAAATATTACAATTAGTTTCTTCCCGGAAGCAAAGAAATAAAATGCGGAAATTAGAAGTACGTATTATTTTTTTAATACGAATTATCTTAAAAAAGGTAATACATAAAACAATTCATAAAGTAATTCACTAACATTTTTCATAAACAATCCAACAACAAAGTAAGTTTTGTTTAAAAAATGTGTTATTAATAATTAATAACGTTTTATTCATGATTTTCTCCTCGACAGTATGACACACATTACGAAATCCTGTCCCTTAATATTGTAACCTATTGAACTGCGTTGGTCACCACTGGCCTGACCTGATCGTCTACTTCTCTTCTTTGTTCTGTTCCAGTTTTTAAAATCAGCTGCGGCTAAAAACCCGATTTTCTCGATGGTCGTATATTGATTACAAAACTAGCCCAGTCTCTGATTTAGAAACAACTCCTTGAACGGGTCAGCTTTTGAAAGGGTTGCTTCCCTTCGCCACCTTAAGTCCAGTTTGTCCAGAGGCGAGTTGATTACAAGGACAGGATTGCTAATAGGATAGGTAAATCCTGTTTATATTTAATAAAATGAATAGGATATCCTGGTTATTGCCAAATGTAATTTAGTTAGGTCAACGAACATCGGCTAGAGCGGCAGTTGGTAGAACATCGTGGCTTCGGAAGGATCGGTACTGTGCCAGGTAAGCATCTAGAGGTTTTATTTTACAGGATTGTCTTTGTTGTAAGGATTGTCTTGTACGGAACGAAACATGTTACAGACTACAACAACCATCGTTTATATATAAACTGGGGAAAAAATAATGTAAATTATTACATTGTTTTAAAAATTTATAATACAATATGGGGAAATGAAACGGCTACGTAGCTCCAGTACACATAGAAACGAAACAAAAAGAATATTTTAGAAATTGTTTTCTCTATCTAAAAAATTAATTAAAATTACTTTGTTGTGTTGTACAAAAACTAGATGTTTACTACATATATAAAGGACTATAAGTAGCCTATGTATTTATGATATAAATGTGATATATATACATATATACATTGCTGAACCTTCTGTACTTGCCGCCTCGGTGGTCTAGTGGATAGCGTACTAGGCTTTCACCCCCGAGGACCCGGGTTCGATTCCCGGCGAGGGCTTGGCATTTTCATACGCTATAAAATCATCCCACCGTCTGCATTAGCCCAAGTGTGCACAATAGTCAGACGTTAAACACCAAAAAAAAAAAAAAAAAAAAACCTTCTGTACTTTAGGCTATATAGTTTACTACTGAGGACAAGGGATAGGCGTGAATGGAAAGGGTTACGTTATCGCAGTTGATTACCAATTCATTATTTTTTTAAATATTATTGCTTTTCCCAGTTAGTCGAATAAAGACAAAGGATCAGTGTTAACGGTAAGAGTGAAGCAACAGCAGTAACTGCCGCAAGAACTAACTTGTCGTGTGCTTTCGAGAAGGGCAGACAACTGACCGGTGCGTTCGTACATCAACCACCGAGCCTAAGGGGATTAATTCAATGATCCAAAAGACTGATATATTTACTTCTGATCCAATAAACTTCTCAAATTTACTAAAACACATTGTTATGTGTTTTTTTATCATCATATGATAAAAGTTTTGTAGTTAAATCATATGATATTTTGATTTTTTGTTATTTGAATTTTTTATTACAAAAATTACATTTTATACCTTTTAGAATAGAATAAAATACAAAAATGTGGTAGCCTATAACAAATATGCTTTTAAAAAAATACAAAAATTGATGGACTTCACAAATAAAAGTAAAAATAAATGTTGTAACATTGGTACAAAAACACAAAGTTGTACAACCGTAGTAACTTTGTAGATGCTTCTAACTGCTTTTAGCTTGAGAGTCCATTACAGTTCAAGTTGTACAGCACTATAGGAAATAATCACCTCACACAGCTGCCTAGCTGAAGTGTTGGAAGCGAATTCTTAAAGTAATTTCTTTATATTATATTTTTTCAAACTCTAACTTTACCACAATAATGAGCATTGAAATATACTTGTTTGTTAAACTTTTAAATTACATTAAAAATACGGAAGTAATCACGTTTTACCGTGGAATTAAATTTATTAATTTCATCGGATTTTGAAAATCCAAAATACCACTTTATGTAGTTTTTATTTATAATTACGATGGCGAAATCAGATCATTAGGCACATTTTCATATTTGAAATTGCTGCCATGTAGACACTATTAAATAAATTTCAAACGAATATAATTCATATATCAACTTCAAACTGAAAAAAGGATGTTCGAAAACGGTCTTCTTCAATGAATTTGTTGCAATATTTGCATGAAAATGATTTGTTACGTGACCCGTTCGAATTTTAAAAAAAAGTTGCATTCAAGATGGCGGATTCCAAAATGGCGGACCGAATTTTCAAACACAAATTTCAGTAGATTTTCTTTTCATTAGTAATATTTCATTGTGTTGTGAAGAATGTCATCACTCGTTTGTGAAACATTTTGTCTTACTTCTGTTAGGACTTCTGTATCACATGGACTTTAACTAGGCCTACTCAAAAATTTAACTGTAGGTAAGATCTGTGCTAGTTCAAGCTATCCCAAGCCTGATTCTTACCATAACGGCTACTCCAATAGCTCATTTTTCAGCTGAAATCGCTTCAGAAAATGTAAAAATTAAACCTATTTTCTAGAAATAGTAGAACACCTTTTTTTTAGATTTTATGCAAGTAATTTTGTACTAAATAAAACTTTAACCTGATTTCTTTGATAAACACCCGGTAATTAAGTAGGCCTAATCGTTTTAAAACCGCAGAGGTTAGTTAAGGTGAGTTAATTATAACTGACGTGGCACATTTCACAGCATATTAAACAAATGTCAAAGGGAGTGAGTCGCTAATAATGTTCAAATTTTGTGTCTCCCGAAGCAAGTTAAGATTGCACAGCGGCAAATTTCTGTCAGCTATGTCTGGGAGCTGATTAGCCAAGACATTTATTCCCTTCTTGAATAAAGATATTCTCCGATGATACAGTGACAGTTGACGGGCGCCTCACTGTTAATCCTCGCCTAAGAGACAAGTCTCCCGGCTCGTAAAATGGAAGCTCAGCTCGGCTCGGCTTGGCTGGATTTTAATTTAATTTTCTTGCTCGACGTTGCGCAATGAACGTCTCCCTAATGAGAAAGAAGACAGTTAGTTCTTGTTCCCTCGCTCCGCTTCTCCTCCAGTCTGATACAAAAGCAATCATTGTTGTCTCAGAGATACTCTTTTAAGAAATATATAGCAACATAAGGTGGCTTTATTGTGACTCTCTGTGTAATTGCTATTGCCAACAACAAGCGTAATCAGCCTGTTTGTTATTTATATAAAATATGTTTCATTAAAATAATTTGACTGTATTTTCCCGATAGTAATGCTTTTATTGTAGCAACAAAGAGACATAAAATCAAAAAAATACGTTTTTAATTAATTATTTCATTAGAAATGCTATATTACATTATCACGTATTACTGTTAAACAATTATTTTACCTGCAATAATCAGAAATGTAACTTAAAATAAATCATTTCCGTATTGTGTTCCTTGTAGCTAATCTATAAAAGTAATTCAATATAGTTATACACCTTATGGAAAGCCATTAAATTTATTTTGTTTAGTGTAGCGAAAATAAACTATTTAAATCGTTGAAATTTTAAATTTTTTTCTTATTATTAGAATTACAGAAGTAAAAAATTATAGTGAATCCAGCAGTAAATACTGGCATTGAACCTACTAACTGTCGAAACATAGGTTTAACATAGAGCAAAATGTAATTAAATAAGTTACACGAGCTTATTCACCTTATAAAGGAAAAACCTAATGCACAGTAATATTTCCAGTTTTATGAAGTGTCGGTTTCAAAATAAAATTTGCTTTTCAAGCTGTATCAGTTTTGTCGTGTTGAAGCGTTGAATGCATTTTTCGAATTTAATTGAAATTTAAATACTATATTTTTTATAAAAAATAGGCTAAATAAATCAAGTTCTGAAGCATTCACCGCTAACAAAGGTTACTTCAGTAATGTTTTATGAACGCAAGTTGAATGGTTAAAAAACAACCTCGGCGTTGAAAGTTCTCTTTTTGCATAAATCCTTGAAATAAAAAAACCTTTCCATTAACGCTGATAATTTAATCATTTTAAGCTCGAGAGAAAGGTTTAATTGTTTTGTAAATACAGAAAGAAATTAGGGTAACTTATGTTTTACTGGATAATTGAGTTTTGAGAGCCGAGGGTGAAGGGAACAATGGGGCTTGGGTCAGCCGGAAAATAAATAAAAATCTCGGGCAGAACAAATTGGCCAAATTGTTAGGGAGAAAGGGCCGACCGCAGTATTGCTGACCAGCAAAAAACCTCCCCCAACACTGGAGTTTTTAACGGAAACCGCAAACATTGGTGAACTTTACTCGACTAAATTCTTCTGTTTTAAAGGAAATTAAAACCACAAATCGTAAACGATTTTCACTGAAAACGTTTAAGAATTACTTTCACACTAACTTTGTGGATGTTAATTTGGATGTTTCAATAGCCTATTAAAAATAGGGTCTATATATTATATTTCTGAATTTATTTGAAAGAGCACTCGTTTATAATTTAAGTTTGTATTGATATTCATTAATACAACACTTTTGTAATTACTTAACCCTCTTGTTATTTGCCTCTCCAATCACAAATTTTTATCAAATGTACGTAATTAGGAAATATGAGCATGATATAATAAAAGTCTACATAGGCATTCTGAACTATTGATTTATTTTGAAAAATAAACATAAATTAGACATCTTTATTTTTTTATTTTTAGGGACAATAATAGATTAATCACTTTCAATATTGTTTGCAGGTCATTTACTTATAATTTCATTTAATGAAATAATATCACGTTTGTATATCTTCACAACGTTTTTATTTGAGTCTTGCCAACCAAGGTCTTATTCGTTAGAGCATTGTCAAGGCTAATAATGAAACCGAAATTAAAACAACTAGTACATTATATTTTTTTTTGGAAAAACCCACTCTACACTGTAGGTCTACAAACTGGGAGGAGGGGATTATGATATTTAAATAAAATTTAAAAGAGGTGAATAACTTAAATCTAGATGTTCATTTATTATTAATTATAAATAAACAATTAGATTTAGGTTAAGACCATTGTATAGGTCATTATCCCCCCTTCATAGTTCTTAGGCTTGTAAAGTGGGTTTTTCCCAAACAAAAATATAATGTTGTACTATTTGTTTTAATGTCAATCTGAAACCTTGGTTGGCAAGACTCAAGAAAAACGTTGTTGAAATATACATACGTGTTATTATTACATTAGTAAAATAGATTTCCACCAAGTACCAAGTGTCTTAAGTATAAATAATTATTTTATTTATATGTCTGTTCAGAATTGTTTACTACTGCCATACCTGTATTTATTTCCAATGTTTTTCTACTCTTAAACAAAGTACAAAAATTAATGAGTTACCTTTGAATTAGAAACACATATGTTTAAATTTAATATTTATTTTTTAGCCTTAGCTTCAATTTTATAAAAACAAATTGCACTGTTATAAGTATTGAAGTTTTTTAATATTTTACATTTAATTAACCAACAGTGTGTTTTAAAAAATATTGACATTTTGATACAAAATTGTTCATTTTGGTAAAAATTTAATTGCCTAAAAGTTGAATCAGAACTTAATTACATACAATAATTTGTTCTAAATTATGAATTATTATACTTTTTCACCGTATTACATTACAGTCTACATTGGTCTAAATCTCAAAATAATTAAAACTAAATCTTTAATCAATGTTAATTATTGTATTTTTTAACATTATTAATAGGTACACTATTTTTCAAAATGAATATTTATGGGGGGCCTATTTAATATTTATAGCATTATTATACTTTATTTATATTTAATTTTATAGTTTTAGTATTCAGTGATTGTAAATATATTTATATTTCTGTCTACTACATATAACATTTTTTTCTATTGAATAAGTTTCAAGCAAACAATGCTTAGCATCAAAACTTAAATTTTTATAATTATGAAAATTAAGAACTACGAAAATTGAAAAAGAAATTCTGATTTCATAATTCTTCTGTGCTAAGTTTGAATAAAAATGTATTTTTTGTATTCAATAAATTTGTTGTTTAGACTATTGGTTAACTTAGATAACGTAACTGTACACACTAAAACATTTTGTATACAGACGTTGAAATTTAAATATGTGAAGGTTATTCAAAACTATAAATAGTTTTAAATAGTAAAATTATAAATTTACAATTATAATAGGAATATTATGAAAAAATTGCTCTAGAAGTATCTAAAATAATTATAAATTCATCCTTACGAATTTTAACAAAATTTCAAATAAAAGTGAAACTATGAACAGAACCAAAATATGATTGTTCCTATTCGAAAATTAAGCTCTTTAATTACATACTTTTAATACTGCATTAAATAAAATAAATATTCCATAAAGCAATAAGTAATTTGACTAATGTAATTTTTGATAATTTCATTTAAATGTGAAATTATTTACCTTAAAATATTACTTGAAATATGTAATTGTGTTAATCATAACCTCTCGAAAAAAAATATTTGTAAAGTAGCTAATAACTGGAATTATTAATTAATAGAACTAAATTTTAAAATTCCTACAAATATTGTATCATAAAATTACCAATCACTAGTGTTTTGGTAATCTAATACAAATCAATATGTATTGTGACTGTACAGAAAGCCAGAGACTGTACATAGGAAAGGGTGGCAATCCAAAATGGCGACGACAACCTCTCGTCTCTAGCTGAAGCTGTTTCTGGCATATCTTTTCAGGCACAGAACTTCTGGACAACCCATAAGGTCTAGCACAAGACCACGAAATACCGTAAGTCGAAATAGCGTTTAAGTTTCTGTAAAAAAATATCTTTATTCTTTTACGTTGTACAGTAAGGGACGTATAAAAATGGACCTTACGTGGATCCATATTATAAATGTGTTCAGTGAAAGATGGCTTTTTGAAAGATCATTTTAAAGGTATTTATAAACGCATATGATACAAGCACAATAATGAAGTTTCTAATACTTGAGAATGAAGTTAGTATTACTAAGCATTTACAATAAAAATTATGTTTAATATTTCTAATATTGGTTATTTATTACATTCAATTTTCTCAAGTATTAAAAATATTATAATGTATTAAATATTTACTATTTAGTGAACAAAATATTCGTAAATTTTAAATTTTGTTTTGTTAATGAATACACTAAAATAAATTTTAAAATAATGTATTAGTACACAAAACAAAAACTCTAAAATATTCAAAATAAAACGGTACTAAGGCATTTTGATTAGTGGGTTTTAACACAAAAATAATATTAAAAATTTAGGATTTTTGTTAATATAAAATGTACAAAACATAGATTTAAAATAATGAAAAATATAGTCTTAGTAATAAGATTAAAAAATATTAAGTTGAATGTACATTTTTAGATTTATTAATAGATTTTGAAAATTTCAACCTGTAATTTGTCTTTGTTAATAATGTACCAGGTATAAACAATTAGTGTGTATTATTTCATTTTGCATATCATAATAGGTTCAATAAAAAGATGCAACAATTAGTTCTAAGGTATTTTTTTAACACTCATGTATATGTATTAACACACTGTATGTATTTCATACTCATATATACTCATAATTTTACAAATAATGTTTTTCCTTAGTATTCTGATGAACTAAGAAACTAAAATCACTCCGACATCAAATCAAATATTTGGCATCCCAGTCAAGTAATTTTTGTACTTTAACACACTAACTCAGTGACAGTACTTACTTAATGTTTAAGGCTATTATTCACAATAAAAATCGTAGAGTAAATTTATAGTATTTTATTTTGAAATATCATAAACTTTTAGAACTTTGTTATTCTATGCCTAGTTGAATGTGTACTTTAAAAAATTAATTCCAAAATTCTTGTAATCATTAATTTTCTTAAAAATCATAACTTGCTTGTGTTTGTTTAAATATTGTATATTATCCATATTATTATCTAAACTGAAGAATGTCTTTAAGGCTTCTGTAAATTAATACTAAAAAAACAATGTAATGAAGGTATGGTGAAAATTAAGACTGATTAAGCTAAATCAGCTGTTAATAACAAAATATGTAACAACAACAAAAACCTACAAGTATTTTCCGCAAACAGCTGATTTTATGTAATAATCTAATTAAGTAATGATAAGTTAATTGTTTATTCGTATTTATATGGTTATTTATGAAAGTCACAAAGCAGTTCAAATAAGTCTGCAAGTTATGGTCCAAGTCTCGGATCAAAAACTAACACCAAAAGCAAGGTTAACCCTCATATGTAGACATTCTGAATCCTAGTTGACTCTATTTAAGTCTTTAAAGTAGGCAATCACATAAAGTTATGAAAACTACAAACATATATTTTAGCTTATATTTACATTAGAAAGCAGAAAAAAGTGATTCTTTTTTTCTGTTTTCAAAATAGATTCTAGGTTATGGTTGATGTACTAATTCAATGCAATTCATTTAAAGTTTTCCTTAATTTTTGTTTTTAAGCTTTATGTATTTAAATTCAAAGTATAAAATAATTAAGAAAGTTAGGTATTACTACTTTATTTATGAAAAGTATACTGATTAGCTTTCAAATTTATTAAAAATGGTAAATAAAATTGAATAATGGTATTTACATGCAATTATACTATATAGAAAAAATGAAATACTCTTATATTTCATGATTATTTGGTTATTCAACTGATTCCTTCAAATTAGCTGTTTCAAGACTTGTTAAATTTTTTAATTAGCCTACTATTTAGGCTTAGGTATACTGCAGAAGATCTTATGTTTTTGCGTAAACATTGTTTCGTTAGTTATGGACATCTTGAGCCTTGACAGTAGGTCTGAAAATCAAGGAAATTGTCAATTTTATTAAATGTTTAATCCAAACATCAAATAACAATATTTAATGAATTATATATTTATAAAATATCCTACTTTTTAAATATTAGGTAGAAATTTAAAGTTATTCACTATTTGTCTTATTAGAAGGAATGGGTTCTCCATCTTTCCTTCAACATGTCTGGGTAGCGTATATTTTAATATCCCTGAAGACTAAAACAAATTAACATATCTCATTCCAATATTTACGTACACCTATATTTCATCGCAATTTTTTAAATTTTTACAAAGAGAGTGATGAAATTTGTAAATAATTCTTGGCAAAAAATGTCAAAAAATAAAATTTTTTCGAAAACAAAAATAATTAAATAAAAAAAAATTTGATCCATAAAAATAAAAGTCGCGTTTGTTATATATTCTTCTCCTCCCAAACTGATCGGAAACATTAATTTATTCAAATAGGTTATTCTGTATTTATTCGAATTTCGTTTAGGTATCAAGATGAAAAACACAAATCAGCGTATCAAACTTTAAGTATAATAAATGTATGAATTGTTCATAAAACGAACTATATTTTCGAAAACTGTCTCAAATAAAACATGTTTTACAAATCATTGTATACGATCATAACTTGAACAAAGCCGAAAGAGGAGAATATGAAATTTTAACAATTTTTATATTTTCTTTCGATAGCTTTTGAAAAGGATAGAAAAAATAATATGATTAGGGCCTATATTAATATTTCTGTGAAGTTTTTTCATTATTTATTCACTTTCATAAGCGAAAGTGTAAACATTTTAAAATATTTACAAATATCCAATACTTTTTTTATATATATATATATATATATATATATATATATATATATATATATATATATCTTAATAGGCCTATATAAAAGAAGAAGTCTGTCTGAGCTAAAATGCAGAGCTAAAACTATTTTAGCTAGCAACTTGAAATTTTAAGGTGACATTTATGTTACCATATAGGCGAGCACTAAGAAAATATTTTGCAAAAATTTGATTTTAAAGCATTAAACTACTTACTCAGTCCAACTTTAATAATCAACGTACAGCCGAGACTATTATAGATAGAGACGACATTTTCAGGATACCTTCTTACACCAATGTCTAGGTGCACTAAGAAAGGATTTTGCAAAAATTCCATTTTAACACCATTAACCTACTCACCCAGTCCAACTTTAATACTTGACGTATAACCGATACTGTAATAGCTAAAGATATGAAATTTTCAGGGTCACCACCACATGTAAGGGTGCAGTGAAAAACGATTTTTCAACATTCAACCCCTAAAGAGATAAAAGTGGGGTACAACAATTTTTATTACAAAAAATATGTTTTTGTCTGACCTTCTTAAAACGTAACATAGTTACTTTTAAATAGAAGTAGTGAAATATATTTTTCACCATTTCCCAAAACTCATCTCCTGAAGTGATTGAAAGGAGCAGAAAATGTAAAAAAGGGATAATCAATTTTGCATTGAAAAAAAATCTTTGTTCGTAAATTCTAGAAATATGCTATGAAACACAAATAATGAAACACATATTTCAACATTTTCCTGATTTCATCCCCTAAAAGAATAAAAATGTAAAAAAAGAGGTATATTATCAGCGAACAAAGTATGTCTGCATTGAAGAAAAATATTTTTTATCGGATTTTCTTAAAAAGAAAACAAAATATTCTAAAATACAAAGTATGATGCACGTAGTTCAGCATTTTATAAAATATTTGTATATATAAAATATAATGTAAGCCTATATATAATTTATGTAACAAATCTAGATTTTTGAAATTCAGAACCTAATGGTATAGTGCAGTATTGTTTATTTATAAAACGTATGTCATATTTTATAAAAATTTTACGATTTTGCTGGTATAAAGTTTTAAGATTTCGTAGTACAGTGTTACTGCACAAGAATACCAGTGACAGACATTAGCTGTTATAAACATGTACAAAAACGAAGTGTTTATAGCCTGTAGCGATATTTCTTTTTATTTAAAAACGTTTAAAAAGTATTAATTTTCTACAAGAAAAAGTTCTATAATACAAAAAGTATTATTGTTATTGAATATAAATGTGTAAGAATTTTGTTTTAATAGTAATGGAGCTAGTTGTCCTAAAAATAAAAATTCTTGGTAAGTTCTCGCACGAGAGTTCTTATTTAAACGAATTAAGTAAACCAGTGGCTGTGGTGTTTCGGTTGTTACTCTCTCATTATATCACAGCAGGCCTTTCATTCATCATGCAGGAGTAATGCAGCAAATATAATGTAGATCAAGTTCACATGTCAATATTAACACTCACGTCTGTAACTCCAAAACAAGTTATGAACACGTGTTTCTCCAATAATGTATTTTCACTGCTGATATTTTTGTGTTATAATTCAAAGGAAGAACTTTAAGGAAGAAGCAGAGAGCGAAATAAACACACCTAAAGGGAAACGAGTGGAAGGGGTGGCGGGAGTAAAAGAGGCTTAACGCAAAGGGTTACGTCAAACGACTCGGAATTAAAGATGCTTTTATATCCGACAAGGGCTAAAGTTTTCTTTCCACGTGTACCTTGATCGTTCAATTAAAACTTGATGTTGTTCTTAGAAATTAAAATTTCCCTTGCAGTGTGCGACTGCGCCATTTTGTTTTCGAGCCTGGAGCAGCTTTGCATACGTTTAAAATGTCTGCCTTTGAATAACTTGAGCGGCTTAAAGAGGAATAACACCGTCAGCTCGTCTTGGCAGAAAATCTAACGCTTTCATTATTTCTGCGAGTGAAGCGTCCCTATACCGTAATGTACAAGTTTGGAACAGAGTGTCGCGTGTAACATCTGTATATATGTGCCTGTCATATTCCATTGTCTCAAAACTACATTACAACTTCTCGGAGCACTCAAATTTCAATCTTCATTTAACTTAATTATGCAGATTAGGCAATAATGCCGTACCGTTACTTGCTGCTACACACTTGTTCTGTTCCTTCTTCGTATAGAAATAAGAACATTTCTGTAGCGTAGAATTGAGCTGGCAGTGTTTCAACTACGTTTATTTATTTATATTGTTGGAAAATTGTAAGATAAATTAAAATATATGTTAAAATGTGTGTTTTATTTTATATATTAACTTATAAAATAGCCTAGCCTGTATTTATTTATGAACATTAAAGTATTAAAATGATTTAAAACTGTTGAAATCAAAAGAAAACTAAAATATTAACTAATCAATAATTTTATTTTGTTAGGCCCCTATTATTCTTAATCTTCTTCTTTTTCTTCTTCTTCTTCTTCTTCTTCTTCTTCTTATTATTATTATTATTATTATTATTATTATTATTATTATTATTATTATTATTATTATTATTATTATTATTATTATTATTATCAATATTATTATTATTTTATATTTTTAATAATTTTAAATTTAAAAAAAATATAATAATTTTTAAATGACTAGGCCTTTTCAAACATTTTCTTATATTCTTTGTATTAGGTTAATTCATTTCTATAAATTTTAATTTAAACATTCATTTCTCATCGATCGAAATTGTATCAACTTTATTTTCTGCGACGCTGTAGTTCTACATTTTGTTGAAATTAAATTTGTGGATTAAATTAATATAAGGGTTGTTTTTTGTACAGAGTGTCACGTAGATAACGTATAAACACAGGAATACGTGGCTACGTGGCTGTAGTAACACGAAACTATTGTTAATAACTTGGTCACGCCGTGGCTTTCAATGAACAGTTTAATTGGCTAGAGCCAAACACACAGGCAATTCCGTGTAATTGTGTTTAACAAGTCATTACAGGACGTCCCCACTCCGTGCCACTCTGGCGCCTAGCGCATCTCATCAGTGGTGAGTGCATTTATTCTACGGCAAACTTTCTGTCTACGGGTTGAGTAGTATGCAAATTGAAAATATCAACTAATTTTGCCGCTGAATATTATTGTTATATAATACAATTTTCTTATGTATCATTTGTAATAATTTTTTTTTTAAATAATAGCCCACAGTGAAGCCTACTGACCAAATCACTATTTGATATCTTTTATATTTTTTTTAAAAATTTTAAATACTAATTTATTCATAATTTTATTTCAATCACAATTGTGAAAGAAGGTTTTCAAAAACTATATATTTTTTTCTTAGATAAATTATTCCAGATTTTTAAACAAAAAAAATCATTAAAAATACAAAAATTTTAATTAAGTTTAGTCTAACAACAATTACACTTACTAAATAAATAATAAAATTCTATATACATTATTATAAAACGTAATAATATATAATACGTTATATAGTATTAACTTTTCTAAAATGTTTATAGCCCCCCCACAATCATAGGAGTACAATTACACAACACAAAGTACGTTACATTAAATTCATACAATTTTTTTATAATCTCATTATGAAAATTAATTGACCTTGACAGTATTGCTTGTTAAAATGAAACAAATCGTTGTTCTTTAAATTTTTCTGTTTTCAAGATCTGTGAATCAAAAAATGTAGTTTAAACTGAAAGGTAGTTTTTTCTATTTATGAAGTCTAAAAAAATCGGGCAATCAAAAAGAAAAAATCAGAATGTATGTGTCGTTGCCGAATACCATGTACATGTACCAAAAAACATATACATCAAAAAAAGTTTTATAATCAAAAACCCATAAACATTTACAAAAATTGGTTCTCTTAATATAAGGTCACATAATATCAGTGAAATTTTGCTCATAGTAACCCAAAATAAAATGTACAAAAAATAACAATACATATATTTCCTTTGACTGCTAAAAGTTTTAAATAGGCCTACTTAAAGAAATATTAATGTAAGGTTTATATAATATTTGTTTGTTCTAAATCATCATTTATTATATAAATTGTTGGAATGAAATAATATATTTGAAAAAAACGTTTTGTTTTGATTTTTAAAAAATGGTGATTTATAGCGATTTGTAGAACTGCTCTATGCGTGATTAAAATGAATTGAAAGACATATAAGTCATTAAATAACTGCAACAGATTTTCTCATAACTTAGTTTACTGTATTTATTGTAGCTAATTACGAATATAATACAATTACCAATATAATAGTGTCTCAATAAACTATAAATTAATGACAAATTTAGTTACCGTCATGTAGCTAATATAAAAAAGCAATTAAGGAAAATTTTATTAAATTACTTTGTCCTTTTACTTCATTTTTATTTTTATTTAGTAAAATAATGATTAAAATTGGTGACCGTGGATTTTAATTAAAACGTTATAAGGACTATAGTCCTACAAGAAAAAATTGATTAATAAGATCAAGATAAGTATAATGTTTTTTATGTTATTTATGATAAAAAATAATCTTTTGCTAAAATACATTTCTGCTTTTCTGAATAATTAAATTACTTTTCCTTTAATGCATCCTAATATAATATTTTATTTTAATACATTTATTTGTACCATATGAATTATAATATATTTGGTAAAAAAATTAATGAAAAGTTGCGGACGTTTAATAAACTTCTACTTTCTCAGTCAAATTTAAGTTGGTAAATTCTTTGGTTTCGATTTAGACACTTCACTCTATTGTCATAAAACATAACTTATTTACAGAAGTAACAAGAATATTGTTTATTTACAATAAGGACATAGATAATAAATTACTTGGTACAAAAGGGGAAACACTCGAAAGATAAATTTCATGAAAATTTCATAACGCTTAAAACAAATTTACGATTTTTAAAGTAGATTCAAAGCTCCAAACAAAAGATAATGAGAAAATTAATCCAAGTTTATGACTCACATTAATTTCAACCCTCCTCGGTTCTATTTATCGCGTTTGAAAACATCCCCTTATAAAATACGTACGTTTACTTTTAGTTAAGGAACTGTGTGCGCAGGAAGAAAAGAGTTTACCGAGGGTAAGGGCGGAGGGGTTTTTTAAGGGTTTAGTCTAACATAGAAGGGGCAGAGAACTGAGAAAGCGAGACAAAAAGTGGGAGGAATTAAGGGGCGAGGGAGGGAGAACGAACTAAATAGAGAATGAAGAAAGATGATCCTTTCATAATTCAAAACGTACAACCCCTTCTATCTTCCTTCGCAGTTCCTTTTCCCCCTTATTAGCCCGTTTTGTATTTCATAATTTAAGACTTGGACAAACTTCAAAATTAATTAGTACAGTTCATAAGTTGTGCTCTAGTAAAACTTCTAAAACAGTAAGGTTAGGTATCATGTTTTATATGTAATATTAAATTAAAGGCACGAAGATGTAAGAGGCGGTGATGTAAGGCTAGACTATAGGATTAATAAGGTTATGAAATATGAGCCAAGTTAGCATTGCGTTGTAACAGCTAATAAGATCCTATCTTAACTTTAGTTCGGATCCATAATTTACATCAAAAGACGCCAAGCTCAGAGTTTCTAAACAATTACTCATACTATTAATCATACGAATATAACCTAACTCGGTTCAGTTGGGAATTAAAACTGTTCAGGTAGGCTACGCCATTATGTTAAATCATGCGTTATTTCTGTATAATGATGATTTGTCATTAATTATGCACTTACAAATTTAAAACCAAGTGTATTCTACAAAGAATATAGGCTAATACTACATTTTTGCTTTCTTATAAATTTAATTTGAAAAACATAGTTCAAGTAACTTCAATTAATTTCCTTCTGATATATTAATGTAATATATGAATTCACAAAATATTACTGGAGATAAATTTAAGTTGTATAATTTTTTCTTACCAACCAACAAAATAGGTTTCTGATCTACAATTTCAAAATTGCAATATAAGTTGTTTTAATGGTTTTAGCTCTATAAAACAGATAGATGTATTGATATTTTAGAAATTATATTTGTGTGTGTGTGTGTGTGTGTGTGCGTGCGCGCGCGCGTGTGTGTGTCTGTAATATGTTATAACTGAACTGAATTTTATAAAAGTTACTAATTTTAAATTAGTTTCTAGATATTTTTTTACCTGAAGAAAAATAATAACTTGAATTTTAATGTTGAACGCTATTTAAAGAAGCATGTAAAATAACACAAATATAAATACAAATCTGTATTTAAAAAAAAAATTTTACGACATTTTTCCTTCGTATCCACTTAATTTAAAAAAATATTTTTAAATAGTTTAATTAATTCACTTTTAAACTGACGGAATATTGCAATCTTATATGAATCCACAAAATATTATTGGAGAATATAGTTTAATGTGTTTTCTTACCAATCAACAATGTAAGTTTCTGATCTGCAAGAAATTGCAATATTTAACAATATACGTTTTCTTTTACTGGTCTTAGCTACATAAAACAGAGAGAGGTGTCGCCATTTTTGAAATTATATTTTTTTTGTGTAATGTGTTTGAAAGTGAACTGAAGTCTGTAATTATAAGGTAAATTACAACAATAGAAAACCTCATTTCATAAGTCAGTATATTTCAAATAACCAATAGCCTAATTCATATTCTCGTTTAAAGCAAAATAGTTATAATTTTATAACTTTAACAATAACTTATTATATTATTAAAAGGAAATGTGTGTGTGTGTGTACGCGTGCTTGCGTTCCTGCATGCGTGCGTGTGTGTGTACGCCGCGCCAATAAAATCAATTGCAAAAGATTTCTCGTTTTTAACACAAGTGGACAGAAGAAAGTCGAACGGAAAATGCATTGGGAGTACTGCTGGCTATGAAACTTCGACTAGACGAAGTTACAGTTTTGAGAGTTACGTTAATAATTATTTGCTTTTATTTTGTTAGAGCCCATAGATATAACGCAAGACACTTTTATTTTCACGTCTAAACGGCCGGTTGAAAATAACAAAACTGAGCATAACTTAAGTCGAAAAAGAATAATTACAATCAATTTAAAACAAAATTTTACTTTTTCGAAGGGTCTCGAAATTGAATTCTTCTGAGTATATTATATTTCGGATGGTATTGGAAATCTTGTCAAAGACTCATATTTGATACTTGATTCTTACAGGTAGAATGAAACAATGTAGGGCCTATACTGCATTAGGACAAACGACAATATTGCTGCTACTGACAGCGAAATATTTTAGAATTATAAAATTATCTTTTTTTTTAATATGAAAACAAAGTTATGGCAATTATATATTTCCTTTTATATTTCAAAACAAAGTGATAAATAATGACCTCCCCTCGATTTGAAAATAAAGTGATACAAATTATGGAACAATCACTATGTAATTTATTAAAAGTTGAAAAAATCCTGACGAGTTTCTTGTGACTTTTTTAAATTCAGAACTTATTGATATGAAAAATGTTTCACTAACAAAGTACATATTTATTAACTATCACAATAAGTAGATAGTCTCTGTTTAGAGCAAAGCCAGAAAAATATTTTCTTCTTGATTGTGAAGTTAAATTAAACCATAATGTTGTTCATATGCATACTTGTAAGTAACAAAAATAAAATAGCCTAAATTCATTGTGTTTTCGATTATTGTTAGCCCGATTATAACGGAAATTATTTTTTTAGTACTATGCGAGTACTGTTTGCGAGTAGTGTTTGCTTTTCTTATGCCAGTGAAATGATTAAACAGAAGTATTTTTGTGAAAAAATTATGGAATTTTAAAAATTTTGTAACTCTATCTTCTTATACATTGTTATGTAGCATATATTTCAATCTATATTCAAATACAATTTGTAATAGCTTACTTTTATGTTTCACAAGAAGGAATATAAATGCTGTTAAAATTCGTTGTACAGTTTAATATGTTGACAAACGATTCTTTTCAACGAGGACTAAAATATTGAGATTAATGATTCCATAACGGCTACCTCATCGCTTTCATAGCTTATTTATATACAACAATGATTGTAATTGATGATATCACTAATGGCAAATCGTTTCATCGAAATCACTTGCTGTAATGAGCAATGAGCAATGAGTAATGTGAGTTGATAAATGTATTTGGTCGAACGCGTGGCTCTAGCGGCTCTAGATATTACGATCACCTCCCCGACCCCCCCCCAACCCACCGTCACTCTGCCTAATGTTGTAAACAATTTATCAACAAAATACGTTTCTGTTGTATCAATCAATTTCGATTTGTTCTTAAAACATGTTTCCACGATCCGTTCTGACGCGAATATACAGGAAATAACTGTTTTGCAACATTTATAAAAAGGAAATGGCTTTTAGCTGTTCAAATAAATCAACATTTATTGCATCAATATATCTTTTTGATTGCCATGGCTTAGTCGCGTTGTGAATAATTGCAGAAACAAATAAAAGCCCGTTTCGGACCAATGAGCGTTTATTCGCTTCAAAGTTTTCAATCAGTGGTTTATTATTGTTTTACTCGACATATTTCGATCTGCATAAGTAAATAAGAACACTGCTTACAATACGACCAAAAGCTTTCAGTTTTAATAATTACTAATTTAATAATATAAATTAAATATCTTATTTATTTCTGTTAAAATACGTTGTAATAATTTGATAAATAAATACATTTAAATAAAATTTTAAAGGAATACTGACAATGCTTTTGGTTAATTTCTTCAATGTTTCCTCCTACGTTATTAATATTATTTTTATTTAGAAATAGCAATCAGTATTACACGTGCATACGTTACCATTTTAAAATATTTTATGATTGAAATTAAGAAAAAACCGGAGTAACTTTTGAGTTAATTTTATCATTTTCAGTAAAACATTTAACAAATAAGTAGGCCTATCACAGCTTATGCAGATTTTAACTTTTATTACGATGGTAAAATCGGATTGAAAAATATAATGTTGGATCTTAAATGTTATAATTTTAATAGCATCTGTTTTGAAATGGTTAGATAAATTTTGCTATTACCAACACAAATCTGATCAAGTTAATAAATAATAAATAAAGTTGTTTTCATTACCAACTTTTTATATATAATTTATATATCTTTTATTATATATTTTTAAAATAATAATAATAATAATAAGAAGAAGAAGAAGAAGAGGAAGAAGAACAATAATAATTTAATATTTTGTAATGAAAGTTAACTTTACTCTCTAATAAACGACATGCCTCTTCACTTAACGTGTTTCCCCGTGATTGAATTATTTTTAATGCATTGTGACAGAGTTCGTTTTAATGAAGGCAGGAAATTGAGTGAGGAAGGAAATTGATTAGAGTATGTTAAAGCAGCAGTTTGAGGAAGTAGGGTACATCCACTATTTCATATCCTTCGACGTTTTGCTGTTGACAATACAATAAGTACATCAAAGTACTCCACTCAATCAAATACGCCACAGTTATTGTCATCACTTCATTTAATCTGTTCATTGTAATATAATAGCCTATATAATGGTCTTTACAGCTGTGAAATTATTGATTCTGCATTGTTTCATAACTGTTAATTAATTGGTTGTAAATATCTTTCCGTTTGAGCCGTTTACACTTTATAGTACAGCGATAAAAAATATGGCAGTCGGGGAACAAGCAGGCAAAAGAGGAAATTGGAAAAATTAAAATGTATTCTTTTTTTAAAATGGTTACTTATTTATGTTACTGTTACTGTTTATTCGGACATTTACCATAATTTGCTTATTTGAAAACAGTATACAACTTCTCGAGATTATAGATCAACTCACGTTTTTAAGTCCTTAACTTAAAACTTAAACATTCAATTAAAACACAAGCCTAGATGCACTGCCTATGTTAAAATACTTAAAACTAAGGACAAACATTCAGAGCAGTTTCTCTGAGTGGCCGAAGCATAAATAAACCTAAAACTTAAATATGACCAGGTAACTACAAATCACTAAGAAAACGAAACGAAAATGCTACACAAACTAACTGATGTCGAATCATGCCAACATAGGTCTTTCTAAAAATACTATCCAAAAATCTAATTGGGAAGAAGGAAAAATATTGCATCGGTAAATTATTTATACGGATAATGACTGAAGGTTCATTAGAGAAAAAACGAACAAATATCAGCCAAACTAGTTTAGATACAAGGCCTTTTGGGTTAAACCCTTATTAAAAATAAAACTAAATTTGGGAATAAACAAATTTAAATTTAAGAAGGTTAAAATTTCAACTGTTAAAAAAACTTGTCAAAAGAGGGAACGGCAGGTGTCAATAACCCGGAACAGGAAGTCCCTCTCCGTTGTTGGCAAGTACGGAGTTGCTTAAACACACTCGTTCTCATACACAATGCCGTATGAAATAAAAATTTTTAGCTATCGTGTAGCGTTTTCGTCAGTCTTCTATTTCTCTTTTGACCACTCAAAAAATCTGCCGTGACTGTTTGTGCTTAGTTTTTAAGGACACAAATGTCATAAGCATGTAGCTTTATGTTCCAGTTGTACGTTTAGGTTTTGTGTTAAACACTTGAGGACGAGAGTCAATTCACATTCTCCAAACTGAATATTGTTATTATATACACAAATGATAGAAAATGTCCGAAAAAGCATTAACAGTAAAATAAGTTTTCTGGTTTGTTTTTGTCCAATTATATTACTGATCTTATTGCGAAATTGAAATTATACACAAATGATATTAAAAAAATAGAAATTTATCTGTCATTTAAACAAACACAAAAATCAGTCTTGTGTAATAGAACAACGGCGTTCACTAAATTTTTAAATATTTATTGACAAACATATATATACACAATATACACGATACATTTAACTGTAAGCGCTCTAAACTATTTTGAGCTAGTTGGGTAGGGTATGTAGTATAATGGTGTTATTTAAATTTAAATATTTATTGACAAACATATATATACACAATATACACAATACATTTAACTGTAAGCGCTCTAAACTATTTTGAGCTAGTTGGGTAGGGTATGTAGTATAATGGTGTTATTTACAATTTAAATATTTATTGACAAACATATTTATACACAATATACACGATACATTTAACTGTAAGCGCTCTAAACTATTTTGAGCTAGTTGGGTAGGGTATGTAGTATAATGGTGTTATTTACAATTTAAATATTTATTGACAAACATATTTATACACAATATACACGATACATTTAACTGTAAGCGCTCTAAACTATTTTGAGCTAGTTGGGTAGGATATGTAGTATAATGGTGTTATTTACAATTTAAATATTTATTGACAAACATATTTATACACAATATACACGATACATTTAACTGTAAGCGCTCTAAACTATTTTGAGCTAGTTGGGTAGGGTATGTAGTATAATGGTGTTATTTACAATTTAAATATTTATTGACAAACATATTTATACACAATATACACGATACATTTAACTGTAAGCGCTCTAAACTATTTTGAGCTAGTTGGGTAGGGTATGTAGTATAATGGTGTTATTTACAATTTAAATATTTATTGACAAACATATTTATACACAATATACACGATACATTTAACTGTAAGCGCTCTAAACTATTTTGAGCTAGTTGGGTAGGATATGTAGTATAATGGTGTTATTTACAATTTAAATATTTATTGACAAACATATTTATACACAATATACACGATACATTTAACTGTAAGCGCTCTAAACTATTTTGAGCTAGTTGGGTAGGGTATGTAGTATAATGGTGTTATTTACAATTTAAATATTTATTGACAAACATATTTATACACAATATACACGATACATTTAACTGTAAGCGCTCTAAACTATTTTGAGCTAGTTGGGTAGGGTATGTAGTATAATGGTGTTATTTACAATTTAAATGTTTATTGACAAACATATTTATACACAATATACAAGATACATTAACTGTAAGCGCTCTAAACTATTTTGAGCTAGTTGGGTAGGGTATGTAGTATAATGGTGTTATTTACAATTTAAATATTTATTGACAAACATATTTATACACAATATACACGATACATTTAACTGTAAGCGCTCTAAACTATTTTGAGCTAGTTGGGTAGGGTATGTAGTATAATGGTGTTATTTACAATTTAAATATTTATTATTTAAATTACTTATGTAAAACATTTTCAAACAAATGAATATTAAAAGTAAAGATCAGTAGCGAATTTCGAAATCACTTCTTTCAATTTCACAAGCCAAAATCATAATAATGGGTCACAAACAAAGTAGAAAATTTCTGCTCACTGGTAAATTTAAGCAATTATGTGTATACTAGGAACCGTGACGCATTTTTACATGTTATTCGATCTTATGCCAGTTTATATTTTTCCTTAATACAACATTCCCGCTAAATAAGGGTTCACTTCAAAAATATAAACATTTAAACTTACTTATTAAGCATAAGGCAATTTTGGACAAGGGCAAACGGAATCAGGTATCTGGAATATAATACGTAATGTCTGTCATGTCGACAACTTTACTCAAATTTATTTCTAAAGAATATTCTACTAACATTTTGTCATATAATTAACACTTAGAGAATTGTAAAAATTTTGAATGACTATGTAATAAAATTATTACTGTTTTATATGCACTAGAACACTTTTAGATGTTGGAATGATAGAGGAAATAGAATATAAGTAAAATTCTTTTTATATTCTTCTTCTTTTCTGCTAGGAAGAACATTATTATCACTATGTTCAGTATAATGATCTGCCTTCCATAGCTTCGTCAATTCTACTTTCGTTGACGCGTTTCGGAGAACCTCCATCTTCAAAATAGATAGATATAGTTTTTGAAGATGAAGGTTCTCCGAAACGCGTCAACGAAAGTAGAATTGACGAAGCTAGGGAAGGCAAATCATTATACTGAACATAGTGAGAATATTAGTACTTGTAGCACAGTCGGTAGGGGAGCGATCAAAACGTTACTGAAACTTGGACCCATTCGTAGGTTTGAATCTAGTTACTATCTGTAAATAACTTTTTCCGTGTGTTACATGGATCCAAATAATCACTAAACACAATCAATTATCAAACAATAATTAATAATCGATCCAATTTAAATCCCATAAAGAAAAGACATGAAAACAAATAAAAGGGAAAAGAAATTTAAAGTCAGTAGTGGTTAAATTGTGTATTAATTACACATTGAATTACTTCAGTGGTAAAATTCTTAGTGTTTTTCTAAATTAATATTATAATGCGAACTCCCTGCAGGGGATACAGACTAGCTGCACCTACTGAGAGGATTTAAACGTTCCTCGCTGTACCCAAGTCTAACACACACTTACTTTACAACACTACACTTGTGACTTTAACACTTTACACTCAAACTTACATTTAGGGCGGCGATAATAGCCTGAATGTGTTTTTTGCCTTAAAATAATAAACAAAAGTATAATGAGTACTATTTTTAATATTACAGTTTACTATTTTGGTTTTATAATCTTAAATGTTCTGTTAATGCTATTTGGAATATTAGACTGGTTTGATATTGTTATGTATTCAGCTTATAGTTCAGTTGCTTTCAGGCTTACTTTAAAATGAAAGTACATATTAAAATTAATAAATAAACAGTTTTTTTTCATTTACTGTTAATTTTATATCTTATAAATACTATTTTTGTTACATTAAAAAGGGATCAGTTGACAAGTATTCATATTTAATTACATACAAAATAAATGCAATTTCTTACAAATTTAGTTTGTTTTAAATGTAATAATTATTTTTCTTGTTTCAGCTGTCGTATCTCTGGGATGCATTCCCTCTATCGTAGACCTTCTTCCTGCCAACTCAGCTTTTATCAAATCCAGAAAAACTTCTTTTCATGAATTCATCTTCGTTTTTAAGGTTTGAATATTTTTATTTATGGTGTTTCCAATAACTTCCAAAAACTTTAGTTATATTTAAAGTAACACAGACAGAAAAAATTACACTTACTTTTTAGTCACTCAAGGTTACGTTTTAATAATTTTTAATTATTATGTGAACATAATTTGGAGGAAGAAAATAAATTCTTCAAATTACAAACTGCTTATTGTATTGTTGGACTTCAAACACGACACCAAAAACCCCTCTTTAAACCCTTAACAAAATGTGATAGGTTTTAATCAGCCAAACATCGAGCAAAGCAAAGAAACGTGAGCTGAATGTTTATTTTAAAAGGCTGTTATAATTACTCTTTTACTAAAACTAAGCTTTCAATTTTATTAACTATTTATTTTCAATTGAATAAATGGATTGAAATTATTAATATCTTAATTAATTTATTAATTTTTTTAAACCTTAAAGCATATTTAATGATACTGATATTTAAAAGGTAGTAGTTTACCATTATTTGAAAGATTATCAGACCTACATATAAGCCTTTTTAATCTCAGTTAGACGTTCAAAATGAGTGTTTTTTTTAAAGAAAATGTTTAGTTTCTCTCCGAAATTTGCATTTTTTAAAAATAGTATTGAAATTAAGCAACTACTGGAAATTAATTTATGTTAAAAAAGTATGGTTTTTTATTTTGATTGACTTTGATATTTTTAAATGTTAGCTAATATTTTGGAAACATCGTACTCGTATGTTACTTTTGTAATTAAATATTTGGTTGTTCATCAATATTATGTAAGGTTGGTTTTTAATTTAGCATTAAATGATAAGATTATTTAACAAACAACTTCTATAATTTTGAAATTGTAATACAGGAATCCTATAGGCTATACAATGTATGCTGAAAGTGGTGATAATTAAATTTAGTGTAATTTGTTCACAGAAAATACTTTTTAATTTTCGTTATTTACTGAATTTTATTTTGAATACACCATATCACTTTAAATACTAAATTTATTTTCAAAAAATAATTTAAGGTCTACAGATATAAACAAAAATCAAAATAGTTTACTTCAACAAAAGTATAACTGTCCAAATCCAGTTTAAGTTAATTATTTTCATTTTTCATTTTTGAGTGACAAATAACTTTCGTAAGAAACATAACGTGTGAATTTACACTAGATCATTCACAATTGACCAACACATAGTGCTTATTTGTGTGAATTAATTAATTAACATCAAGGGATAACGGTCAAGATGTTCAAAACGTGTTTAGTAAGAGTCTTACTGCAAGAGAGAAAAATCGGCACTAATAGCCTATAACAGGTAGGAAATGTGGAATTTTACGTTTATTTTTGCAATAGCCTATAATATAAGAGCATTTTGTTTTTAAAATATGCAGAAGATTTATACAGAAGAAATATACAGAAGATACTTCTGTAAACTATGTTCTAAAGCAGAACAAACAATTAATACGATCAGTATAAACATGCATACTACAATTATATTCTAGTTATTTAGGCCTACTTTTCCTTTAGAACTAATTTTAAGATTATCTATGAAAGAGAGACTATTGTTATAGACCTATTATTAACCTAGTTGGGATAGACTAGTTTGAATGTACGAGTATTGCATTCAAAAGAGACGTTTTACTGTTCCATAGTAATATTAAAATCAATATGTATTCATATCTTAAACAAATTATACATGTGTTTCTAAAAATCACAGTTTCTGAATAAATCTATTTGTGCGGATAAAGTTAGAAATAAAAGGAAAATAATATAACCAGTAATTCTTCTTTACGCTGATGAATGATGGTCAGCGACAATACGGTACAATACAATATTGTATTGCCAAACACGCTGTCAATCACACGTCTCTACGTATCCACTCTCAGCCAGGATATTGTATCCAGTGAAAATTTAATGTAAATTTAATCCCTTATCAAAATTAGATCGACTCAAAGCAATCCCGGCTCCGAATGACAACAAACATTGCGCCATTTCCACTGATTTAGGGATATCCTTGATTTGAACGGGGATTTTGATATATATGCGATTATAGTTTAGAGCTTTGCAAAATATTGGTACAAGACAAGTGAAAATATTGACATAGAGTGCCCATTGGCATTACCATAGTGTTATCTTAAATCCGCCGAACAGCCCCACCCTGTTCAGTTAAATCTATGCGAGTGCAAATTGTGATTAACTCAATTTTTTGGAGTCAACTCCATGCGTCTGTTTATTTTGTTTGATAATTTTGAAATTTAAATTTTGTAAATTATGACATGTGTTGAATATTCAGTAAAAGCATTAATAACAAGGTATTCAAAAATATAAATTGTTGACTTTTTGAAAACATTCACAGTAAACAGATTCGTATAACACACTTCAAAAGTAAGTCTTTAAACATAAGACTGTGGTGAAGAAGAGAGTTTAGCTTTTATTTGCGTCTTATAATCATTAATCAATACAAGTTCCATAAAGAATTATCTAACTTATAAACCCCTTTATCAAGGTAAGCTAATCATATGTTCTACTGCTGCCCTAAAATAGATATTTTCCCATGACAATAACATTTACAAAAATATTTAAGCTTGTATAATCAGCAGGTTTTGAGAAACTAAGTGTGTATCTCGTCGGTGATCTTGAATAGTATTTTAAAAGTTCAACCATACATAATTTTTTATTTCAATAATCAACCCAAAACACATTAGAAATTTGTTTAAAAAAAATTGTTAATGGTAATTTTGAATAAAAACTAATTTGTCCGTTAGAGCTTAATAACTAGTTGAAAATTGACAATACTAATTTTAATATAAATAATAATAATAATTTTTCTCTGTCACTAGGAAATAAATTAAAATTTAACAATTATATTTTCGTAAAATAGTAAGCTTATAACATAACATCATTCGTCAATACGGTATTAAAATTTTCAATTAATTTGATTTCAAGAAAATAAAGCACTATTGAGAAAATAATATTAAATCATAAAATGATTACAGTTGCATTCAATTAGTACTAATATCTCATTTATATGTTATTTTTTACAATGTAAATAGCATATAAAATGGTAAGAGTATTCGATAGGGCACGGAAAACTTTAAATAGCGGAATGCGACTGCTTCACCTAGGCCAAAAAGTGGCGGCAACTCCCGCACTCTATCAGTTTATTTTGCAACGAAACTCAATACAACAATGCTAATTAGTGCATTGTTATATACAAAATATAAATAATTCTTAAAGACGGTATGTTAAATATATTTAATTTTGCGTATATATTACAAAACATTTAAAATAACAACAATAATCTTATGTGTTTTACATTAAAAGTAAGTAATTGAATTATACATAATTATTTCAGCAATTTACTATTTCGTTTAAAAATACTTTATAAATTTCTCTGACTAGTGAAAATGTATTTTTTTACAAACGTTTCTTTATTACTGAAACTAGAAAGGTTCTATGTTTCATTAACATAAAGTCAAAAAATATCGCTTTAGTGCTTCTGAGTTTTAATTGTATTTAAATACTTCTAGGTTAGGCCTAACGATGATTTAATGCTCACACCTTAAAACTCATGCAGTAATAATTATAAAATATTTCATAAGTTACATAACAAAGAAATAGCCGTTTTATTATGTCGAAACGATAAATCAAATAGCGTGTTTGTTAATTTTTTATGGTTGATGTTATAAAATACATTTTTTTACATTGTACTGCATAATTTTGTAATTACTTTCTTAATTTTAATGTATATTTTAAGCTCTTTTGTAATAATATTGAAGCATTGAAATAAAATATTATTTATATTTTTATTAATGTATTTGTTATAGTTTTTAGGTAAATTATCTTCCTTACATAAAATATTATTAATAAATCAAACACATAATTTTATTCTAATATCCCAGAATCGAGTAAATAATATATGTTTTTATAAGTTTTTCAGTTGTTAAAGATTTTTTTATTATTAATTTTATATAAAAAAACCCTTTATTCTGATTTTCTTACTGTACTTTTATTTTCTTTTTTTTTAGCAACAAAATTTCACTTAGTATTTTTGTTTTCATAAACCATTATGAATATGAAAAATAGAAAAACAATTAGACGCTTACTATGATAGCAAAAAATTAAGAGGAAACATGCAAAAAGAAAGTTATGGCTTTTCAAAATTTTAAGTACTATTATTATGAATCAGGTGACATTTAAGATTAGTGTAATACAATTACTAAAAGATAAATTTTTATAATGGCGCCAAAATTTTATATTCTAAGGAATAAATTTCCAAGTCTCTCTAATAGTTTATATTTATACACTTGAAATTTCTTATCCAAAAAATGGGCTTTCCCTACTTTGAAAGTCCAATCCATTGGTAAAACACAGTTTAATTTTAATTTTAATTTTTAATTCAAGTTATTTCAAAAACATAATAATAATAGTAATAATAACAACAACAACAACAACAACAACAACAACAACAACAACAACAATAATAATAATAATAATAATAATAATAATAATAATAATAATAATAATAATAATAATAATAATAATAATAATAATAATAATAATAATAATAAATATAATCTGGAAGTTATACCGAAAAGGACCACAAGTTTTATAACTTAATGTATTATTATCATAATGTGGCTATCAGAAGGTCAATAATGCACTATAAGCATCAGTGTTATACTATAGGCCTAAACTGAATAACTTATTAAATAATTAAGTAATAATAAAAAACTAAAAATTATTTTTAAATAATAAATGATACAATCTGTAAAAAAGGTTATGGCTAGCAGTGCTCATCTCCTTCTAATTCTATTTAACAAACATTTTAAAATTTTTTAATTTTATATTCATTTAAAGTAACTTTTTGTGTACTAAAGCAATAATACATTCCTTACTGAAGTAGGATATATGTTTTAAATTAATTTTCAGTTTAAAAGTTTATTAATCAAAGTTTTTTCAAAAGTTCTGCTTAAATGATTAGTTTCAAATTAATCAAATTATTTCTACTTTACAACACAAATAAAATTAATTAAAGTAAATTAATTATTTCATTGAAATTACTGTAAGAACAAAACGAAAATTCAGCTGACTTATTAATTTTCAATTAATGATAAATAAAAAGTGATTAAATAATAAAATCATGTAGGTATTTAAAGTAATGCAATTGGATATAACAAATAAATCAACACATTTCATGTTCTTATCTTCACTGAGGCTTCAATTTTTTAATTAAACTAATAAAAGCGTCTGAGATTAATTAAAATATTTTTTATGTTTATTCCCAATTTCTAATTCCTAATAATGTTTTGTTGATTATGTATTGGAAAATTATACACAACTATTTATGGCTTTCAAAGGTGTTCTTCAAAATAGTACCAACTTTCATGAGATATTTATCGAATTTGAAAATTCTTAATGAGTTCTATATATGAAATATTAAAAGAAAAACAATTGTTATTAAACAATATAAGTAACACAAAATACCAAGTAGATTTTGTTAAATTAATATTGCTTTATTTTGTTAAAAAATCAAAATATTTAACAGGTTTTAGCTATTTAGGACAGGTTTAGCTGAATTTTTCAGATTGTACTTCCTGTATTAGTGGGCAATTATTTGTTTTAGTTTAGTCAAAAATACACTTATATATATCAGGTAATTGAGGGCTCACTTCTAAAAAAGTTCTCTGCACTTTCTTGCAAACTCATTTGACTGTTTTTACGCTTCTAGTTAAACATTTGCACAATTATATATTCCTGAAACCATTACAAAATCACCTTGGTAAGACAACTGTTTTATATAATAAACTGTTTGATAAAAATATTGTAGGCAATTAGTTTAAGCATTCAGTTGTTTTAAACTATTAACAATCGGCATTCAAATTTTCTTAGCTATTTTAATCAAGTAGATTATATTAAATATAACCTAATTCCTAACAACAATATTTATGGAGATTTAAAATAAATAAATCTTACTTTTATTATAAGAAGACAATAAGTTTTACTTATTATTTCTGTTTCAACAAATACACAGACAGTTCAGGTTTTATTTAAATGGTTTTCAGGTCCTTTTTTACATTTAACCGGAAATTTATGATTGAAATTTAGGACAGGAAGGAAAACAAGTAGGCTAAGTTTTCTTCTTTAATTCAGTTAGTATTTCATATTTTTTAATAAATCCAAATTATCACTATTATCTACTTTTGACTGAAATAGAGGTTATGTAATGATAACAGAATTTAATTAGGACACGTTTTGGTGATATATATATATATATATATATATATATATATAAGATTTCGGTAGTCAATGTGACTGACACTGGTAAGTCTGCTGTGTTTCGAAAATGTCCACCTCAAGGTCGTGGGTATGAGATGCGATCACTTCTGTTTTTTTTACCTTTTCCGATAACTCCGATCCTTCGTCTTCATTAGTCTAACTGGTGTAAAGTATGGACGTTAAGAAAAAGACTCCAATGTAGACCTACAACCTTAAAATGTGGCAATAACAAACCTATTTTTAATAATACTTTTTTTCTTTTAGTAACTACATTTTTTATTTTGAACAATGTTTTTATAAATTTAAAACATAAAGATTAGTCAAAATATAATATATTTGGATTTAGGTTCTTAATTTATTTTTGGAAAAAAGTTGGAAAATGATGTTTTTAAAATTGTTTTGTACAAGAGATATAAAATGTTTTTTTTTAATTAATAAGGAAAACACTGAGGAAAGACTTGACTAAAGTAGGTAATGATTTCCGGCTCGAATACAGTAAATAGAACAGCTTTGAGCTGCTGTCATTACATGGACTTTGCCCGAAAACTCTCATTAAAGAAGTTGCTCGAGTCGATAATTGTTTCAACACAAAGACAGCTTCTGAAATAATTCCTACCATAAATTATTCGGCGTTGAAGTTTCTACCATTAGTCAAAAGATGGAGTCTAGGTGGGTACGTCATCTGAAGAAAATTACTTCCCCCCTCCCACCCTGCTCCGCTTTTAATAAATGACTTTCAAAGGCAATTAGACTTTCTTAGTGTGTTCTCACCACGCCCTCTCTCCTTCTCGCGTTTTATCGTCATTTCTCTCAGAACCCCCCTTTCGTTCTTTGACATAGGCACAAAAACTCATTCGTCTGAAGGAACATTCGGTTCAGCGCTTCTAGCTCCCGTCTTAGTTATTAATGAGGCTAACAATGAGTTGAGTTGCACACAGATACAATGAAACTGTTCCAGACACATCTGCGATTTTCCTTCTGAAATTAAATCTACAATTAAGGACTGCGGATCTATCTGTTACATTTGACACGTGCTCTGTTCCCGTCAATTGTTGAATAAACAAATTTTGCCACAGCCAAATAAATTACTTACTTTTCAAATTATTTTGTCCGAACAAACATTTATAGTAATATTACAAATTGACATTACCTAAGAAATAGCAATTGACCTATTTTTAAATATTAACTGAACCATTTAGACAATTAATTAATGTTGAAATTTATAAAATACTTAAAAAGGAAATGGGTTTGTTAAACAAACTTATTTTTTATTGAAATAAATAATAATAAACACATTTATAAAGATTTCTGATTTATATAATTTTTAGTGCCGTACGTTTAGGTTACTTGTATTTCTGAAGTATTTGAGATGATTTGCATTTACGTTATAAGGCCTCTGATCAAACGTGTATAAAGTTTAATTGTTTTTTTCTATGTTCACTTTTTTTTCTGTTGTTTTAAAACATTTTTAAGTTCCATTAAATTAACTGTTTTATTAAACAATAGCTACCGGTAACTATTAGATATGACGTGAAATTCAACATAGGATTAACCAAAATTAAAAAAAAACTTTTTAAACTTACCTTCATTAAAAACCCAATTTCGTAAAATATGAATAAATTAACATTTTAGTTTTTAATTTTTTATTAAAAAAACCAAAAAAGGAAATCAATACATTTTTGAAATATATAAATATTTGTGGTTTAGTAGGTTTTTTTAACATTCTAAATCACAAAAGAGTCACGACACATAACAGTGCCTGCTTTTTACTTAATCTAGTGAAAAATATCTTTTTGTTTAAAATTTATTACACTTGCTTGAAATATTGATATAACAAAATTTAAACAAGTTTTCATGAAACTTTTTTCATGAACCAAGTTTTCAAAAGCCTTGTTTTTGTAATAAAATAATTGATTTTAAGAATGCTTTTGTAGAACCCTTGACTTCTTCGCTCCTTTTAATTTTAATAAGACAAAATAGTTTTTACAAGTAAATGTATTTGTTATTATTGTTAATTTCATTTAATTTTAACTACTGTAAATAAATGATTAACAAGATTATAATCAAATTCATATTATAAAGTCATCTAAACAAAGTATAGTTTCAGCGGACATTTTCTTTGCAAATAAAAATACAAGTTTATTTCTTACAATATAAAGCTAGGAATAAATCTCAAACTACTTATTAAAAAACATATATATATATTTATAACCCGTTCCAAAAAAACAATTTGCCTGTTTGTTTTATTATTTTAAATTAAGTCACGTATAATAGGTTAGACTACTTTGTTAATTCAATCCAGCACACAAATGTAAGTTACTACAGGTAGACTAAGTTCAGCCCTATTGATTATTGAAACACCTATGAAATATGATAAGAACTACAAAGATTTTGTAAAAAGTTGTTACATGTGTAGTTTGGAGGGGGAGATTCGTGCTGAGGGCTAAACAAGCAGACGAAGTTTCTATTCGCACGATAGCGTTTGCTTGTTTTATTGAAGTTTCTGTTGCCCCCAGCCCTGGATCCGATAACCTTGGCTAATGTATATTTCCTGCACATTAATTAATCATCCCCCCACCCTACCATAGCTTCCTTCAAGACGATACCGATATATTCTTCTACCGCCATTTTGCTTCAGTCTCGGTTTCCGGTAAAGTTTTGTTATGCACCGGAAGTTTGACGTTTCTCCTGTACTTTGTGATATAAATTTTAAATCAAGATGCATTTACGTTTACTAGTTGTTTATTCATCGCGATATGTTATGCACTTGTAATTCTCGTTTCCATTAAACTGAAGGAAATAATAAGTCAATAAAATCAACTGAATAAAATATTTTCAGGATTTATTTTCATTTCTGTAGCACGTAAATGATTAAATACGGCTCAGAATATTGGAAACATTAAGATATTACTGAAAATGAAGAGTATATTAAGCCGTTATTATGATTCCTTGTAATTTATATTGTCAAATTATTTTTTATTAATTCATAATTATAGGTTATAAATAATTTACAGAATGTTAGGATCTCACTGTAAGTAGTATCATTTCTGAAAATTTAACTGTAGACTATTGCCAATATTTTGTACAATAACATGAGAGTGTAACAAATAACTATAAATAGTAATTAGGAAATTAACAACTGTTTTCAAACTCTTACAAATTGCTGAAACAACATATTCTTTTAAAATTTTGGCAATAACACACAAGAACGCAATTTTAATAAAAAACATAACGAAAAATAATTAAAAAATAATTAAACGTAATTTTTGCAGTAATTCATACGCATTTATAATCTATAGAAAAGGTAAATTACCTTATTAGAAAAAATCCCCTAATTAGAATAAATCACAAAGTCACTCAATGACTTTTTCACGTAAAGTAGCCATAAATTCAAGACATAGGATATTAAAATTTCATGGGTATTCCACTAACACTCTAAATGTTAAAAAGTTAATTATATTCAACATCTAAGAAGTTAAATAAAAGGTTCAGCTTAAGAATTTACCCATCGCTGAATAGTCGGAAGTCAAGAAAAGAGGAAGTCAAAACTTTAGATAGAAAATCCAATAATAAAGTAATACTATAATGAACGCATTTTACATTCATTAACCACACGTTTTAGAAGAAAAAACTTATTATATTTAAAAATGTAGGCTAAGAGCTTTTTTATGTTTGAAAGAAAACTTACGTAAACTAAATTATTACGTATAAACATTGGTTTATTTTGCATTTGTTTCTAAATGTTTCATTCGGAAATCAAAACATTTTATGTAGGCCTAATAGTATTCTAAATATCCTACTAATATATTCCGGTGTCTTTGGTTTTCGAAAACGTTTAGTTAATTAATATAAAATTATTACTGTGAATTAGATAATTATTTCATTTAATATAATATTTAATTATATTAATATACGTCATTACTTATTATTACTGACGAAAATATGTTTGTATAAGTTATTTTAAGGAAATAAATTATAAATAGATTGGGAATAACATTGGATGGTATTAGCAAATTATTAATATCTATTAATTTGTTTATGTTGTTTATATAATAGTTAAAAACAAAAATAAGAAATAAGAATAAGCAATAAGATGAATAAGAAGAATTAAGCAATAAAAATATGAAGGGTGTAACTAGTATTGTTTTCAACATTGCTAACGTGTTTATAAAGCAAGTTACATTTCAGAGCGAAGCGAGTCTGACACAAGGAAGTTTAAAATTCAATTAAAACCGACATTCTAAAGTTATAATGTGAATCATGCATTGCAAATTTCCAAGACGTAAAATACTTGCAACTTGGTGTAATTGGGTGGATTAGTTTAGTACAGGTATAGAACTCTAGAATGCGCTGATGCCACACCCCACGCCGAGATGTAGCGAACATTTTTGTTGGTGCCGTTGTTTCTACTTTAGAGACAACTTAACTTTGAAACAATCTCGAAACCATCTTCATTTCTCAAACAATAATAAATTACGGTATTGTAGACTCAACAATCCCTAAGCAATCGGAGAGAACTACGCCTACAAACCCAACCCCTCCCTTCCAGTCTTGTTGTCTTAACCACTCAGGGGAATAAGAAAACTCAACAAATATTAGAACTTGAAGTTTATATTGCTTCGAAAATAAACATGGAGTTGCTACGATCTCATTTATACTTGCGAGCTCGTAAAATCTGCACCAAACTTTGGCGTATCGAAATTAGCTAGGAGTATCGAATACACCCTCAGTCTCACTCACCCTCTCTCTTTACTTTCCTATCCGATGTCTCAACATTACTTTAAAATTTAGGCTAAATAAACGTTACAAAGTTTATGCGATCATAACTAATAAATTGTTAAATTAAATTTTTGAATAAATTATATTAAACATTAAGACACTATCATCAAATTTGTATACTTGACCCCTAATAAATATAAGCAATACATCGTATTGAAAAAATTTTAAAAAATGTTAAAACAAATTCTTGGTTTATTTGTATTAAGCATTACAAAGTACAGTATTACCAAATTGAGAAATTGAAAGCTAAATAAATTTAAGTAAGCAATACAAATTGTTATGAATTTAATAAAGTCTTAAATTGAGTAATTTAAAGTAATAATAATAATAATAATAATAATAATAATATTTTATCGAACTTATGTAATATATATAATTAAATTTGAATTTAAAAACTTATTTTTATATTTATTTATTTACTAAATTTATATTAATATTACAAAAAATATAATTAATAAATTGTTAAATTTGGTTATTCATTGAATAAAAATAAATACTGTATGTAGGCTACTACAAAATATTGTGAAATAAATAAATTTCATAACATACTCGTAAGTATGTATTAAATTTCATAAAGTATTTGAATGTACTGAGAAACTAATCCTTACATTAAAAACAGAATGCATTTCTTACATTCGTTCCAACTGTAAATAAGTACCTTAAATTTTCACCATGGGAAGTAAAAAGAAAATATAAATGTTTTTTTAAAAAAAAACGTGATGAGAACGTCTTTAGGAAAGTTGGGCAATTTTTGTATGAGGAAAAACTAAAAAATTTTGACAGCACAAATAACATTTAACAATGTGTCTCCTTGATGTAAATATACATTACTAGTATTATTCTAGTTACGTTTAATCTCCCATTGAAGGTTAATATTTTTAGAGCATTCGTGGCTCAACATTATGACTTTTGCTTATGAAACTAAGGAATGTGAGTTCAAAAACCGTTACTGACATTAACTTTTTTTTAATTATAATAATATTTGTTTAAAATTGTGTATTCAAATAACTTGAATAATAAATATTTAAATTGTAATTAACGCTATTATACAACATAGGCCTAACCATCCCATTTGGGACAGAATTCTTCAGAGCCTTTACAGTAAAATATTTCCGACGCATTGTTTATAGGCCAAAATACATCCATTAATAAATATTTAAATTGTAATTAACGCTATTATACAACATAGGCCTAACCATCCCATTTGGGACAGAATTCTTCAGAGCCTTTACAGTAAAATATTTCCGGCTCATTGTTTATAGGCCAAAATACATCCATTAATAAATATTTAAATTATTAATGAACGCCGTTGCAATACAAGTTCTGCCTAGCTATCAAAATTATTAG
Source organism: Callitettix versicolor (assembly GCA_022606455.1). NCBI lineage: Eukaryota > Metazoa > Arthropoda > Insecta > Hemiptera > Cercopidae > Callitettix > Callitettix versicolor. The sequence continues at coordinate 47,471,563 of CM040184.1, forward strand.
AACTTCAATAGTTTGATAAATTTGTCTTTTTATATTTGCATTTAATAGATAAGTGACCATTTTATTAAATTTTATCGTATATAATTTCAGTTTAGTATAATATCAGGGATATAATGGAACTAATACCAAGGGGCAATGAAAACTAATTGGATTTTTAACAACGTTTATTTTTGTCCGCAAATTTCTCAAATGCCACATTTGTTTTATGAATTTCTGGCTTTTTAAATTTCCGAATTAATTTTAAATATAAAATAACTCTTTTATTAAGAACTATTGTAATTTGTTTTATTAACAAACTTATATTACATATGTTTTATCAATGCTTGATAATATAATAAATCTAAATGATTTCCTCAGTAAGTCATTACAATATTTTTGACAAAAGCGAATATAATACAACCAGTTTTAATAATATATTAATAATAAACATTTTTAATCGTAACTGTGTCTACATACTTTTTATAAAAAATTTATATTCCTACATTTTGTAGTTAACAAAACCTTAAATTTTTTAAAACAATTGTGCAATGAAAATTAGAGTAGATCGAGCCAATACGAGCTATAAAATAATTGTAGATTTAAATTTAACAAAAAAGCTGATGAGACAATTTTTCAATTGTTTCTTTGTTACTGCTACTGCTGACTTTGAGGTTATGTTTATTTTTATTATTTGATAATCGTACTGCAGCAGAACGTTTCATTTTCGAATGGTAAAAAGCAGTCGAAAAAGCGTAGAAAATAAATAGCCTACAGGCCTATTTACTGAAAAGCAAATTATTTATTTATTTATTTATTCACAACTTTTTGTAGAATTAAGTTTTCTCTATCAAATGAAATATAAAAATTGTCAATTTAAACGTACTCAAATTAATATTTTTAAATGTAATTAAAACTTGTAATTATTACAGTAAGAATAGAAAACGTATATTACCAATAGATTATGAAAATTTCAACTGAATATAGCCTAACTCATTTCAAAGTAACGTGTTGTAATATTACGAACTACTGTATATAAAAATAACAAAAAACAAAACAGCGGTAGTTGTTGTGTAGCTTATCGTTAAAATTAATTAAACTTGTCACACAAATAACAGAGTTATAAACACAAACGTTAGAGTTGCAAGTATAATGTATTATTTGTGTTGTGATAAACAGTTGAAAACCAAGTGTGTCATAGTTTTAATTGAAGAGAACAATTTTGTTCTCGAAATGCACTAAGCGAATGGATTCATTCAAATAAAATATTGTTTTTATTTGTTGAATATTAATATAAACAAAAACATAAGGCGACAAAAACCTTGTAAACTTAAAATATAAAGCATATTGTTTCTAGGCATAAACTAAATATATCAAATATTGTGAAGAACACCATAAAGTTATTAATTATATTTCATTATATTTTTCGTTTATAATAACATATATAATAATAGGCTATACGTATCGGAAACGAATTTTAAAAACTATAAACACTGAACACCTGTTAACAGTTTACGACAATTCTATAGTTTTATGAACCCTGTAAAATATTATTCCGAAAATTTCAAATATTTTTTACCTTCAGTAAATTATATTGATTTATATAAATATATATTTACGTAAATATTACTTATCTTTTAAAGTTTTTTATAAATATGGTTTAACCAACGTAATCAATTGCAAAACTGTTTAGATTATCATTTATCATTCATATAATAAAAACACGAAAAAATACTAAATTCAAAAATTACTTATTTTTATTTCAATCAACTTAACTATAATAACTAGATTAAAAAATTTCGTTAGATAAAGTAACGTTTTTTTAAAAATTTTACTCGCTCGTCTTATTAAAATGCATAGACTTTTTTTCCTGGATAACAAACACGTTTAAGAAATAAATGTTTGATTCTTAGTCAGTGCCTTACCAAGATGGCTGCTAAAATATTGTTAACGATATATGACGGGTAAAACCTAATCTAATGTTTTATTTGATAGCCTATTTATTATAGCAATATTTAATCTTTATCCTTATTGAATATGTTATTTCAACATCATAATTTCCAATTAAATCTGCAATAATGTACGAAAAAATCATATTTGTCGTCAAATTTATTATTGTTTATTTAAGGCGCTTTTAAAATTAGAATTCAGATTTTAACACTGATCCCTATGGTGAAATAATCAGTTCACACAGTGTAAGATAAAAACAAATTATATTTAAAATATTTGATATGGCCGCCATTTTGAAACGGTTGAACAGGTATTGTGTAATAACGATCTTTTTATCCGACTAAAATTACGAACGTATATTTTTTAAAACACACAAAATGCATTTAAAATTTGTAAGACCTTTTAAAAAGTTATTTGAATGACTGGATCTGTGCTCATTTCAATGATTGAGTTTAACATTATACCAAAATGATAAATTATTTCTAAAACCTAATCATTTTCGTTTGAATTCTAATTTTTGTAAATGTTTAGACATTTTTCAAAATGAACTAGCACATAGTATTCATTAATTAAACAAAAAAATGTATTATTAAATTTGTAAGACCAAAGATTATAATCAGTGGGACCTAGGTATTGACTTACTTTCCACCGAAAGTTAAAATTTCAATTAAAAAAGATATTACAAAAGGCTCTTGTCGATTTAGAGTAGTAATTACAGTACTTCAGCTACCTAGCCGAGCTTAAAATAAGTCCTAAGTTCTTCTACTGCGGGTAACCATGCGTACTAGTGTCGCACTCACTTGGCAAATAGGCTAAATGAACTTAATTATGCGCGCTTCTAGTTTTAATTAGAGCCATTTCCCGTGGACATTCCCCTGCGTTCAAGAGATGCCGATCTAAATTAGTATATTTTCCGATCCATTGTTCCAGCTTAAAATTGTCATTAAAAGTTTGGAACCCTCCGGCTTTCGTTAATGTCTTAATTTTCCTCGTCATAGGCCAGCTGGCGTCAAATTTTATTGTTTCAAAAGCTCTAAAGTGTGATGAAACTTTTCCACCATCGTCGGTAACCAATTAAACGTTTATTGCAACATTTAGTCTCAATTATATATAATTAGTTACGGATTTACTTTAAAAATAAAATTATTTAGACTGCTTTTCAAACCAGATACATTCATTTTGTTTTATAACCAATTGGAAAATATAAATTTCCTTTCGATAATTTAAAAATTAATACAATTGGATAAATATTGTATGACTAGAAATTTTGAAAAGTTTGGGAAAGTTAAATTTTTATTTTTTGCTTTATTGTGCTTTACATTATAAAACAAAATCGCATAACTAAATATTTGCTTAGGCCTATTTCAACTTTAAGAATATTAAAGGTTAATTGAAAATTAAAAACTAAAGCATTGCGGTTAACGAGTTCTTGGTCTAAATATAATAGTTTAGACATGTATTCAAAACTCACAAAATAGCACTACATTTTAGTATATAATATGAGAAAAAATACCCCTAAAAATAAAATTTTCATCAATAAACCAAAACCTAAAATAATATAAATTAAAATGTCGAAATTAAATTACCCTCGTTTAAGTAATTCAAAGGATTGTTAAAAAATAGTTTAACACACTAAAAACTAGTATTATTAAAAAAAAATGTTTTTAAAATGTTTATTGTTTTTTCCAGTTTGGCAGTCTCACCTAGTCTTATAAAATGTGAAAATTAATAGGCCCAAGACAATAAGGAATTATTTTCTAAATGGTAAGTATTTAAATATATATATATATATATGTGTGTGTGTGTGTGTGTGTGTATCTTGAAATATGAGGTGATAAGAGAAAAGATAAAATTTGTAATAGTCTAGCTTGATTAGGGTAGCTTAAAATTTAGATGATAAACAAAATTTATTAAATTAAAGAAATTAGTTTTAAAATTTTGATATTTGCAACGGGATATGTGTGACTAGTACAAGGCAGCAAATAAAATGGTTATAACAGCTGATTATCGAATTGAAGTGAAAATTACACGGGTTAAATATAAGCCATAGATGAACCATCAAAAGCGAGATTTAAAAAAATAAAAGGAAATAAATATTGAATACAATATTAGTAGAATTGAAAGTTTAAATGAAAAAAAATAGTATGGTACTTATTAACAAGAACCGTGAATATATATTTACAACAACACCAAAATAATATAAAAAGAATGAAATTTAGAAGGCCGGTTATTTACGCCACAATCAAAAATTTGTCAAGAAAAATCTTTAATATTTAGTTTTTAATTTTCTAACGAATGTGTAATAAAAAATAATATAGTCTTGAAATAATTTATTGTTGAATTGAGAGTCTCATGTAGGCTATATATATATATATATATATATATATATATATATATATATATATATATATATATATTATATTTATTTATTTATTTATTTTTTTTTTTTTTTTTTTTTTTGGTGTTTAACTTTCGACTATTGTGCACACTTGGAATAATGCAGACGATGGGATGATTTATAGCGTATGAAAATGCCAAGCCCTCGCCGGGAATCGAACCCGGATCCTCGGGATGAAAGCCTAGTACGCTATCCACTAGGCCACCGAGGCGGCTATATATGTATATATTGGAAATATATCGTCTGCATTAGCCCAAGTGCACAATAGTCGGACGTTAAACACAAAAAAAAATATATATTGGAAATAATATGACTAAAGCAATAGAAAAAGGTATAAATTTAAAAATAGAATGCATTACATTCAAATATAATTTTAGGTAAAATTTGTGTTTATAATTAATAACATGAACTGACTTTAACTAAACTAAGGTAAAAATAGAAGGTAATAACAATCCACATATTTTAATTTTGTATTTATGAAAACAAATATTTTAATAGAACTTTTTAAATCATAAACAATCAAATTTCAAAATGTATAATAAAGAGAAACTCAAAATGTTAATTACAGAAAAAACTATAAGTTTTGTGATATTTTTTTAAAGTGAAGTATAAAGTAATAATCGTTAACTTTAACCATAAAGCATTTTTGTTACTCTTAAGTGCTCTGTGGTCGATGTGGCTAAGGGACCGTTCAGGTCTGCTGTATCTAATCTGCACCCCTCAAGTTCGTGGGCTTATACAAGCACTGCCGTGGTCCTTTGAGTTAACGCCAATATCGCGTCTTCATTAATCTAACTGGCATACAAATGATTTAACTTTAAGCAAAAACAAAATTCAATAAATAATTGTTTTATTATTAAAGCTCAATATGAAATGACAAAATTTCATAAATTACTCGTAAAGTCACAGCATTTTTTTAATTTGTTTTTGTTCTTATGAAATTCTCGAAACTTAAATTACCATTATATATTATTTTAATGAATTTCAATTGGGAAATGAACTAAGTCTAACTTCCTCTACATCATGTAATACGTAAATTATTGATTTTTTTTTTTTTATTAGTCTTAAAGCTATTTTAAACGTTATTAGTCTACCAATTTCCGATTACGATATGTTAATCAAAGTTGTTAGTTTTTAGATATTATTTTCTTTGAAACTATACAACTAGTAGCCTTTTTTCCAAACACAGTTAGTGAATTTTAACCACTGTTAGCAATCAAAACAGGAGCAGCTGTATTTTTTCGATTTCAAGAAAGCTGGTTAGAGGTTATTAAGATTAAACATGAGTGAACCATAAGCGAAAACACCCAATTTCAATGTTTAGATTCTTAACCCTACTTAAAAGTGTAGTAAAACTACAGTTTAAATTTTCAGTGATTTTTTTAATTACAATTTTTAAATATATTTATTAGTTTGTATTAACTTTCTGTTGATTGTTTTTTTTTCCAATTTAAAATCTAGTTTTAATTATTTATTCTTTGTAGTTATTGTTATTGATTTAAATGCCTACTCTTAAGATGACCTTGTGGATGAAAAAGATGTAGAACTTTAGGAAGTAGAATTGTTGAGACGTTAAGACCCGAGATAAAACAAACATTTTAGGTGATATTTTTATCTAAGTATAAACTACCAGAAAAAGGTTTTATTAAATTAGTTGCTGAAATTGATGGACGTTTAAAATATCCAAATTTCATGAACAAACGCTTGACTCTAACTCAACAAACTTTAATTTGTTTACGATATTTGCCGGTGAATGTTTTCAGGTTATGTGTAATTTGGAAAGTGTTAGCAAATATAGACCTAAAGTACGAAAATATTTTTTTAAAGTATCTAATACTATAGCAGGCTTAAGCAAATCGTAAATTTCAATTCCTGATGGCCAAAAAATTGATTATATAAAGCATTTTTTTTATAAGAGGTACAATTTTCGTGGAGTTCTAGAAGCAATAGATTGTATACACATTCATATTAGCGCTTCTGGAGGGCATAGTAATGAAATCAGTAGGAATAAAAGGCTTTCTTTAAAAGTATTAACTGGATCTGACCATGAATTGTTAATAAGGAAAAAGCCATCAACTGGGCAATTTTTGTATACAAACACAATTTCTGAAAGCAGTAGTTTTTTGAGGTTGTTTGCAGTAGATAAATTCAATTAATTTTTTATTCACTATTATATTCTCAATAATGTTTAAAACTATTCCTTTTCTTCTGACTTCAAGTTGCAATTCTTTTCACTCTTAATTCAATTTATTTTATATTGTTCTCACTGTGATACCATCCTCAGTAAATCAAATAATAATCCAATTAAGAAATGAAATTATTGTAAATACAGACAAAGGTCATAAAAATATACAGTTTTAAGATGAAAAGAAAACATTTCTAGTTTTATTTTATGCAATGCCATATAATTTTTAAAAAATCCAGGATATTTTTAACCACAGTTAAACTTGTACAAATTATTTTTGATTAAACACAAAAGACTTATCTTTAAAGAAATATTTTAACCACGAATACGCCACTTGTGGTTACGTAATATACAACGAAGTTCGGAGAATCGTGCTGTATTAGATACACATTTGTTTTCAAATTTTACACGTTTTAATAAAAAGTTAATGAAAATTGTTTGTCGTTTTGCTAAAATTTCCGAAACTATCCCTAACTCCATTGTTGTGTGTTACACACGTGCTCCCCAAGTTCGCATCTTACATTATAAACCTAAATATAACTGCCTTTGAACTGCTATACCCACAAAGTTAGCGCTTGTCGATGTTTAAATGGCTGTAAAACGCACCCACTCCTTACAGATATCAAAAACTTTGTGCTACAAACTCTCAAGAAGGTATTATGTACAGTGGATGTTGTTCCGTCTAATTAAATCTTCAGCAGGAATTTGTGCAAGGTTTTATTAACGCCACGCCCCAATGGCTAATCAATTAAGCCTTTCCAGCCGGTTGCAGTATTTAGACAAGGGGAATTTCAAAAATTTCTGCCTGGACGAACACATCGCTTTGTCCCTTCTATGTCTTGTCGAGCCTAAACTACTCACTGCCATATTTAACACCTTTAACATCTTCTAGCAAACAGATAGGCCTAAGGCAATTGGTAACTTAGAACGTTATATGTTTATATTAACTGATTAAAAAACTCTAATAGAACTCTAAAACTATGAAATCACAAAAATTTTATTTTTCAAGTCTTATTATTTTGTTTTCCTAAGTCAAAATGTAGTAAATGTGATTGGCGGAATGAAAAGGGGTTACCCTTTAGAGTACAAAGTTACTTCTTTCTGTAAAAGTACAGATATGTATATCTTGTACATTTCCGTAAGTTTACATAATTTTTATTACACATTACACTTTAACAATCAGTCTACATTATTCCCTACATTATTAGGCTATTAAGTTATTTCTTTATTTAACTTTTACTGTCGTCAAGATGGAATTTATAAGCTGTAATTCTTATACGTGTACTAGATTTATCACTTATACGTTTGCTACATTTATCACTTATAGCCTAGGTATACTACGTTTATCACTTATACGTGTAAAACATTTATCACTTATACGTGTACTAAATTTAACACTTATACGTTTACTACATTTATCACTTATACGTATAATACGTTTATCACTTATACGTATACTACATTTATCACTTATACGTGTACAACATTTATAACTTATATGTTTGCTACATTTATCACTTATACGTATACTACGTTTATCACTTATACGTATACTACATTTATCACTTATACGTGTACTAAATTTATCACATATACGTTTACTACATTTATCACTTATACGTATACTACATTTATCACTTATACGTGTACAACATTTATCACTTATACGTGTACAACTTTTATCACTTATACGTTTACTACATTTATCACTTATACGTATACTACATTTATAACTTATAAGTGTACTACATTTATCACTTATACTGTACTACATTTATCACGTATAAGTTTTCTACATTTATCACTTATAGGTTTACTACATTTATCACTTATACGTGTACTACATTTGTCACTTATACGTTTAGTACATTCATAACTTACACGTGTACTACATTTATCACTTATACGTGTACTACATTTATCACTTATACGTGTACTACATTTATCAATTATACGTGTACTACATTTGTCACTTATAAGTGTACTACATTTATCACTTATACGTTGTACTACATTTGTCACTTATACGTTTAGTACATTTATAACTTACACGTTTACTACATTTATCACTTATACTGTACTACATTTATCACTTATACGTTTACTACATTTATCACTTATACGTATACTACATTTATCACTTATACGTGTACTACATTTATCACTTATACGTTTACTACATTTATCACTTATACGTTTACTACATTTATCACTTATACGTGTACTACATTTATCACTTATACGTGTACTACATTTATCACTTATACGTTTACTACATTTATCACTTATACGTTTATCACTATACGTTACTACATTTATCACTTATACGTACTACATTTATCACTTATACGTTTACTACATTTATCATATACGTGTACTACATTTATCACTTATACGTTTACTACATTTATCACTTATACGTTTACTACATTTATCATACGTTTATACATTTACTTATACATTTATACACTTATCACTTATACGTATACTACATTTATCACTTATACGTGTACTACATTTATCACTTATACGTTTATACATTTATCATATACGTTTACATTTATCACTTATACGTGTACTACATTTATCACTTATACGTGTACTACATTTATCACTTATACGTGTACTACATTTATCACTTATACGTTTATACATTTATCACTTATATTTACTCACATTTATCACTTATACGTTTACTACATTTATCACTTATACGTTTAGTACATTTATAACTTATACGTTTACTACATTTATCACTTATACGTTTACTACATTTATCACTTATACGTTTACTACATTTATCACTTATACGTTTACTACATTTATCACTTATACGTGTACTACATTTATCACTTATACGTGTACTACATTTATCACTTATACGTATACTACATTTATCACTTATACGTGTACTACATTTATCACTTATACGTTTACTACATTTATCACTTATACGTTTACTACATTTATCACTTATACGTTTACTACATTTATCACTTATACGTTTACTACATTTATCACTTATACGTGTACTACATTTATCACTTATACGTTTACTACATTTATCACTATACGTATTACTACATTTATCACTTATACGTTTACTACATTTATCACTTATACGTTTACTACATTTATCACTTATACATGTACTTACATTTATCACTTATACGTGTACTACATTTATCACTTATACGTTTACTACATTTATCACTTATACGTGTACTACATTTATCACTTATACGTTTACTACATTTATCACTTATACGTTTACTACATTTATCACTTATACGTGTACTACATTTATCACTTATACGTTTACTACATTTATCACTTATACTACATTTATCACTTACATTTTATCACTTATACGTTATACTACATTTATCACTTATACGTGTACTACATTTATCACTTATACGTTACTACATTTATCATACGTTTACTACATTTATCACTTATACGTGTACTACATTTATCACTTATACGTTTACTACATTTATCACTTATACGTATACTACATTTATCACTTATACGTGTACTACATTTATCACTTATACGTTTACTACATTTATCACTTATACGTGTACTACATTTATCACTTATAAGTGTACTACATTTATCACTTATACGTGTACTACATTTATCACTTATACGTGTACTACATTTATCACTTATACTGTACTACATTTATCACTTATACGTTTACTACATTTATCACTTATAGTTTACTACATTTATCACTTATACGTGTACTACATTTATCACTTATACGTTTACTACATTTATCACTTATACGTGTACTACATTTATCACTTATACGTTTAGTACATTTATAACTTACACGTTTACTACATTTATCACTTATACGTGTACTACATTTATCACTTATACGTGTACTACATTTATCACTTATACGTTTAGTACATTTATCACTTATACGTTTACTACATTTATCACTTATACGTGTACTACATTTATCACTTATACGTTTACTACATTTATCACTTATACGTATACTACATTTATCACTTATACGTGTACTACATTTATCACTTATACGTTTACTACATTTATCACTTATACGTGTACTACATTTATCACTTATACATTTACTACATTTATCACTTATACGTGTACTACATTTATCACTTATACGTGTACTACATTTATCACTTATACGTGTACTACATTTTATCACTTATACCTGTACTACATTTATCACTTATACGTGTACTACATTTGTCACTTATACATTTACTACATTTATCACTCACTCTGATGAATGATTTTAAAAAATTCTGATAATAAAATTTGTTTTATAAAAATACAGTTTTTCTGATTAATGTATGAAAGTGTATAGCGTGTGTATAGGTCGTTTTAACGCCCTAAAATAAAGCTTATTTCTTAAAGCCATTTTCAAAAACGGATTACACAGACGGTTTTCCAGTATTTAACAATGTTTTTCAGTTTAACTCAAAAACATAAGTACTTTCAAAAAAACAAGAAAATATTTTGTAATAATGCTGTTTTCGAATAATACTATTGTCAGGTCTTTTTTCTATCCCTTCTTCTCTATTCTTTCGTCCAAATTAAAACTGAAAAATTTGTTTGAGATTTTCATGATACTTAATAACGCGTTTTATTAATTTTTATAAATTTTCGATATAACTAAGTAATTTTAAATATTTTAAACACATTTAAATATTTGGATATTTTTTGTTTTTAACAATGTAATATAGTTTACTATTCAGTCTTTTACGTTGAACTTACAATAGTAGTTTTTAGAGAAATTCGTAATTTGTTTTTTTAATAAAATAAGTTAAATTAATGGTATATTTTACTTCCAACCCTTCTGAACTATTCATTATTTATTGGTTCATATTTATTTTGATTTGAACAATTTTAAACAAATCTTAATCATATTTTAAAATCTGATTACAGTTTTCATCAAGCGACAATCACCTGCTTTTCACCTAAACTGAAAAACAAGATATTTGGAAAAATCTTCAACTAAGTGTAAACATTCTTCCATAATCATGGTCAAGGAAAACGTCACTGGTGTAGTAACACAGTCAACATATAAAAGCTTTTTTATCAACATTTCGTTATACAGAAAAATTATTACAAAAATAATTTTAATGTTCGGCTTATCAACAATATTATAACTATTAATTAGATGTAGACCAACTTGTGTTTTGAAGAAATCAACTACTTTTTTGATACAGATATGAATTTTTGTATTTAATCATGAAAAATAACAGTACACAAACATGTCACTTTTTATGCCTTAGTATAGATCATCGGTTTTAAAGACAAACAAATCTGAATTAATTTTTCATGGTGAAAAATATCTTATAGACAAAACAAAATTTTACTAATTTTCTAACATTTTTTTAAATGTCAAAACTACTTTTTAACTTAATAATAATGTTATCGATTACGTTTGTTTTCTTATTTACGAGGTAAGTTCATTTGCATAACTGGTATTACAAGACATTATAAAAAATAGTTACATACTTTAGTGTTCTTATTGCTTTAATTTATATTTAAGTTTCTAATTTTAATATCAATCTTTTACAATGTAATAGTTTTAAAAAGTCAAATCATGGATTAAAGTTAGAAATTTTAAAAGTAGAAAAAACAATAAATATATTTTTGAAACAAATAATAATATGAAATGATCACAAAAATTGTTATAGTCATTCAAAGTTGAGCAAATCTGAGAGAAGATTTACAGTTTCACAAATTGCCTAGATGCACGCACACATGCAGGGGTTTCCGTGCCATTGATAGCACTGCTTCAGGGGCGCGCTGCTACACCGCACTATCAACAGAGGCAATCGACTGTGCCTCTGATAACGGCTACAAGCGCAACTCATCTGTTGCAAATTGACGTCGGTTTTCTGCACGATCTCACATCACGTCCGTCTCACATTCCTGCGTAGGCATATATAACCGTTTCGTCAAACAATCAATAATCACGTCAAATATATGTCATCGCTCAGTATTCACGCTTTTTATTGTGACTTAAGTAATCAATAATTACTTAAGTACTCAACAATTAAAGCAAACATTCAAGTAGTCTTCCTTGCACTTACCGCATAGTTATGACTCGAGTAATCAATAATCAAAGCAAATATACGTCATCTCTTTATTCACACTTACTATTGTACTTCCAGTAATGAATAATGAAAGCAATACACTTTATCGTCCTGCATTTAACTTAGTATTGTGATTTAAATAATCAATAATCAAAACGTTATTTCACAATATCAACGCGTACTATTAAGACCCGAGCAATATAAATATAAATGTAATATCTCTGCATTAACACTATTAAATTTCAAGTAACTAAAAATCAAAGAAAATGTATGGTTTTCTCTGCATTCATAAGTACTATTGTGATTTTAGTAATCACTAATCAAAATAAATATACATTACCTCCCTGCTTTAACGTGAAATATTGCAATTAAAATAATCAATAGACATTGCAAATACACGTCATCTTTCTCCATTTACAAGTAATATTGCTGTATTTTAAGTAATCAATAATCAAATAAAATATACGTCACCTTTCCGAACTCACGCGTATTATTGGTTTTTACTTAATCGGTAAATAAAATAAATAAATGAAAAATAATGTAATCCCTTCATTCACAGGTGTTATTGTGATTCATGTAATTAAAATTCAATAAAAATATACGAAATTTCTTTGCAATTCTCTTACTATTGTAAGTTGTAATCAATAATAAAAGCAAATATACGTCATCCCAACATTCTTAGGTAAAACAATATTCAATGCAATTAAACTTCACTTTTCTGCATGCAAATGTGGCACTCTGACAAAAGTCATCAGTAATCAAAGAAATATGAATCATACAAGTATTCAAACGTACTACAATGACTCAAATAAACAAAAATTAAGTTAAATATAAATCATTATTCTGCCTGCATGACTGCGACTGTAATTGAAACAATAATCAAACCGGTTGTAATTACATTGCATAAGCAAATACGATTCAAACCAAAAGATCAATAATCAAAAGAATACGTTATATTATTGTACGAGTATATATCCAAGTAACTCAATAATAATTGATTAATAGTCAAAGTGAACAAACGTTATTATAAAACATAAGCATATGCCACTAGGAACCAAAATGTTCAATAATTGAAACGAAAGTAATACGTATCATTAAATATATCTACAAGGCATAATATAAATTGATTAACAATCCAATTATATTATTTCAAAACACATTTGACTATGGAACATTTAATAACGAAAATGAAATGAAATTAAATATTTTATCTCAAAAGCCTAAACACAAACGTCTGGAAACTAAATAAACTTTAAACTATTTTTAGTTTAAACTATTCCATATATAGACACTCGTGATTCAATCCAAAAAAAAAGAATATTTCAAGCTACAATTCGTTATTTCAAATCATAAACATACAAAACGAATATTAAACAATTATTTTGGAAGTAATTTGATTGTGTTTGAAAAACCCAAGTGACTATAAGCAAAACTACCAATATTGAAATGAAATGTTTATTATTTTATTACATAAACCATTTGAATCAGCGCTAATTAATGAACAATCAGAGAAAATATATTAATAATCATGTCATAATGTTCAAATTTAAGATTATATAGGAACCTATATCTAAATTAAACAATGAAAGTGATTAGAGGTTATTTAATTACATAAACTCAAGTAACCCTTTATTAATCAATGAACAATCGAAGTAAATATATTTAATAATCTACCATACTGGTCATTTTATTCAAATTTAAAGTTTGAAGCACAGAATTAAACAATCAATAAAGCAAATGAATATAGGTTATTTCAATACATAGACAAAAGTAGGTCAATAACTATCACTCAATTATAATAATAATAATAATAATAGTAATTCTTTCCAAAAAATAAAACCACGGCTTAAAAACTCTGACTTTAATAGTCAATAATGAATGTAAAAGTGAGTTAGTTCAATATATAGACGCTGTTGACTCAATGATGGTCGATCAGTAATAAAAATGAGATTATGTTAATTTTATTCAAAACATAAGCAGAAGTAATTCAGAAACAAAAAGTGAATAGCCATCTTTAAGTAATATAAAAATATATAAACTCATGCTATTTTGAAAAATAATTATTTAACTTTAATTAAACCTGTTATTACAAAATATTACACACACACGAAACTAATTGAACTCTCAGTACGTACGTAAATATAGGTTATTTCAAACATTAAGTAGTTACATATTTGGTAAGACATTAGTGCCAAACAATCATGAATAAAATTTAGTACATGTTTTTATAAACACACAAACACACGCACACAAGAAACTTTATTTTAATAATAGTCACACAATTGTTCTAAATACGTTATCATTATTTTAAGTATATTTAAGTCATTTTCTTACATATAAACACCTGATAAAATTGTAATCGGTTAATAATAAACATGTGATTTTGATGTGTAACTAAAACATAAACACGAACTACACTAACATAAACGTTCAGTTATCAAAATCAATAAGCATTATATAAATATAAATCACTTATAACTCTCAAGAAATTTCAAAAATCACATTAAAAATATGTTTCAAACACAAATTCAAAATTCTCCACAAACAAATATCTATATTAAAAAAGAACATAAAAACATATGACTTTATTCAAAAGTTCAGAAATCAAATGAAAATATTTTATTTTAAAAAAATAATTAACTTAAATATAAACTTACGTAAATTTAGGTCGACTTTATTCATAACCTACAACAACACGTGATAGCTGATCAACAATAAAGGCGAAAATACGTTATTTTAAACATAAATACAAGAATCAACATGATCAATATTGATGGTGAACGTATTTTTTTCATAACATAATTCTACATTACTGGGAACCAAACTGTCAATATTTAAAATGAATTAAAGTTATTTCATTACGTAGTAACACAGAATGCAATATAAGTCATTCTGTACTAAAAGAAAAAACTGTGTTAAAAATACAAACATCAAATATTCTAAACCAACTCTCAATAATAACAATAAATATGTTTTATTTATTGTTAACATAAATTTACAATGTGACCATTTCTAAATAAAATCAAATATACAACACCTTAAAATCTAACTGTTGAGAACTCGGAGCAAATCTATGAATAATTTACATTTATGCAAATTATAATTATGTGACTCAATATCAATTGATCCCTAAAAACATCATATGTTATCATAAATATACGCTACTAAATGCAGAAACCTGAATCTTTATATCAGTCATTAATGTAAAAGAGAAAAATAGTTTTACACATATGGCCTATACATACATGCGATATAACTACCAATAATTTTAAAATATAAATGTTATTCGCAATTGCAATTTGTCGCTATTGCAAACAAAACGAGCAATAATTAAACTTGTGTAAATTGATACAATACGTAAAATAGCTCATATAAATTTAATAATAATTTACATAAAATACGCTAATTCAGAACATATACAAATAACTTATAGCAAATAATCAATAATCAAAGGGAATATAAGTTTATTAATTAATTACGATGACAAACACGCCTTAAAACTAAACATTTAGTAATAATTGTGAATATACATAATTATTTCAAGGCATCAATAAACGTGGCTCTAATCATCAAATGATCAATAATAAAAGCAAAATTAAATTATTTCACAGAAACTTCAAATAAACGTAAGCTAAATCAAATAGTTATTGATTACTTAAATCAAAGGAAATCTTTTATTTAAAAAAATCAATTGAATTAAACCAAATTTTAAATAATCAAAAATAAGTTATTATGAATCAAAATCAATAATCAGTAATTAATAATCAAAATGAACAAACATTAGACCCATTTCACAACAAATATACACTAATATAAATTAAATGGTAAAACCTCAAGATGAGTGAAAGTTTATTTCACAATAAAAATTCCTAATTTTAACCGAGTGAACTTAATATTAACAAAATTAATAAAATTTACAAATTACGTTTATACATTACCATGGTCAATAATCACGAATTATTTGAAAACAAAACACTAATCGAACCTAAATGATCTTTATTCTGATTAAATGTTAATAACTTTACAATAAAACAATCTCAACTCTGAAAATCATTCAACCAAAATCAAAGCGCTTTTACAAAAATATTCACGCGGCTATGTCTACCAGAAATGGAGACGAATATATTTTAAGGTAGACATTATAATAAAACTTTAACAACGTGAAAAAATTCATTTTTAAATTAAATTATCACTTAAGAAAATAATTTTTTCCTTTACATAGATAATGAACACAAAATCAAGCTATTAATAATATCACCAAATAATATAAGTGATTTCAAAACAATAACTTAATACATAAATCATAACAAAACAAACAAAGGAAAACTCTAAGACATCTCATAACTTAAAGTTATCTTTGAGAAAATAATAAAATGGTTGCTAGTAGTCTACATGAACACATGTAATTAAATCTAACAATTAATAATTAAAACAGATATAATACAATATAAGACATGTAATTTTTATTTCATAAACACGTACAAGTAAAATACAACACAATAAGGTCAGATCTGTAGAATACTTTCGATTTTAACTCAATCTCAAATTATCAAACTTAAATAAAAGAATTTAATAAAACTTTGATTTTGTTATATTTTGTTATCTGGCTTGAATTAAGTAAAATTCGAAAATAATGTTTAAAATAGTATTTAAAAATTAATTTACCATACAGCGCTCAAACAATACTCAAAACTGTTATTAAACAAATTAAACAAAAATTCAACTAACTTTTAAATTCAATTTGTTGGCAAGCAGAAAGGATGAGAAATATTTTTTGAAAAAATACGTATACATAATTTGAATTTTTTTAAGCAAGAAAATACAAACAATACTCTATAATTTCCATTACTTCAAAAACTTAAATATATTCTCATTTAGAATAACATTTGGCAATATTAATTTTTGAGTGTAGTCGAAGAAATAACGTATTGTTTAAGTCAGGAAATTTACATAAAAATAAATCATCAAAACGTGTATACAAAACTGCTAAATTTTAAACAACAAAATAAATGTTAAATTCTATTTTACGCTTTAGGTTTAATTTATTCCTTTATCGAGATTTACTGAAAATAATTTTATATTTCGGTCTCATTAAATTAATTTTAAAAAAATAGGTAATCCAAACATTTATTTTTACAAAACATTAAAATTTTATACCACTAGTTAAATGGAAATTATGAAATCTATGAAGGAAGTTTTTCACTGATTTGATAATACTGTAGGCCTTTCAAAACAAGATATTAAACTGTTCTTATAAACTTATTTCGGTTTTATTAATAAAAAAGTAATAAAAACGTTTCCAACACTATTTAAACAAATTACGTATTTACTATGAGTTCTGCTAAAGAAAATAATTATTTAATGCTAAGTTAAATTCGACATTAATTAAACCACTCTATATGTCTTCTTTATAGTATACTAAAAATGGTAACAAAACTTTTACATTTCGAAAAACAGAACAAACAAAAATAAATCATTCCAATCAATGTAACAAGACAACAGTTTAGAAATATTTAAAAACTAGCAATATACGTATACAAAAAAATGTAGTTAATTTACTTCAACATAATATCGATCACGCTAACTATACCAAAGAACATAAAACCGATTTCATTTTTGCAGTTAGATTTCTACTCTTACTAAATTTAGGTCTACTATTAAAAGTCTACCCTTTAACTAATCGTCTTAAAGTTTCTTTTTTAACACGTTTTTAAAAAAATACACTTTTATCGCATACTTTTTGTAGATTTTAGTCCCCGGTATATATCTAAAAAACATAAAAAAATAAAAAAACATAAATTCAAAAAATACAAAATATTTTTAAAACTTAATTACAAAATATAATTTAACTACAATTGTAGAAAAAATTTCTGTATATTTATGAAAAATTACTTCTATACAAAATTAAAGTATAAATAAATATAAAAATCATTAAAATATTACTTAGAGGCAATGTAACAAAATTAAAAACAATATAAAAAATTCTATAATTATGTTTTCAAAATTTAATCCTAATTTATAAAATTTTATTTAGTTTGCTCTCCTTCTTTAGTCTAGTTTGTTTATAATTTAAATTCAAATTATAAGTGTTTCGTTAACTATGAAAAGCGTATTTAAATATTTTTAATAATGTAAGAAAACTAGTCATTTATTATATATTTAATACTTTTATTTCTTTGTACTTATGTTGGTAAACCTCATTACATTTTCGAATTAAAATAACAGGTAAATTTACATAAACTGTCACTCTCCTTAACTATCTGAAGTTACGCGTTTTAAAAACAGATATTGTTCAAAATATTGCTTAAAAAAATATATTTTTTGTACTTTTGAAAACAAATATTTTCAAAATGAAAATGTTAATTTTAAATTGTATTTTTTTGTGCAAAAATTCATTACTAAAACCAAAAACAAGAAAGTTCAAGTAAATACGTTTCCCTAATATTGTTGTAAGTAAATTAACTATGTACAACATTGTTAAATGTACACATTTAGAATAACGAGTAAGTTAAAATTTAATTATAAAGTAATATATGTTACTTATAATAACAGTTATTTACTTATATAATTCTCATTGAAATGGTACAATAAAAGAACTAATATTTCCTAACTATTATTTTTCGACAATGTTAAAATATTTCCTATTTAGTAAGAAACAAATTTGTTTCGAAATAATTCGTTATCAAAACAAAGCTTACAATATTTAAAACATTTGTTGCTCTTCTAAACGCTCAAGTGTACATATGTTACTACTAAACTGTTTCAAAAAATTAAAAAAACCGAAAATAAGAACAAATAATATTTTAAAATAACACAAATGTAATACAGCAATCTTATATGTAAACAGCGAATTTAAAACATCCTATTGCTATCGAAAATAAGAATTCTGATTGCTTAAAAGAGAATTTCACGTAAAAACGTAAAATCAAGTTGTACAGAAATCTATAAATCATTTACAAATAACTAATACTGCCTCTAAAAATGTACTTTCACACTAATGTTTGTTAAGGATCTTATAATATTTACGACCACACCAAAAACGGAAATTGCAAAAATACCATTCAAAGCACAAACATGGTTATAGAAAATAAATGTTTTTACAACACTTCTATGTATTGTATAGAACAATACATAGATTGTATTGTTCTATTAAATATTTTCTGATTAAATATTTTGCCTATTCATTACAACGTAAAATTAAAATAAACTTAGGCCTGTTAAAATAGCAATGTAATGAGTAAATATTTGGATTGAATATATTTTTCTATACTTAAATATTCTAAGATTAACAATATTGAAACAATATTGTTAAATACATTTGAGATTACTGACCACTCATTAAGACGTCACAGAATAAAAAATCTAAAGGACTTTCAAGAAAAAAGTAATGAAATTAAAAAATCTCAAACTACTACAATAAAGTATATTAATTATATTAATCTGAAAATAACCTTGAGACAAAAATTAAGATAAAATATGTGTTCATGAAAATAAAGTTAAAGACAAAAAGGTTATAAAAATTAAATTGGAAAAGTACAAAAAATAATAATAATAAATCGATATTTTTAAAGTAATTTACATATTTTGACATTTTTGATACAAATCGTTAGAAACAAAATATAAGAAGGAAGTAAATTTGTAGAATATCTAAATATTTACACCATGAGTAACAAAATATACACGTGACATTTTATTATTAAATTAAATAAAGACGATTTTTTTTTAATTATTAAAATATAACTACCTCAGTATATAGTTTATGAGAAAAAACTAAGTAACCCAAATAACAAATACTGTACAATATCTGTAATTTTTTTCAGATATTTCCTTTAATTTTGGATATTTTTATGTACATAAGCAAACTTTTAAAAAAAAATAAAACATAATATCATAATAGGAAATAAAAAATACATTTATTTAATTGAAATTTGTACATGTTTTCGAAAATATAAACAAATAATAAAGTATATATATATATATATATATTTATATTGGTGCAAACTTGATATTAAAATCGTCTGAAGCACATATTTATAAAATTTAAAACTAAAAATCGTCCTAAACAAAATTTTTACAATTTCTCTTTAAAAAATAATTTGACGTCAGATTGTCAACATAAAAATAGCACGTAATATTAACAAACTAATATTTACAAAAATCAAAATTATGAAATCAAAACTATATATTTAAATTATTTAAAAAGAAATAAAAAATTAAAAAATAGAATATATACTACAAACTACAAGACCTATCTAAAAAAACATAATATTCTTTTAAACTTTAATAAGTATGAATTATAGTGTAGTATAGAATGTAAAAAAACAAAATAAACTATTAACATACAGACATACAAAAAAAAACTATTATACATAAATTCATAAAGTGTTAAATTTGTTAATGAAAATTAATAAAATAAATTGTAATAGCCTCTATATTGCTATATGCGAAATTCCTTTTCAGCGTATTTAAAAATTGAAATGTTTTATAATATTGTTCAGTAATCCTGTACTCCAAAATTATTTTGAAATCAAGAAAACATTAAGAGGAAACATACACATGTAAAAATTATAAATAATACACAATCCTAAAGTAGAAATTACTTTTCCCTTATTAAGTGTATAAAGCTGTATCAGTATAGCATAAAACGTGACATTTTTTATCACGTTCGACACTCAGTTAATTAATTTTCTCAGTTTTCGATTTCAGATTTATTTTTAACTATTTTTTATATTTTTTAAACTTAGAAAAAGATGCAGAATAAATATCCTTAAATATTATTGTAATATAATTTATATATATGAAAATAATTATATATTCAATTTTTAAAATAAATTAAAATAAAAGACTGCACACAAATATTAATTAAATAATTTAGAAATATTGAAAGGCACATTGTTTAAAGTTTAAGGATATGAAGTATAAACAATATTTTCAATAAATATTACGTTCAAACGTTATATAATATGTTTGTTTATATTCAGTGTTATTAATACAACTTCTTTTAAAATAATTTTAGATTACATTAATAGATGCACTAAAAATTATATGTTCTATAATTTACATTGAAATAAAAACAAAATTTATTTTACGAAAAAGCAAAGTTTATTTAATTTTATAGAATCGTTTTGTTTATGTTTAATAGTTAGAAACATTATATATATAATAGTTTATTAAATTTTAAACTGTATATTAGTAAATGATGGTGGATAAGTAATTATATAACATGAAGGAAACGCAAGAATATAGAAATAAAGGAACGTTAAAAATATATAATTAATGAAAAAAAAATATTTATTACTTTATAAAAGCCTTACTTGGTAATATAAATATATTATTTTTAAAATTGCTTGAAATACTTTCTTTTTCTGACAAATTGTTTACAAAATTAAATCTAAAAAATAGAACCACAAAAAAAGATACACTAACTGAAAGTCTAAACGTAGTAACTTCTGAAAACTGAAAATGTTTTATCATTAAACTTTCCTTTAAAACCATATGTTACTGTTTTTAAGATAAGGAAAATACAATGCTTGTATCTAATAATGATTTCACTCGTACTCGAGCCACTTCTATTTATTTTGTTACTCATGATTTTAACATAATAAACGTTTTGTTAACTCATTTTAAATTCTAATTCTACCAGAGACTAATTTGTTTAATTACAGTTTAAATTTTAAAAATTAAAAACATTTACTTATATTAAATATAAGTATATTAAATATAAATATAAGTTTATATAAATATAAATTTATATTAAATATAAGTATATTAAATATAAATATTAAATATTAAAAACATTAAAAATATTTACTTTAAAGTATTACAACAAAACTTATAATTCTTTATTAAAATTTTACTGTTATTTATGTGAATTTGATGAAATTTATTTAATGTTTAATTTATTTCATGAAAAGTTTATTAGAATACATTTTTCTGTTAGTTACCAATGGTATCGATTTTGACAACAAAATAGTTTATGGTTTATCTACGAATTATCTCTAAACCCAATTTTATTTGAAACATATTTCATTTGAATACTTTTACTGCTTTTAATTTCATTTTTAAGGTAACAACAATTTTAAATTTTACAAAAATTAAAAACAGTATTTTAATCTATTATACAAAGATTTAATGACATTTGATATTTTCTTTTACTTTATTTTCTTTAATTAACTAAAATATTTTTGCCAACAGGTCAGTAAAATATATTGTTTTTATTTCGTTAATATTTTCTTAATACTATCTTTAAAATACATTGAACCTGAACATTATCGTTATACCGTATTTCTGCTGTGTTCAGTATTGAAGCAAACTAACCAATAAATAAGTATAATTCTCGTGTTTTTTGCTGTTTTAGTAATTTGGAATTATACTTCTCCACTTACTTACACTAATGCCGACATGAACTATTCTAACTTTGTTTTAAACATAAAACCAAATTTTAAATATTATAATAAATTATGTTTTGTAACGAACAAATAAAAAAATCATTTAGTCATTACTTGTCTTAAATTTAAAAAAATGTAAATTTATTTTAGAAAACAATAACTTGGACGAACGAATTATAGATTGGTAATTTAATTTAAATTCAATAATGTTACGAAAATGTTAAAATTTACTTTTCCGATTTTAGTCAAACAATTTCTAATTAAACATTTCTGAAGTATTTATAATATCTACTAAAACACATGTTAAAAGTCACTGTTTCAATTAGTTAAGTAAGTATTGGGTTTATATTCCACAATCATTCTATGGTAATATAGTAATTAAATAACTGTGAAATATATCATTATACTAAATTTCGGTTATAATTTGTAATTGTTTATATTGTACCTGCCTTATATTTGGACTTTGTTCTTAATTTAGTTTTATCATTTGTAATTGTTTTTTTGTATAGCGTTAAACGTCTTAAGTGTTATGTGTTTTAACTTTAATTAGTTTTTAATTATTGTACTTTTTCGTAATTAAATTCACAAAACCAATTGTGTAAAATTGGGAATAAGTAACTGTTGGGAATAATTTTCTTGCTTATTGAAATATGTTCTCACAGTTATCATTTTAATTATTTTTGTAATAACTGTTATTGTTTTACTGCATTGTTACGTTTTGTTATGATTACTTACTATTGTCTAATAATGTTAAATACAAATCACATATTCGAATTAAATAAAAAACCAATATCCCAATTTATAGAAATTATTAGTTCAAAATCAAATCTGAAATAGTGAGTGTAGATCGTTTAACTTAAAACTATACTTTCGAATTAGATAACATTTTACTTATAATGAAATAATGAGGGAGTACAAATATCAAAACCAATTTTAATTGATGTTTTCGTATTAATTCAATTTTTTAGAATAATTACATTTATATTAAAAATTGCACGTTTCATATAAAATTTGATAAAAGGTAACAGTATTTTTGTATTAATAATGAAATTAATAAATTACATATTAAATATAATTAACTACAAGGTAAATAATAATTATTATAAAGTTGTAATAAAAAATTTTGACTTCAAAAATCAATCAACAAATGTATGTAAATATTGTAAAAGTAAGTTAAAATTGTTTAATTTTCAAACTTAACAATATTTTATAATAACGTCTGATTTCAAATAATTACATAGGCATTATATATTAGTTGTAAAAATTTATTAACTAATATTGTACTTTTGTAACTCAAAATTTACAGAAAACTGGTAAAAAGACATTAAGGAAATGTAGTTTCATATTTTTTAAACTGACAAAACCACAAGTAATACTCGATTTTTCTAAATATTCTTCTATTTAAACCTCTACGAGAAATAATAGGAAGAAAAACATTGTTATTTTTTATTAAAAATTTTTTTCATAACAATATTTTTTATAACAAGTACTAATATTCAATTTATATTTTTATTCAATTAAGTGATTTTTTCTTAGCGAATTCATAGTTACAATTAGCGACAAATGTTCACTGAAAATTAATTTATTACAACTTTCCTATTAAACAAAATGTGTACTACAAAGAACATTAAAGTTTAATTTTAAATTAATGTTACATATCAATCATATATTTTAATACCTTTTTTTACGTATAGGCCTACCTATAAATTTTACAAAAAGCTCCATTGTTTAATTTATAAACACTATGTCTGTAATGATGTTATTCAATATTCTATTACTTAAAATTAAATACGTTTGGCTTAACACATTTTATTTAAAACACTACGATTGTAATAATGAATTGTTTAATATACTTCTATTAATTTTGTATTTGTATTTGTATTAGAAATAAAGGAATTCCTCCTGGTTGAGTTAGTTATTTTTCCTCTTTTTTCTGAATAACAATAATAATTTTAAAATACTTTTTATAAGTTATTTTAAACAACAAATTAATTATTTTCACTCAAATTGACATAATTATTTTTTATATTTTTATGTTTAAGTAATTATAAAATTAATATTATAATAAATTTTAAGTATAATCTTATTTTCAAGTAATATCATAGATTGCTTATAATTATTTTTTCACTTGAACGCAATAAAATTCAGGGTTATGATGTTTTAGAAGCTCTATTTTTAGACAATATTTTAAATATTTTCTTCTTTATTTGTTTCACCCAACTTTGGGGTACACTACATCAATCACTTTTTAATGTTCAAATATTTTATTAATCATTTTATTACTTAAATAAAAATTTAATTTATATATAATGTTAAATTTCTTAGTACACTCCTCCTTTCTATTTTACCAATATTATAATTACGTATTTTATTGTCTTACTTGTATAATAACAAAATATCCGATACACGTTGTTTCTTTGGAAAAAGGCTAAAATAAATAATGCTTGTCTACAAAAGGAGAAATAAAAAGATAATTTAAAATAAAATAATTCGATCTACAAGTAATAATGATAAAGTATTAATATAATCTACAATTTGAAATTCAAATAAGTACATTATACATAAAAATAATTGTATTACTTCCTTTATTTGTGTCTTCATAGGTTAGAATATTATTAACTATTATTTTAATAATTATTAACATTGATTTTGGAGCACAAAAAACATATGATGATATACAGATTTATTCCTACTTAGCTATTTAGGGAGAATAACATTCAATTACAAATAAAATATATAAACATGTAAATAAATCTTATAAAGGACGATATTATATTTAAGAAAAAAAATTACAATTTATAAACTTTTAGCGTCAGAAAATGACTTCTTTAGTAAGAGTGTAATTTTAGAAAATCTGATAAAGTGGACTGCAATTAGGCTGGAAGTATTAACAATTACTTATATTCGAAACAAATCAGACAATTATTGAAGTAGGTTATGTTAAAATATACAGTTTCATTGCAACATATGGATTACTTCTTCATTTAAAAACAAAGCTAGTTCTACTGAACAGCAGTTATCAAGTGTCTCAAATTTATAGTTTACGTAATTACAGTACTGTATATTAATGTTTGAAGAGATTCGAACTTTTACAAAACTATGAATTTTAACTGATATCAGCTCTATAAATCATAATAAATGTATTAAATAAATGTTTTATGATTAATTACAAGTATTTCAAAGGAAGAGCATGTGATGTTACAAATCATTTATAAATAATTTGGGGAACACATTTGGACTATGCCTTTTATGTTGTCAACATATAGCCAATGTAAACAAAACTTTAACGACCAAAAACCAAAACAATAACGGTACGCAGATTGTGAAGTTTGAAACAAATGAAAACGATCTGGCTGTTAAAAACAATGCTTTTGGGTCAGTATCCTATAAATAATTTGAAAACAGTTGTGTCCGGTAAAAGAGGAACATTTATTTGACAAGTCATAAATCTACGAACAAAAGTAACTCTTTGCAAATATTTGCGTTTCGTTTTAAAACAACTGTCAATTTATGTAAGCCTATTCTGTAAACCTAAATTTCGCATAGCCTCGTTGACTGTACATGATAATTTTGGCAGCGAGTGTTTACTCTGAAGTACTACTGGCAGTCACAGGGTGCAGCACCGTACAAGGACCTCTTCAAACCACAGCAAACATTACTGTACGTGCTGTATTTAAATGCCAGAGAAAACAAAATCCTAAAGTGACGGCTGCAGTTAATGTGACTTCTTTTAAAAGGCAAAACAAGTGCTCGTTGGTCGTGCGGAAATTACCAACTTTCTGCTTAATTAACTGTTACATTTACACCATCTGGTCACTTGTAGCCTATTTGTTTGCAATAATTTTAACTGCATTATTAAATACAATTTTTGCATGTTTTTATTTCAATATACCAAAAATTTCCAATTATTTACATGTTATAATATTAACTACCATACAAAGGTATGGTATTAAAAAAATCAACAGTGTCAATTTAGTTATTTCATTGTCAAAAAAATACTGTAAATTTCATAACTGAAAGAACAGTCCATTTGTTTGGATTTAATAAGTAAAAGTTGACGTTATAGAAATATTTACAAGATTTAAAATAATAATTGTTAATTGAAATTCCGCAGAGAAAATAAATACTGTAAACAAATTAATAAAGGGTTCTCAGAAACATACAAAAATTATGTAATAATTCAAGACACACAAATTTAATTAAATAGAAATATTTTAGAGTAAAATATTGAAGTAAACCAGCAATATTGCAACATATGTAAACAAACAATTTATATTAATATTTTGAAAGAATTGTTTTTACTTTATCTTTTATAAATTTAATATGGACAATTAAATTTCAGTACCTCTTTACAGTAGTTTACATTCTATGCAAAGAAACATTTAGGTCAAAAGAAAACTTTACACAAGAAAAGCAATAACTAATTGAAAACTTTGCAGATAAAAAATAATTCTACTTTTTACGTAAACAACCGCCCAAAAATGACTTAAAATTAAAAAGAAATAAAAAACAAATAGTTCTTACTGATGTTACATTTTGAAAAATTTTAAAACTATTAAACTTCTTACTTCGCTGTCTGGGCTATGTACTATCGTCAAACAGGCAGATTTTTCGTAGAAAACAACGATTTAAGACAAAAGTATGAACCTTAAACATAATAAGAGGAACCTAAAAAAAATATGAAGGAACTTATATATAGTGAGCTGCTAGCCTAACTTTAGAGACTTCTGTCTTAATTATTTGTTCTTTCGAAATTAAAATTTTTTTTATTTAGTTTCAACTAGCCTATAATTGTTATTTTACAAGTTTTTATAGATATAAATTTTATTAGTTTCGGAAGAATTTCAGTGATTACATATTTTAGAGCATTGAATAAAGTTTAATAGTTGGTATTTACATTAACTGACAAAATAGACAAAATATACTTAAGCTTGCTTATTATTATAATTAATATTTATTTTAATATAATATTGTATTTTATAAACCATAATTATTGCATTTTATTATCTTTTAATTCAGAGCTATCAAATTGTAAGAATTTAAGGGAATTAAAACATTTTATTTGTTAAATATTAAAAGTTTAATATTCAAATATAAATGTAAAAGTTATTTTCCTCTTTTCAAAAAAACACTATTCTTACTACATTAAAGACCTCGTGTGGCTTTAAGCAGGTAAAATAGTGTCATATTTTGTAATAATTACTGAAAGAATATTTAACAATTTTTAAAAATACAATTATGTCTTACTAAATGTATTTATAAACAAAATTTCAAAACGTATTTTGTGAATTCATTGATTAAATAATTATGTAATTTTTTATCTACTTTCTGTGTTAAATTAAAGCTACACATTTTTTGACTTGCTATTTTTAAAATATTTATTTACCGAAAATTCAAGTTAAAGTAAATTGAAAAATATATGCATAAAATTTAAAACAATCATATTTAGGTTTTCGAAATTAATATGCAGCTAATATTAAATTTATACACAATTAAAACTCAAGTAATGGCTGTATATAACGTGTCTATAACGTGGCAAAATCAATTTTGTAACAATACATTTTTTTAATGAATTTCACAATCATAATAATGCCATAATATATTAGTATTATTAGCAATTTTAAAATGTACTTTAAAATTACGTTCAAAATAAACATGTCCAAATTATTTTTAATACATTTTTAAATTGTAAAGTCCATTTCTATTCATATTGTAATATTTTTATTTCTCATTTTTCAAAATAAAATTATAGGAAAAAGTTAAGAATTTTATTTTGATTTGCTTGAATAAAAGACTTGTCAAATCTATCAGGACAATTGGTATTTGTCATAAGTTTGAAATAAAATTAATATTATTTAGAAGTTATCTTACCTTTATTTAAGTCACTATATGAAGCAAGTTTAAATATGTAGGCTAGTTAATATTTTATTTTCGTTACATTTAAGGATTTAATTTTAAATTAATCTCAAATATACTTTTACTATAGTAGCTAACCATCATGAATTTTTTTAGTGCTCGTGGCCTAAATAGTATTTTTTTGTTCAACAGAATTTTGTAATATTTGTTAAAAGCTTTTATTATTTGTATTTCATTTTTCACTTTTTTTGTAAAATATATACTCTAACGTTTTGTATTCACTATGTATGTATAATATTTTACTCATCTTTTGCAAGTATAATAATGTTGTTGTATCAGCTTTTATTTAAAAATAGGATTTTTTTATTGATCTTTATAAAAGAAATCAAATTTAGTGAAGTTTATGGAGCATATCTACAAGTCTTACGGTTGCCAAATAGCGACTAGGCTGTAGGCCTACTTAAAATATTTCATTCCCAGAACTACGGGATATCTGAAATAATCACAATTGCACTGTTTGTTGAGTTAAATAAGCGCGTCATATATCAATATATTCAGTTTCATTTACATTCAAATCTATACAAATCAAATATCAGAATATAAAGTTTATTTGTATAATTAAGACGCCATTTATTTGCCAATTGTAATTACATCGAAATCATTTTTTTAAATTATTTTCAAAAATTCAGTCACCCAGACGTACTAAGCTCTTAGAAAACTGATACTGTATAAGAATCAGCTTATTTCAGTATTTGCTACCAATGGAAGGATTAAGTTTGTCTATACGTCCTGAACTGCTTTTACCTTTCATTTTAAAATAAAATGAAAGATTTTCTTATTTACTTTTTAAAATGTAACTAATTAAACCATTTCCATTTAAAAATTTAAAATTATCTCTTATGCTCGCAATGCTGTTAGACATTCTATTGTTTCTTTTTAAAAGAAAAATTTTAGGATTTTTTAAAAATTATAGCCTAGTATTTTTTTCATCGTTGCTATTCCTTCTTTTCTCCTAAGAGCTATTGACAGCATAAATGTTTATATTAAATTTTAATAAAAAATTATATTATATTATATCACCTTATATTATAAAACATTATTTTATATATCACATCATAACATGTATTTATGTTACAATATATCCTATTATATTACGTATTATCACGTTACTTTACGTTACGTTCGTTACGTTATCTTATGTTAAATGGTTATATTAGCCTAAGTCATACCATACCATATTATATCATATATCATGTCATATCAAAATATATCATAACATGTCATATCATATTATATCATAACATATCACTTCATATCACTTCATATCACATCACATCACGTCATATCACATCATATCACAACATATAACATCATATCACATCTCATCATATCCCGTCACGTCACACCACGTCATATCACATAACATCACATCATATCACGTCACACCACGTCATATCATACCACATCATATTCCATCACATCACATCACGTCACATTACGTCATATCATATCACATCATATTACATCGCATTACGTCATAATACGTTATATCATATCACATTACGTCACATCACATCACATCACGTCACATCACATCATATCATATTACGTCACATCACATCATATTACATCACATCTTATCACACCACACCATATCACATCACATCACATCATATTACGTCATATCACCTCATATCGTATTACATAATATTTCATCCCATCACATTACATCACATCACATCTCATTAAATCACATCAAATCACGACATATCACTACATGTCATATCATGTCATATCATATCATATCATATAACATCACAGCATGTCACATAACATCAGTCATATTATATCTATCATCTCATATCATATGACAACCTATATCATGTTATGTCATGGTGCGTTATGTTTTGATATGTTGTTATTACTGCCAATATGGTAAATTATAACTTGTCGTGTTGTGTCCTATGGTATCGTGTCGTGTTTTGTCATGTCTTATCCTGCTGTGTCGTATTGTATCCTATCGTATCATATCGTGTTACATCATATTATCATATATCAAATCATATTGCAATATATATATATATATATATTACATTACATTTTAATTTTATAATTATATAGGGACATATAATACCCTGTAATTATGTAATCCATAATAATATTGAATTTATTTGAATATTTCTTTGTTTCTTACTTTAAAAGGTAAACAACTAGAATAGACTTATATTTGTCTTATTCATAAGAGTTAACTTATTTGTAGTAAAAAAATGTCCATTAAAAGTAAATAAACATAATTTTTTAAATTAATTATTTTACAAGTGCAATAAAATTTAATTTACAATCGTTAAATTGCCTCGTTTGATCTCTAAATCTATTTTATAAACGTCATATGAAAATGGAGTTACAGTCTAGTAGGCCCTGTAACTGATAAAAAATATCAGTTACATTTAATTTTTTTTTTTTTGTGTGTTTAACGTCCGACTATTGTGCACGCTTGGGCTAATGCAGACGATGGGATGATTTATAGCGTATGAAAATGCCAAGACCTCGCTGGGAATCGAACCCGGGTCCTCGGGGTGAAAGCCTAGTAGGCTATCCACTAGACCACCGAGGCGGCTTAGTTACATTTAAAAACACTATTGGTCCAAATGTACCTTGACTTTAATTAAATACGATTTTGCTACTAAACTAACATCTGACTCTATATAGTAACATACACAGGCCTATACAACACGTTTTTTAGCCGCCTCGGTGGTCTAGTGGATAGCGTACTAGACTTTCACCCCGAGGACCCGGGTTCGATTCCCGGCGAGGTCTTGGCATTTTCATACGCTATAAATCATCCCCACCGTCTGCATTAACCCAAGTGTGCACAATAGTCGGACGTTAAACTCCAAAAAAAAAAAAAAAAAAAAAAAAAAAAAAAAAAAAAAAAAAAAAATACACGTTTTTTAATTCAGATGTATTTGTTTAAATATAACGAATTAATAAACATATATATGTTACTTTTAAAATTGGAATGCTACTGCAAATTAGTTGAAACTTAAACATTAAACTTTGTTCAATAAATTTGCTTATAAGGAAAAGGATTGCGAAAAGTGCTTGTTCTACACGATAGAAAGTTAATTAATTTAAGTTGTATGATTTCAAAATATTTAATTACATGAGAGTGATGATTCAAAGGTTCACAAAGCTAAAGTTAAGTCATAGATAAGCAGCAGTGAGGTCACTTCAAAAAGACCTCAATCAACACAGAATGGGGACATCTGTTCTAGAGAAAATCCATCCATACGTGAAAGTTTAGGCGCGAGGAAGAGGCCAAATTAAATTGAGACTGTCTTCTCTTCCTTTCAACTCGACCAAAAACAAATTATTCGTAAGCAATTTTCCTCCCTATGTGGGAGGAAGGTGAATTTTAGTCGAAATAAGGGTCCGTAAAAAGAATCAAGGAAGAGCTGTCGGTGCAACGCACGTACGACCAATAAGATGGCGACAGCTTTCCCAAGGAGGCGTCGAACAACACCGAAAAGCTCCCAGACGTTGGCAAGCTCAGCCCTTATTGGTTAAAAGGCTTCCCGGGTTTCTAACGTCGGCAATAAAACGAACAGAGAAGAGGGTGGAAAGAGAAGGGAGGGTGGATTTTACGAAAACGACGCTCCACGTCTTTCCACCCCCTTTACCCCTCAGCGACGCACGCTCTGAAGATAGGATTTAATAATGTAAGGTGGAACACACAATAGAACCCTTCTCACTCCTCCTCCTCCCTCACGACGCCATGTTTCAAAAGGTAGAAATGAGAGTCAAGTCTAAAGCCAATTACACAACAATCTTATTTATACAAAGACCTCTTTGATGATAATAAATGGTTCCCTTCCCTTATAAGAGGGAAATTAATGTGCACACTTGCACAAAGTACACTGCCACATTCCGGTTCCTTTATCTTAGAGGGAAAGACATAAAGCAATTCTTATTGAATAATTTAGACAGACGACAGAAAATTTTAAACCTATTTTCTTGAAACTCTAAAACATAAATGTTTAATAATTAAAATTTGAATAACCGAGCTATTTCAAAATGAGCTTCAACTGTAAATTATTTAAAAACGGACAGACTTTAATTCAAACTATACTCAAAAAATGGCCACAAAGCTATAATTTAAAAATTTCATTGAAATAGAAATGTGCAATTAGACTTACAAAGATGAACATATATTATGACTAACTTTTCTTTTAGACTCAATACTAAATTTTATGAATTCATCGAAAATTCCAAAATCGATTTTTACAACGACGAAAAATCTCAAATCTTCTAAAAAGATTAAATCAAAAGTATTAAGCAAAATACAAAAATCGACAACCAGCTTATTGACATTTCGATATAAAATGCATCAGTCAATGTAGGAAGAAAAATCATTTTCATCCCTGAGAACATAAGTTTGAGTTTGCTAAATCGAGCTCTTCTCAGGATGATATAGGTCACTTTATCCTTCTTGTTGGCTTATCCTAGCCCTCAGCTTTTTTGTTCCTTCTCGAACAACATTTCATCCAACAAAAAAATATTTGTAAATCCCTAAACCAAATTAATAACAAAAATTTTATAAATTAAATTAAGTTCTTTGTTTTAATAAATAAATTAAGACTATTTTTCTGGCATATGTTTTACTATTTTAAAGAATGTAACTTGAATGTAGTTAGGTTAGGTTAGGTAATAACCACTCTATTGAAATCTGAATAGCTCCGGTTCGAATTAAATATATCCTATATACCGCAAATAAAAATAATAATTTATAAAGTAAGGCTACCTGATAGTAATGGCGGTATTTTTTCAAATGGAAGATGGAATGAATTACATATTCTAAATTTAAAGTGTCTTAAATAATATTTTATTAGTTAATATATGTTTTAAAATGAGTTTTAAAATGAGCATCAATTATAGTAAAACTAATACATATTCCAAACTTCCAACCTTGTAATGTGCACCAATCCTGTTACATTGGATAATATGCACGTAAGTGGGTGCGTTAACTTTATAGTGGACAATTTCAATCCGAATCGATTTCAGCTTCATACAAACATTAAGTTTAGTAACAACTAAGGGAAAATCAGTTGTCTATCCGAATCCATTCGTACGTTTCAAAATTACATTTTTTTGTTATTTTCTATTAAAACTGAGTAAAAATTCACATCTAATAATTTTCATATCATAATTTAAAACACTTAAAGGAGATATAACCCATTGATTACATTCCCTAATTAACTAATGTTCATTAAGTCCAGTGGTTGCGTACGTCGTAGCCTTCTAACTATCCAATAATCTCCAAATGCTCGTGTTGGATCTCGGGATCTCGGGAACCATACATAGGTGATAGAAACGTCATATAAAAGCGCTATGAACTCGGGAAGACAAGCTGGTAACAACGAGCCTAACTTTCAGGAAATCGCTTCAGCTATTCCCGAGGTGGAGGAACAACTAGGTGGGATTAACAGGAAGCGTAAACAAACATTGATCAGTGATTACAAATCAACTTCAAGCTCCAGTTGACTTCACAAGGTCTAAACACAAAAACCGATAATTAATAAAATTTTAATTACTTGGTAACCAATGCTTCTGAGGGTTAAGCTGCAGACCAATACATTAACACATCTTGGAACATCAGAAGGTGTAAAGAATTTATGTTGGCATTTGCAAACAGCAGGATTCTATACAGGTTTTCTCTACACTGGCAACACTGATTGGTGAAGCCAAATTCGACTTTATGATCTTCGGAAGAAAGCAGTAAAACATATTTTAATTTTATTTTTGAAACGGGCAGACGTGTTTTACAGCAGTCAAAGATTACAAATTAATTTTAACTTTCTTTTGCACGTGAAAACAGCCTGTTAGAACTCGCGAATCAACCGGAAATCATCGAAATCAGAAAAATCCTGAACAAATATTGAAAAGTAATTTTGAAAATATAAAAAAACTGTGTTGCAAAAGTAATAATTAATTAAAATAATTAAAGTTTTCAAAATTCTGTAAAATAAAAAAAGTTTTTAATTTGAATTTTAGTAAGGTTACGGTCACATAACGGGATCGGGCAACAAACCACGACGAGCGACTTGCACGTTTCTCATCCGATAACTGGAAGGATCACTAGGACACCAGCCCAGGATCTCCAGAGAAGGGCATCAACGGGACTGCGTAAGATACAACTTTACTTAAATTCCATCCTTGGATAGCTTGTTTGGAGTACTTTGCTTTAAAATATTATGGACAAAGATTGCATTTTATTAAGGAAATAGAATAAAACGAATAAACTAACGAAAATGTAGGACTATGTTTGCAAATTAGTAATGCATTAAACGAAAGGATAATAAATAATAATTACTGTAGGCCTAATAAAATCTAAGAAGCTAGAACTATTTTAAGAAAAATAATGAGCCGCCTCGGTGACCTAGTTGATAGCGTACTGGGCTTTCACCCCGAGGACCCGGGTTCGATTCCCGGCCAGGG
Source organism: Callitettix versicolor (assembly GCA_022606455.1). Taxonomy (NCBI): domain Eukaryota; kingdom Metazoa; phylum Arthropoda; class Insecta; order Hemiptera; family Cercopidae; genus Callitettix; species Callitettix versicolor. The sequence goes on from CM040184.1 coordinate 47,506,915, forward strand.
CTTGGCATTTTCATACGCTATAAATCATCCCATTGTCTGCATTAGCCCAAGTGTGCACAATAGTTGGACGTTAAATACAAAAAAATATCCAAAAAGAGCACATTAATTTAATAAATTTGAAATATTTTAATCATAAGTTGGCTTTTAAGTTGTATAAAGAGGTTAATTGAAGTATGTTTGTATCAATTTGTGTAAGATTGGTTATGTCTGGTAGAGAGGACTTTTGTTCAATTAAACTATTACTTTGAAAAAAAACCAGATCTTAATTGTCAATTTGTTTCGTTAGAACTAGACACCGGTATATTGTAGAGTTCAGCACAACAGTCCTGCAAAGGTGATAGGGGTAATAGGCAATATTGTATAACCAGGTTTATGTGCGACTGACCTAAATAAATTACACCAAAGGTAAGATTTAAAGTCAGAGTTTGCAGGCAGATAACCACATACTATGTCTTAAATTAACACAGTCAGTTCTCGTGCTATAGTATAGGTATTGGTTTTGACAATTTGGTTTTACTTTCTTTTATACATTCTTTAAATGATTTCCGGTATTGATAGTGGTGTTATGTGAGTAAATTTAACATCATGTTTTAAAATTTATCGTCGTGTATATATATATATATATATATATATATATATATATATATATATATATATATATATATATAAGAGCTGTTTCTAAAATAAGCTGCCAAACGTCTGGAAGTGGTTTTCTGATATTAAAATTAAAAAACCCATTTCTTATAAACATGTTTCGGGAAATGTATTGTTTTCTTGCTAGCCCCCATTTTGTTTTTTTTTCACTAAATAATTTTTATCTTTAGAATAGTTTGACCAATTTTTGAAATTTGGCATTACCATTAAGTGATATCACCTTATCAGCGGTACCATCGTATCAGTGGTGCTTACTCAGATAAAAATCTATTTAAAAAAATATTAACAAACTTATCTAATAATATTTCTAAAAATGGCGGTCATTTGAAATTTTTGAATATAAAAAATGCGAAAACGATCAATGTTGTGAAAAAAACGCAAGAGTCAAAAACGTTTTCTTTTTTAATTCTAAATAAACTAGTATACTTGATTTCTTACTTGTTTCGTATAATTACTTGGTTTATGTTAGAAATGAATACATAATTTAAAAAATGCAATAATAATCGTTAAAATGAAATAGTTTAATAATTTGTTAATAATAGTTTTAATTATTTAATATCATATTAAATATTAAATAATAATAATAATAATAAAATTAAAAGAGTTACGAACATTACTGATTCCAAAGAAATAAATACACCACACATACACACACACACACACACACACACACACACACACACACACACACACACACACACACACACACACACACACACACATCTTTTTATGAACCCCTGAAAAAGTGATCAAGAGGTCAGGATCGATGTTCATATCACGGTCCCCGGATCAAAAGTTTCAAAACAGTGGTTCTTTAAATCTAAAAAAATAATGACTTTTTAAAATATTTGTTTCACCATCGTAATCAGCGTTAAAATTTGCCTAAATTTTTCATTTTCAATTTTTCGAAATTCTTTGAAATTAAATTTAGTTGACAGCGATCAGGGTTCATTTTTTTACTTTCAGTGAATTTTTGAAAGTTTAGAATGTTGAAGTACGATTCTAATTCTGTTTATGACGATGTAATCAGAGTTCCAAAAAAGATAGCAAGAATAAAAGTTTTGTTGAGAAGTCACTTCCATCACGTCAGCGAGACAGCTGAGTGCCGTATTATGAATGGTTATTCCCTCAGTCCCCATGGCACCGTCTACTACTCCTTCTCATTATTAATACAATTATTTATAGTACTACATTATTTGGAGTAGTCCCAGCTACGCCAAATATGATGGCTACATTTTTACATTGCTTTATTTATATTTTTGTTTTCAATACATTCGTGTACTACTACTGTTCTCCTTGTTAGTTCTAGTGCTAAATACTCAGTCTTTTAAATTTTCCTTTATTAATACGTTATTGGAAAACAGGACTTTGAATTTTAAAGTTATAAAAAATAGACATTTTTTATATTATTAATAAGTAAGGTTATCAGAACGGACATCATTGTTATTGGCAACAATACGATTTAATTTGTTAAAGAATTGTTGTTGTATGTTTATTCTGTTCCAAGGTAATAGTCACGTGTTTCTCAGTGGTAACATGTATATAGTCACTGTCCGTTGGCCCACTATTTAACTTTTGGCGGGGGACACGTTACAATGCATTGCTAATGGCCTATCCTTACTTTTAACTTTCTTTGTTTTAATAAATAAATTTATAAAATAATTTCGTTACACGCAACTATCTTGTTGAAGCAAAAAAAGTATTCAAAAACTAACAATTTAACGAATTTACGATAGCCTATATCTTTTACATAAATAATAACAAAAAAGTAAAAAATTTAAAATTAATTACAAAATAGAATAATTAAAATCTCATCCCATTGCCTCCTTAGGTAACATATTTTAACAAAAGGCAAAAAGAAGCTCTTCGAGTTTCAGGCGGGTCGTGGTGCTACGCTGCAGCATGTAGGATACAGGCGAGGCGAGGGGTAAAATTGTTGCTAAGGACTTACAGTATTTCTGTCAGCTATCGATCTTTGCAAGATGCAAATTACCTGAAGGGGCGACGGTTCATTCCGTAAGATGTTCGCTCGAGGAACCAAGATTAAACCTTGGAATAATTGATGTCTCGAGTGCTTCCATTCCACTCACACAAACTTTAACATGCGAATATATTATGCACTGTATAATGCTGGTTGCTCGGCAATCATCGCGCGTCTTGCTTGGTTGTCATGGTAACGCCAAGTCTTCCGCAGCTTCGCAAACTGTGATAGGTTATTGGCAGAGTTAAACAAGTTGGCAAAACTCTCCGACTATTAATTTAACTTCTATGGACAAGTTGAAGAGCTTCTAGTAATTATCAGAAATTGATTAAGTTAAAACAAATTGATCACCAACACCGCATAAAATAAGTAACATTTAATGTATTTTATTGTAATAGAAAAAATGTGAATATTTACTTTGTTACCAGTACACGCTAATTTTTCTTTTTCATTATAACATTTTAACAAAATAAGACCGTATTTCGCAAATTTATAACACAAAGAACGTGTTAATTAGTTGTAGGCTATACATACAATTTTCGATCCGTAAACACAAATCGAAATTTTAAAAGTACATAATTTCTAAAATTTTAAGAAAGTATTTTTTTTTAAATTTCCTCAATAGTTCTGCTAGAATTTTAAGCATTCATGAAAATCATGAACTAGAATAAAACACATTTTTATCATAACCAAGCTTAATGAGTTCTATTTATATATGAATATGCATAACGAAAATTAGCGAAAGTTGGAGTTAATATTTGTTTCCGACCCTTTTTTAGGAATCAGATACTTTACGGTTAAGAAATTAAGTCACTACATCTCAGGATCTTATGAATATATTTTAGCCAATTGTTATCAACATTTTCTTGTAAAAACATATACTTTAAAGTTTTTTTCGTGACAGAGTTATCAATTGAATTTAGGCTAATCCCAAAACTTTTATATTAGTTCTAGTTTTACAGTACAGTGATTCATAAAAATATCTTTTGATTTTTTAAGATAATTAAAGTGAAATTAAAATTACCATTTTATGCTTTAAATTTATTTCGGCACATTTCTATACAGAATAGCAAGAGGCCTTAAACTGCATCCCTGCTAACTGTTTTCTTGCTCCATCGTAAGTCAGTCAAGAGAAAATTAACTCAGAAAAATAGTTTAAATTACTTTCGGAAATAGTCACCATATTGGGTCCAAATGGCCATTATCGAACAATATATATATATGACACTTAAACTAGTGTCCTCAATATGTGTCACTCAACAATTTTCTTGTACAATCCATTATATTAAATTTGTAGTATTGGACCTAAAAACTCATAAAATTGTGTAAGCCATATTACAACCAAAAATGATGATTAAATTAAATTGTTTATTACAATTTCGATTTGTTGTTTATCTTTATCGAAATCAAACATAAATAATGCACAATTTTTAATTAAAACACAAATATATTAATAATGATTTATTTGTTATTATTTAAATTCAGTTTGTGCAATTTTTCGAACCACACATTAATAATTATAGATTAAATTTCTGAATACCCACGATTCGCTACAATATTTTAATCTGTGTGTGAGACCCAAAAAAAAACGGTTAGGTTATGTTAAATCGAAAAAATAATACTTAATTGAAAGACTTTTGAATACGTCAATAACATAGTAGTAATGCAGGCAGACCATAAAGGACACTGAGTTTCTGCTGCTGCCCATTTATAACTGCACTGCACTAATTAAAGCTATAATAACTATTGAGCAATTAATACTTTTTTTTATTGAACACACAATCGGCACTTGGTGAAACTCCATAGTATCAAGGAAAATTAAACAATTTAATATAGTTTTACAAAATTGTTTTATTTAGTGACATATGTTTTTCCGCTCAGAATATTCAGACTAAAAGTTATAAAGTGTACTTATACACTAACACAGTTGATGTTAAAATTACAAAATACAGAAAGAAGGGACTGACAAGTATGTAAGAAGGTCAGTGAGCAGCAGGGAGTATGAAAAAAATTACTCAAATTTTGCAAATTATTCATGAGAATCTACTCATTCTTTTAATTTGAAAAATATTTCTGTAATGTATATTACAAAAAACGTTATAAATCGAAATAATTTACAAATACTGCAAATATCTAGATTTATTTGCAAAAACTAAAAGGTTAATTTAAATGAACAGACTAACTTTAACTCCTCTGCCTATTGTGTAGTGGTTTTCTTAGTAGTATTTTCTCCTTTATAATTTTTAGTTTTACTATGTCTGAAAATGCCTTACGGCAAAACATATGCCACTAAATAAAACAATTTTGTGAAAAAATAAGTGTTCTAATTTCGATTGAATTAACACTTCGATTTGACTTTTAAAATTGCAAAAATGCCTGACCCAGTATCTTTAGATGTACACTTTAGTACACATATGCAAAAGTGCATGACAATTCACGCAGTAGTTTAGATGTACACTTTAGTGTACATATTCAAAAGTACATGACAATTCACGCAGTAGTTTAGTTGTACACTTTAGTGTACATATTCAAAAGTACATGACAATTCACGCAGTAGTTTAGTTGTACACTTTAGTGTACATATTCAAAAGTACATGACAATTCACGCAGTAGTTTAGTTGTACACTTTAGTGTACATATTCAAAAGTGCATGACAATTCACGCAGTAGTTTAGATGTACACTTTAGTGTTATTCAAAAGTGCATGACAATTCACGCAGTAGTTTAGATGTACACTTTAGTGTTATGCAAAAGTGCATGACAATTCACGCAGTAGTTTAGATGTACACTTTAGTGTTATGCAAAAGTGCATGACAATTCACGCAGTAGTTTAGATGTACACTTTAGTGTTATTCAAAAGTGCATGACAATTCACGCAGTAGTTTAGATGTACACTTTAGTGTTATGCAAAAGTGCATGACAATTCACGCAGTAGTTTAGATGTACACTTTAGTGTTATTCAAAAATGCATGACAATTCACGCAGTAGTTTAGATGTACACTTTAGTGTTATGCAAAAGTGCATGACAATTCACGCAGTAGTTTAGGTTAGGTTAAGTGCTGTTCTTGAAAAACGTGCATACTTTTTAAATTATAGATTAGATTTATGAGCAAATTAAATTCCAAATAAAAACTTTGCCAGTGTACTATCTAAGCGATTAAGGCTGAGTTTACTAAATAAAAGCAAGTAGTTCTGAAAGTTGCAAAACAAAGTATAATTTATTCAAGCTTTACGAAACATTGCTGCGTTGTTCTTGGATTTTAAAAGCTTTAACAGTAGACAACGAAATGTTTAATCTGTTATTTCTATCCCGATAAAATGTAAATTTCTAACTTTCTGAAAGGGTTTAATTAAAATTGGTTCAGAGCTGTGTTGAAGTTTAAACAAAATGCTTTGCAGATTTCGACATAGTACCTCTCATCTTGAAAACACGGAAGTCATTCTAACTAAATTAAACAAAACATGCTGTAGTAAAACAGATGGGGTGTAATTTTTGTCAAAAGCTAAAACAATTAAAAATAACTACTTGTTTACATTCATGAGTAAAAATATTTTCATGAAGGTTTATCGAGTAAACACATCGTTACTTTTCTTACATTTTTCCAGCAGATTGTTAGTGAATTTTCATTGAAAAAATTTTTTGGAGCGGCCATCTTAGTACGACACAGACTCGGAATTTTGAAATGAGCGCCGATGATGACATCTAGATCAACTTTTGAGAGTTCGATTTATATATATATAAATTATGCGAAATATTTTACAAAAAACACAATTACCGAATGAATAATTGACAATATTATACAACAGTAAATAGTAATTTGACTGTATTTACACTTGTAATACACTTGCACAAAACCCAACAAGGCTTGTTTAATATTAACAAAAATGATATTTAAAGTTACAACAAATTTTGTCATGACATCAGCCACCTAGTGCCATAGCAGTTTTATCGCCTTACATAGACCTATATAAAAAAGAGGGTATTGAGTTATCTACCAAAAAGTGTGCATAAAAAGTTATTACTGATAAAGAATACGTAAAGTACACTCTGAGTAACTAAACAAGAGACAAACAATAACAGTAATGTAACAAAAATTGACAAACAATTGTACTACTCACACGACAAACTCAAATAGGGGGTTTTCAATTTTTTAAGTTATGTATTTTTTATAGAAATTTTTAGTGTAGTTGCAATATCCACAGCAGAGCAAACCTATGACTTAACGCTGACATAATTGTTTGTCTTCTTTTATCGGTCAGCACGGTGCTAAGCACGGTGGTAACATGGGCGGTTGACGAATGTCGCTGTAACTGTTCTCTGATTTAATTATAAAAAACTCGTATTTTATTTTATGATTTTGTTGACGTCTGTTTGTTAACGTTTTTCCACACATATAGGTTACTAAGTCCAAATGGCATGAAGTTTGAAGCTGACACTTACAGTAGAAATGGAGGACATGTTTATGAAGGATGCTGGATAAAATGAGATGATTTTGTATTACAGGTCCGGGGGGTTTTAACGATTCTGAGTTAGGCCTATAGTGCCTCAAATCTTCGATTGTTTAATGATGATTGTTTCATCTCTAATTGCCGGTTGCGTCACAACCAGAAAATGCGTTAATGGCTGTTAATACTTACAGGATTTCCATAAGCTTCAAAGGCAATGTGACAGCCTAGACACTTTTCATTAGCAGCATTTCTTGCTTTGACTCATACAGCAAAATATCATAGATTCCAAAAGTCTTATACTTAATCAATCTATTTGTTCCACGCTTTCCATGATTAGCAGATTGTTGTGTTACGAGCAATCAAAACTTTTGGCATTAAAAAGTGGTTTTGAATCTCTGGCTACGTGTTGTATTGTAGTTTCTTTGCTATTCGAATTCCACCATCAAAGCTCCGAGACACGCATAAATCTTTGTCATTGCTTTGGGTTTTTCGTTTGAATACCTTGGGTAGAATAATGAAAAGATTTATTTAAACTTTCTTGTTTACACAGGTTATGAAGGCAACTCTTTCTTGGTCAAATTGCTTGAAATGAAGAACCGTAATAAAAGTCTTTTACAATATTATAAAACTTTAGAAAAATTTAGTTAAACAATAAAGACTTTTGGAAACGTGATGCCTATATCACAAAATCATTAAAGAAAGGAAGGGAAACCTGTAATGAAAGCATACTTTCAGAAATCTGTCAGTCATTGCCATTCCATTTACAACTAACAACTTCAAATTCCATGTCTTGGTGGATTTGAGTTCAAGTATATATGGGACAGCTCTTTATAAGCAGATATCAGCCAAAGCATTGTTATAAGGACAGTTCCAAAATCATTCCAAAAGTCACCCTTGCCCTCAGACTGGTTAACACCTTGTAAATGTAAAAACGCAATAAATCATAACCGCGCAACGTCAAAGAGGTGCCTTGCTGTAGACATTGCAAATGCGCTCTTTTCTGTAAAAACCAGAAAAGAGGAGGAAGTGAGGAAGGAAAAGTGAGGAAGGTTAATTATGCGGTCTCTGAATACGACTTTACGTCCAGTTTTAATCTAAGAGTATAACCGAAGCTATACATACGTACAGCAATGTTAAACTGCACAAAACTCTGGAGAACTAGAATATTGAAAATAGAGAATTTGGGAGTGAACATAGCGTATGGGTTGAGCAATACCAGGTTACGTCCAGTTTTAATCTGACCGTACAACTGGAGCTATGTATGAACAGCTATGTTTTTGTGGACAACAACAACAAACATGTTAAACTGCCCAAAACTCTGGAGAACTAAAAGATTGGACTTTGGGAGTGAAAATAGCGTATGGGTTGAGGAAATCGATATCTGGTTGAGGAATACCAGGTTACGTCCAGTTTTATTCTGACCGTACAACTGGAGCTATGTATGTACAGCTATGTATTTGTAGACGTTTTATTTGATGGTGCAACAACAACAACAACAAACATGTTAAACTTCACGAAACTCTGAAGAACTAGAATATTGGACTTAGGGAGTGATAAAAGCGTATGGGTTGAGGAAACTAGGACTATACCTAACCCTATGTAATCTACAAGCCTAACGTTGTAGCAGACTGTGACGATGATAGGCGGACTTACTCAACAGGCAATGAAAGATGTGCGAGATGGGACTGATTATTTACAATCAGTTAAAGCCTCTCTCAAATCAGACAGCGTTTATAAATGTAAAAACGTCGGAAGTGTAAACTGAAAGAGGGGAGACAGTAACAAAGGGGCTTCTAATTGAACCGAAAAACAGAAGACCTCCCAAAATCAAACTTTGGGTGTGAGAAAACCGATCCTTATATTTGAAATGGCAAGGCTCATAGGAACTATTCTCCAAGACTGGAGGTAGACCTATATTAGCCAGGAACATTACACCATGGAGAAATCGTGCGTAGATAATCTACAATTGTGAGGCTCTTGCCCGCAGGATGCAGAGGGTACTTAGCTTACAGAACGCTGGGGACCACCAGCAGAATAAGTTCAGAACTGCAAAACCTTAGTGAGGGAACCACACTAGTGAACTAGAATCCAAGAGACTTTGTTGCAAAATAGGTCCTTTGAACGCGGTTCTAGGGGCCTGCGATTCACACGACTTTTAAAAAACAAACAGTCGTCTTTTGTTTATTTCCTGAAAGTTTGTTTGTATTATTGAAAGTACGTGTTTAATATCAATAATAACTTGTAGGGAGTTTTATAGGCTGACTGCAATGGACCTCTCCTTTATGTCTTATGTAAGATAATGTAATTGCTATAGGGTATCACAACACAAATATTTTTAACTTTAAGCATCATTTTGTCAACATTTAACAAAACTTTCCTGCTTGTACAACTGTACTAAAATGCAAATACAGTCAAACTGCTATTTGCTGAAGTATAATGTTGTACATTTTCCATTCGAAAATTGTATTGTTTTGTAAAATATTTCACATTTTATTTTATTTTCCATAAACTAAATTAGCAAAAGTACAAACAATTGCATTCTAATGTATATTGTAGATCAAATAAAATGTAATGTATAGGCCTATTCCTTAAAAAAAATTAAGAAAAACTTGCCTGTGAAATTATAACAAGTAAGACATAAAATAATAAATAATTTCTATTATATTTTTATATTTCAGAACAGTCTTTCTGCAACATTGATATTAATATAGTGGATTTTTTAATATACGAGTATGTTAGTTTATTTTTCATTTAATCTGTAATCTCTATGATCGCTCTTAAATCTCAGGTTATTAGTTCGAAGCCCAGGTACATCTATATTGATACCTATAGTCACACAAAAATGATGATTTATAAATAAATAAAAATAAGTGTAATTTTAGCAATTAATTTGAAATTTATTAATTTGTAATTAGAAAAATTCTTTCGAGAAGTTTTCCTCACACAAACTTACAATTACAAATGTATGTCTCATATTACATTCTACTTGACGTTATCTAACTTGGTTTATCCAACTTGACGTTAATTTAAATTTACCAATAGGCCTAATTAATATTCTTGAATTGAAATTCCACTCCAAACATATATATATCTAATCTATCTATCTAATTCATATTATATTTCTGAAAGTTTGTGTGTTTGTTTGTTTGTTTGTTTGTTTGTTATTCAATCATGCTTTAACCACTTGACCAATTGAGATGAAATTTGGTACGAATATGGTTTAAGTATCAGAGATACATATAGGCCTATTCCCGTTTTACAAAACGTCATTATACTACTAACTCAGCTCAAAATAATTATCAGTTTTTAGTTTTGTGTCATGTGTTAATTGTAGTTATTTACTGGACATGTGATTTAGGTACCTGAGATGAACATAGATTCAATCCTATTTTAATAATCTTAATCTGTGTTTTATTTATTGCAAAATTATTGTTTTTAATGTAACATTTTCAATATTTTAGTTGAAATTTTTTTCAAAACTGACTTTAATTTGTTACTTTGTGTTGAATTTTCAATATTAAATGTAAAAAAATCCCTACACAGAGTGCCAATTGTAAGGTAGTATATATATTTGTGTAATTACATTACATGAAAAAATAGTAAATATGCAGTGTAGCATAATCTATATTTTTCGATATTTTTGTTACTAAAATGCTTTATTATGTGCCCAAGAGCAAGAATCCAAAATATGAAAGCACGAGAAGTACGATAAAATCTAAAATAAAAGTGACCAACATAACCTCAAATGTGGTATCCGGCGAAAATCAGTAACGTGTTGTAAATCGGTAAAACAATAAAAATACGCCTAACACGGGTTTTGGGTGATAAGAAACCATTTTTTTAAAAGAATTCTGCATAACCAAACTGACACGGTTGTTAGGCCTAACAAGGTGATTCATGAAAAAAACCTTTATATTTTTTTAAAAAATAGCCTACTATATATCCTGACACAGTTGTTAGGCCTAAAATGGTGATGCGTGAAAAACCTTTACATTTTTTTAAAGAATACTACATATCCTAACTGACATGGTTGTTAGGCCTAACACGGTGATGCTTGAAAAAACCTTTATATTTTTTTAAAGACTACTACATATCCCAACTGACACGGTTGTTGGGCCTATCATGGTGATGTGTGAAAAAAACCTTTATTTTTTTTAGAAATACTACATAACCTAATTGACACGGTTGTTAGGCCTAACACTGTGATGTGTGAAAACCTTTATATTTTTTTAAAGAATACTACATATCCTAACTGACATGGTTGTTAGGCCTAACACGGTGATGCGTGAAAAAACCTGTATAATGTTTTAAAGAATACTACATAACATAACTGATACGGATGTTGAGCCTATCACGGTGATGCGTGAAAAACCTTTATATTTTTTTTAAAGAATACTACATATCCTAACTGACACGGTTGTTGGGCCTATCACGGTAATGTGTGAAAAAAAAATTTATTTTTTTTAAATAGTACTGAAAACCTTAACTGACACTATTGTTAGGTCTACCATGGTAATGCGTGAAAAATACTTTATAGTTTTTTAAAAGAATACTCCATAAGCTAACTAACATGGTTGTTATGCCTAACACGGTAATCCATTAAAAAAACCTTTATTAATTTTTTTTAAATAGTAGGCCTACTTATAACCTAACTGACACGGTTGTTGGGTCTAATAAGGTGATGCATGAAAAAAAACCGTTATATTTTTTTTTTAAAGAGTAACTTAACTAACACGGTTGTTAGGTCTAACACAGTGATGCGTGAAAAAACCTTTATATTTTTTTAAAGAATACGACATATCCTGACACGGTTGTTGAGCCTATCACGATGAAGTGTGAAAAAACCTTTATATTTTTTTTAAGAATTCTACATATCCTAACTGACACGGTTGTTAGGCCTAACACGGTGATGCGTGAAAAAACTTTTATATTTTTTTAAAGAATACTAGGCTACATATCCTAACTGACACGGTGGTGCGTAAAAAAACCTTTATATTTTTTTAAAGAATACCACATATCCTAACTGACATGGTTGTTGGGCCTATTATGGCGATGTGTGAAAAAACCGTTATTTTTTTTAAAGAGTACTTCAAACCTTAACTGACAAGGTTGTTAAGTCTAACATGGTGATGCTTGAAAAAAAACCGTTATTTTTTTAAAGAGTACTCCAAAGCTTAACTGACACGTTTGGCCATGGTGATGCGTGAAAATCTTTATATTTTTTTTAAAGAATACTGCATAAGTTAACTAACATGGTTGTTAGGCCTAACGCGGTGATGCATTAAAAAAACCTTTATTTATTTTTTAAAAAAGAGTACTCCAGAACCTAACTGACACGGTTGTTGGGCCTAATACGGTGATGCAGGAAAAAAGCCTTAATTTTTTTAAAGATTACTCCATAACTTAACTAACACGGTGGTGCGTTAAAAAAACCTTTATTTTAAAAAAGAAATACACCATAACCTAACTGACACGGTTGTTGGTCCTAACACGGTGATGCGTGATCTTTAATGTATATTACGATTGCGGGAAAAGCCGTGACGGTTAACAGGTAATCATATTATATTTCTGAAAGTTTGTTTTTGTTTATTTGTTTGTTATTCAATCACACTTTAACTACTGGACCAATTGAGATTAAATTTGGTATGAACACGGTTTAGGTACCTGAGATAAACACAATACTATTCCAGTTTAATTGAATAATAGTGATTTTTAATAATACTGTATTTTATTAAAATATGACAGGACCCTGTTTTAGAGTATCGAGTAGCAAAATGTATATTTCTTGGCCGAAAACCATAAATCGTATAATATTGTAAATAGAAATATATTAAAATGAAATGATCTATTCTGATTTTGAAAATCGACTATAAATTCTATAGCCTACATTATAATTGCAGGCAAAGCCGCAACGGGTAACAGTATATATATATATATATATATATATATATATATATATATATATATATATATATATATATTTCTTGTTTGGCTCCGATCTTATTTATTCAATGTTATATTTGCTGATTTTACTACAATATAATTCTTTTAGACTTTATTGTCTCTTGTTATTCAGTTTGTAGCCTATTTTAAAAACAACTAAATTATAATTATTTTTTAACAATACTTTTTTAATTTTAACCATATATCAGCCTTCTGTGTTTCATTACTCTTTACATTATTCACAGTTTCAATGGTTTATCTATGGCCTATGCTTAAACTATATCTTGTAATATTTTATATTTTAAACAGAACAGGCAAATAATATTATATAACTCTATAAACGCGTTCGCCTTTAATAATGCTTATAACACTTATTAAGCTAGATGTGACCGCTGATGTTTTTCGGAACTTCGTACACGTACCCCTAAGTTTTCGACCATCACCGGAGTGAAAAATTTTGTTACTCATTCCTTGCATACACAATGTTATGTAGCGCATGGACAATATATATATATATATATATATATATATATATATATATATATGTGTGTGTGTGTGTGTGTGTGTGTGTGTGTGTGTGTGTTTGCTTCCATCACGCCAGCAAAAAAACTGCATATACGGAAAATTAATGTTGTAACAATCAAAAATATATCTAAAACAATTTTTAAAACTTCTTAAATTATATTGTATTTTACGACAGTATGCTACTAAACTACCACTGCATATTAATTAATATATGTAAGAACAAATAGAAGGGAATAAGCACAAGTTCAGTGATGTTGAGATTACAAAATGGCGCTGGAGAAGCAATCTCGTGTCTTATCTTTGACAGGCTTCATCGAGCAGGATTACACTCGTACGTCAATGTGCTGCATTCGTATTTCAATGTGTAAGATACAACATGTTGACAGACACTTTGCCTCTGGGATTACACGAGGCGAGTGTTAGACAAACACAATCACTCCACTGAGTTCTAAGCTTCTACCAGCAATTTGTAATTCATATAAATTGGATATTAAGTTTGAATCCAACACGTACCAAGATGTCTTAAGATTATCAACTTCAAATATCAGTTTCATAATGAATACGCATTTTTAAACCTAGTTTGGTATCCATTAGTGCTTCTGATTTTTGATAAAGTGTTTATATGTTTATGATAAATTTACGATTTTAAACAAGAATTTCTTAATTAGAATTTAAAATTTTAAAACATTTTCCCAACTTTAATTTGATGAACAAATATGCTAATTTAACTTTCCATTAAAGAAAAACTTTACAAATATGCAAAAAAACTTTCCATTTCAACATTTATTACGATTACTAATAATTTAGAACATTTTAATAACTTTAATAAGTTTTTTATGCCTTTTATTTTTATTGCTACTCTAACAGCAATCTAGAAGAGTTTAATTATACTGAGTGCTCGGTGGTCGAGGTGCCTATGACACCGTTCTGTCTTGCTGCATTTCTGATCTGCGCAACTCTAGGTCGTAGGTTCGAGACTGCTGTATGCATCACTAGTTGTCACTTGTCTAACTTGCGTAAATATGGTACTTAAGGGAAAAAATGAATTATACTTTTGTTATTGCAAAAATCAATGTAATAATATACTGATTGTTTCCATTCCTAGCTTTGTCGTATAAAATCTTATTATAATGCATTTCGGTTAAACAACAACTCAAAATTATTATTTTCATTAGATGACCTAATAATTATAAAACGTATTATATGTTAACGTAACAAAATATACTGTGATATATGTAAGTGATAACGTTCACTTTGATCAACACTAATATATCCACTGTCCTTCATTGTTGAACATTTAATGTAGAAGCCTGCAAAAGTTTTAAATGATTGTAAATTGAATATGCGAACTTTTTAGCAACTTGACCATAGTGATTGTGAGTAATTGCACATAACCAATTATAACCAATTAACACCAATGAATACAGAGTATGGTATATTCTGTATTCTTTGTTAACACACACTTTTAAATGTTACAATTACCCTCGTGCAGACTTTATGAAACATAACCATGCATCTCATTGAATAAAAAAAATGTTCGAGTTTGGTAGTTCAAAAGTACTGTATACAATATTATAAAAATAAATATGGTATTTAAAAACTGATACTGCGTATTTATTTGACTTTTGTTTACATTTAAAAAGGTAGGTTTTCTGGGCATTCTTTGTGCGTTTAGTATGTTGTGAGCAGCTGTAGGTCATACTTTAATTTTATCAAAACTAAACATTTCCATGTTTTTGGGTTGTATAATTTTATAAGTTATGTACATGAAACTGTCAATAAAACATATATTTTACAAACGTTATTGATTGGTTCTCTAATAGCATAAAAAAGGTAATTGGTATTAGATGATAAAAGGAAGCTCAACTATCTAAGAAATGTGTTTCTCTTCACCTATTATTCCAAATATAGAACTCTAATGTAATGCATTTTGTGAAGTCGAGAGCTAAAATAATTTTCTTGAGGACATAGGTTTTGTACAATTTACAAATATCAATCAATTGTCCGGTGAAATAAACGATTATTTCTCAGAAAAATGATGCATTAAGCAAAACAATGAAGAGTTATATACTCAAATCTGAAGATTACTTTGTTCTAATTATTGCAATAAATTATTATTCTTTAAAATTATTGATAATAGGAAATAAAACAGTAATAAAAATTTTAAACAATTATTTCATTTCCCCTTTCGTATGATTTTTTCGCAACTACCTTGCTTCACACAAGAATTAGTAATTGTCTTCACGATAATTTGTTTTCACGAACTCGCCCTCTTAACAAAAACTGAAACGTAAAATTACGTTTACTTTTTGACCACTGTGTTGTTATAATAACGTAAGTCACTGCAAAACAAGAACTAGCCTGAAAGTTTTTGCATGAAAGATTTCCTATACTGCTTTAATGGGTAACCGAGAATCCTCGTAACATGGCGTACTCTCAAAAAGTTGTATTTTCAATTTTAAAACTAATTCAGACGTACTCGAGAAAATTAACATGATTTTAAAATAAAAAAGAAATAATTTATTAACGTTAAAACCTTGATTAGTTATATGCAGTTGTTTAAAACAGTGTGTGTGTGTGTGTGTGTGTGTGTGTGTGTGTGTGTACGTACATACATACATACACACACACACACACACACACACACACACACACACACACACACATCACTAGTTATAGTCAGAGTCTGTTTTGTCTTTATGAAGGGTCTAATTGAGTGTTTGGAAGTGTTCCGCTGTCACTAAATAAACTCTGAAGTAATCACCTTATATGCAGTTCTTATAAAACAATTATATGTAAAAATAATAATAGTAATAATAATAATAATGGAATGAAACTCTTTACCAAAAAACTGAAACACTATCAGACACAATAAGAAAAAGGAGAATTGATTTTTATGGGCACATCCTCCGAATGGACAAAAATAGACTAACCAAAAAAATTTTGACTGCTTTCACAATAAAAGAGCCAAACCACTTTGGTTTAGAGAAACAGAGAAATACATAATAGAACTACAAATCACTGACACTATACTCATGGACAAAACAGTCAAAACAATAACCAAGGACAAGAAACAACGGTTCAAAAGCAAAGTCAAATCCAAGCGAACGATCCAAAACTTTGACGAAGAAAGGAAAGCAAGATCACAACGAATGAAGCAATACTGGGCTACGAGGAAGGCACAGAACATTAAAAAGTGATTGATTTAGTGTACCCCAAAGTTGGGTGAAACAAATAAATAATAATAATAATACACATAATAATAAACATGCGTGGTGGACGGAAGAATGTGACAGTCTCATTGAACTAAGAAGAAAAATATAGCACCAGTGGCAATCACAGAAAAATGAACACAACAGACAAAACTTCTTAAGCATTAGAAAATTTGTGACTAAAAATCTTAAAAGAATCAAAAAAGCTCAGGATGATCAATTACTTATGCAGATTAATGAAGACTTCTCCAAAAACAATGTAAGAAATTTTATAAGAATTTAAAGAAGAAATTGACTAAGTACAATCCACCAACTCTACAATTTCAGGACAGAGATGGGAATGTTGCCCATAACAACAGGGATATTTGTAGAATATTGGCAGAATATTTCGGAAATCTCCTTAATTATGAGGAACCATCAGTAAAGATGGACTTTAATATATCTCCATCAACTAAACCTGACTCAGAACCTCCACAGTCGAGGAACTCCAATCAATAATATCGAATCTCAAGAATTATAAGGATTCAGGAGAAAATCAAATCACAGCTGAATTTTGGAAAAATATCAACGAAAGTGCTGTACAGTCTCTCAGAAACATCCTTGAAGAAATTTGGATAAGTGAAAGAATCTCCCGTGATGGAAGACAGCCCTCATACATCCACTTCATAAGAAAGGATCCAAATCTGACCCTAACAACTACAGAGGAATATCTCTCCTTGACGTAACATACAAGATATTTTCAACAGTGCTACTACATAGGGCAGAACCTCAATTGGACCATCAACTTGGAGAATACCAGGCCGATTTCCGGAAAAGAAGATCCTGTCCGGAACAAATTCTTAACCAAATCAAATGTAAGAAATAATAAATCAACTATATTCTAATAGACCTTTAAGAAAATATAATAAATTTATAAATATTAAACGTGTGTGCTATAATATTTCAAACACATCATGAACTACCGAAAGTCAAGGGCTAAATCGTATGTTATCACTTTTATTGACTTTCAAAAAGCATACGACTCTATAGATAGGGAATCCTCATTCTCGGTTCTGAAAGAACTAGACCTTGATAACAAAACCACAAATCTTATCAGGGAAACATTAACTAATACATTCTCCAAAGTTCAATTCAGGGGAGAACTCTTCGCCCCTTTTGAGATTAAAACAGGAGTCCGACAAGGAGATGGACTCTCTCCATTGGTATTTAATTGTGCTCTAGAAAAAGTAGTTAGAGAGTGGAAAGTGAATACGTATAGTGGAATCAGACTAGGAACTAAGAACAAAGGCATTAAGGTAAATTGTTTGGCTTTTGCGGATGATATGGCCTTACTAGCTGAGACATTGGAAGAAGCTAAGGAACAGACTCTAGAACTCCAGAAGCAAGCGTTAAAAATGGATCTCAAAGTTTCATTTGAAAAGACTAAAATATTGACAAACATACAAAAACCACCAAAAAAGCTTCAAGTGGTAGAACAATACATTGACATAGTCAAAGAATTCAAATATCTTGGGGAATGGATCAGCTGGAACGCCCTAGAGAAAAACGCTATGGAATCTAGGAGAAATAAAGTTGAATTAGCCTTCCAAATTACCAAGGACCATACAACAAGAAGTCCCTCTCCTGGAATACAAAGATAAGGCATTATCATACGGTAATTAAACCAGAAGCCTTATATGCAGCTGAAACATTATCTCTCACAACCCAGGGCCCACTTGAAAGGCTGGAGATCAAAGAAAGAAAGATATTACGAAAAATCTTAGGCCCCAAATTCCGTAACAACTAATTACTCCACATCAGTAATGAAACTCTTTACCAAAAACCTGAAACACTATCAGACACAATAAGAAAATGGAGAATTGATTTTTATGGGCACATCCTCCGAATGGACAAAAATAGACTAAACAAAAAAATATTTGACTGCTTTCACAATAAAAGAGCCAAACCACTTTGGTTTAGAGAAACAGAGAAAGACATGACAGAACTACAAATCACTGACACTATGCTCATGGACAAAACAGTCAAAACAATAACCAAGGACAAGAAACAACGGTTCAAAAGCAAAGTCAAATCCAAGCGAACGATCCAAATATCTGAGGAAGAATGAAAAGCAAGATCACAACGAATGAAGCAATACTGGGCTATGAGGAAGGCACAGAACATTAAAAAGTGATTGATTTAGTGTATCCCAAAGTTGGGTAAAACAAATAAAGAAGAAGAATAATACTCCTTCGTAGCAAAGGACAATATAAAAAAATATAAAATCGAATATAATGCGTCAATATGTCACTGAAAAACACGACAGACTTCACGTCTCATTTTCCACCATTCAAACATACAACGAAATACTTTCTCTCACACGTTCATCCCTTACTGTCAGCAGCTTTGGTCTCGCTCAGGTCTAACCCCGAACACAGTCTTAGAACAGAAACTCGCCTACAGAGTAGAAGGCAAATGAAAAAAGTCAATTCTTATGAGCAGGCCTGAGACGTTGGAGCTCTTTCCTCTGGAAGCTGTTAAAAAAATACAACTCCTGTTTGTAACGGCAGACGTTCGTATATTCCGGCGCTGTGTTGGTCCTGCCTCTGTCGACGCATGTGTGTCTTGTCCTCGAATTAAGGTACGTTTGTCAAGCAAAATAATGCTGTTTCCAGTATGTAGAGGCAGGGCAGTGTCACCTGCGCTAACTGAATGAACGCCGGCCCTCAGGATTCTTTCTGTTTCAGCTTTTCGATTAATGTAATTGATTTCCTTACTTTCCTTTGTAGTCTGCATAATCTTGTAAATTCATTACGTGAAAACCCTCCCCATAGTGTTAGGTGGGGATAGACAAGGCCATAAAAAGAATTTGATTTCGACAGAATTTTGACAATTTTCTCAGAACAGAAAAGCTAGAGACTTTTTTGCGTGAATATTATCTATACGGTTATTCCAGGAACTTGTGTATCCCTAGGAACTTGACTGACACCGCTTCCTCCGCGATAGTGTCATATATCGTGACAGTAAGAGCATCAGAACTTATGAATCACATTGCGTGTTAGAAGTAGTTCTGACAACACATTACTTTATTAATTTTGTAATTAGACATTCTTCTTAGCTCAACATAATTAACAACGAACTTATAACTACAATTCTTTAAATAGTTGTTTACACAATTTTGGGAAGATTTAATTTGCATCAAGTACAATATTTAATTAAACTGTTTCTTTAACTTTAATTAAGAAAAATAAGAAAACAATAAATTATAAGATTGGAAAACGTTACAGTATGGAAAATGCAATTGATCTTTACGTGAGCCCATGTACTGCATAAGTATCTAACGTACCCTTACTGTGAACTTTCAAGTGACTGTCTACGCACTCAGGTGTTGCAAAAAAGTCTTCTTACTTGGATATTGTTTTATTATGAATGTATATTGATTTCCTTGATGACTCTTTACTTAAAGTTAAAAATATATGAAAGTAAAAATTATTTTAAACAATTTACTAAAATGTATATTTTATACATTATAACATTTACTATTTACTTAAAGTTAAAAACATTTGAAAATAAAAATTATTTTATAGGTTTTAGTAATAATAATGTTCACATTTTAATACACAACAATACATTGCTTAAGTAATTATGTAGAAAAATATATTTTAATTCAAATAATTTTTAATGTATACTTAACTGAGAAATTAATTTGTTCTTAAGTTATAGAAGTGAAATTAAATTGAAATGTTGAAAGATGTATTACGCCTTTTAATGACATTTCAGGTTACTAACATCCATAAAGGATCCCTTCTTGATACAGTACCGAGGAATAATTTATGCAGCCTTCAAAGAGGAAGACCTTAGTCTCGAACGTATACAGAGCGCTCCATTCCTTGACTGATTATTTTGAAATGGAGGAACATTTCTAAGGAGCTCGTCTTTAGAACCGCCTTTATTGGATTCCCGGGGAAATGTCTCCCTTTGTTGGAAAATTATCATGTTGCAAGACTTTAATTTATACCCCTTCCTTTGGTTCGTCTCCCGAGACAGCCGCGAGATTGGGTTGCACCCCACCCCACCCCACCCCCTTAGCCCACCCATTTCTCTACCCTTCATTTTCATTGTAAAGATATTATATGGCAAATCCAATATAGCCTTTACAAACTAATTAAAATATTAATCATTTTTTAGTAATGGAAGCTTCTCGAGAATTTGAATAATGAAATGTATACAAAATTATCAATTTTTGTTTGAAATATGACTTTGAAGGATGAAATTATCTAAAAATCACAAATAATAATTTTTGTAATCTTGTTTTGTTATTACAAAATAATAGAATACAAAAGTAAGTATTTGATCTGGAAACTTGCATACCATAATTATATTATTGCGAGCAATTTAACTTCAAAAAATATACGTAACAATTTAGTCACGCGGTTAAATTTTAATACGATTCATGTTTACAAGGAAATTAATTTTATTTACCTATTTGTCATTTGACTTAATTAAATTTTGACTCACAAAATGATATAAAATAATTTATAAATATACCAATAGTTCTTTACCTGCATTAGATAAAACCTGGTATGCAAGATTTTAAACCATTTTACGAAAAGTATTTGAATATTTTAATTATAAAATTACGAGAAATTTATTCTGTAGGCTTTGTTATGTGTAAATGTAGACTAATCAAAATAGAAAAATGAGCTTCGAAAGCTTCAAAAATGAACGATAAAGAGTGCCAGAGTGTATTTAATGTTTCTAAAGAATACTGTCCTTTATTACCTTGTTTCAGTTATATTAGTTATCTTGGTTTTTAAAAATTCTGTCTTAGATTTTGTTATCTTTACGAATGTTAAAGATAATTTATATTTAATTATAATTTAGGAATCTTACTTTTTCTAAACTAATTTATTTGCTACAAATTACTATGATTGAAACTTGTTACTAATATATTTTCCATAATTTGCTGTGCCATGTTTTTATTTGAATATTTTTAACATTTATGTTTAGGGTAAAAACAAAAATAATTAGGATGTGTTCCCATTGCTTAGAAAATAACCTGGCATAATTTGTTTAAAAAATCAAACCATAAATTCTATTAAATATAATTTATTTTGAAAACGAATTCAGAAGATAATTTTTTCACATTTATTTTGAAAATTAACTATTTCATAACATAGACAGAGGACACATTTTGGTAAACGATATTTTCCCACGTAAATACAGCAACGCTGATGTTAATTCAATGTTATTCTAAAATTAACGGAACTGCTAATTGAAACATTTGTTTGCCTGATAAATTGCCCATATTTAATTAACAACAAAATATAAATTAACGTGAACAATAACACGCCCTACGAATTCCCCAAATATGTAAATCTAATATTATAACTCGTAGATTTATCACGGGTCCACACACATAACCTTTTGGAATGTTCTGTATTTACAAACGTGTTTTCATTTCTAAACACAACGACCTGGCAAAAGCCGCGCCAATTCCATTTCAATTGTAAAACATAAAACTTACATTTGTAAAGATGTCGGACAGTTTGGCCAGATTTACGTTCTATTTACAACTAAACGACAGAAACGGACACCGCCATTTTAAACCAATTTGTACAAATTAACGCGCCAGGCCTGGACAATTACTATTGGCAGTTATTCAAATGGATTTGTTTGACAACTGCAGTTAGTGACAGCAAGTGTGACATCTGGTGGTTGTCAACTCATTTTATTATAAAAATAATGCTTAATAAACAGCTGGTAGAAATTGACTATTAGGCCTACATGATATTCCGAATGTTTGAACATCACTGATGAGAATTATTTCCCTATTTATTTTATTATATTTTATTATTTTTTTAAATTGAATTGATTATTTATTTTTTTAATATAATTGTTCAAGTAAAGTATTCATTGAAAAGATTGACGCAAAAATTATATTTACATTCTCGCTACAAAAAGCATAAACAGAAATTTTGGTGGCCGTGAAAAAAATCTAATTTAAGATTTTGTTAAATTTATTCATTTTCTGGACCGCTGAATCCAAAAATTGGTTTGAATTTGAGTCTATCTGTCTGAGTGGTGTGTGTGTGTGTGTGTGTGTGTGTGTGTGTGTGTGTGTGTGTGTGTGTGTGTGTGTGTGTGTGTGTGTGTGTGTGTGTGTGTGTGTGTTTTAACACTCTTGCGTTTGTAATTTCTGTCCGATTTGATTCAAACTTTGCACGAGAATCGGTTTTGGTAACTGCTTGGATAAATTTGTTAACTAGCAAAATTCATTACACAGTTTTAAAACAGCGGTGGTCAAGGTTCATTTTCATATTTTCAAATGATTGAAAGTTTATAATGCTGATTATGACGGTGAAATTTTAATTAAAAAAATATAATAGCTAAAAAAAATATTTTTCAAAATTAGCTTCCATCATACCAGTAAGACAACTGTGGCAGCGATTATTTTTGACTATTATTTCTTGATTTTTGTTTTATTAACATTTCAGCATAGAATCAAAAATTATGTCTTGGAGACGTATGATTACAAAATTTACAAAAATCCTACAAAATTTACATTTGTATTCTCGATGCTGAAGAACAATTTAATTAGAGTTCAATAGAGTTCATAGCTACATCATAGAAATCGAATAAATGTGATTAAATCTTTAGACCTTACTCAAACGTTCCGTACATCCTAAACGTTCGCTAGAAATTCCTAACACATTTGAAAATTAACTTTACATATAAAACAACTAAATTCCTACGTGATTGATACCAAATTTATCTATTCTTTATACAAAACATGACTGTTGAACTAAATTGAGTTTCACCTGAACATCAAAACTTTCCCCAAGTTTGACATTTTAAGTGCAGCTTTTCGAACAGTTGAAGAAGTATACCAAAACTAGAGTGATTTACAATAATTAAACGATTAGTATTTCAGATAAGAAAAGTTATTTTTAAATCAATTATCCAAGAACATGTATTTCCGTTATCACTTTACTATAATAAAAGACAAATAAATATTGCTATTTGAAGAAGCACACAGAAAATTCAGTTACAGTAACTCAAACAATAGATACCCAACCTGAGTTACATCGCTTCTTAACTAGGAGAATATAAGATAGAGAGCCAACATTATGCGATGCTTTTAATTGATAGTTACTGAAGCGCGTTAAGCTGTCACCAAACAATGTCACGGAAGTTTGTAAATTACATAAGATTTATCCAAATATTAAGTGGACTCATTGTTAGAGTTTAGAAACAACGAACTAGATTCGATATTTGCAGGAGGTTTACTGTAAACTTACAACTTGAAACCATTGTTTGCACTAAACAATTAAAGTGTACTATAATCACTAGAAGTTTACCACTGACTATTGCATGTCAGCCTGATAAAACTTAACCTATTTTAGCTTTTAGTTGTGACAATGCACTGAGTTAAAATATAAATATATTATTTTATTAACCAAAAGAGTTTAGTTTTTTAAAGTTTCTTCTTTTCTACTACTACTTCTCTTCTTCTTCTTCTTCTTCTTCTTTTCTTCTGGTGCCTTTTTGTTCCGAATATTGGCGACCATCCTGGGTATGATAACTGTTCATGATTGCTCCGAAAAGTTCGGTGGTAGTTTATGAGAACCATGTCCTTATGTTTTTGAGCCATGATATCCTTCTTTTTCCTGTCCCTTTTTTACCACAGACTTTTCCTTATAGATCGGATTTCAGAAGGCGGTATTTGTTTTCGTTTCTCGTATGTCCAAGATATTCAAGTTTTCTTCTCTCGATTGAGTTCACCTAGGTCTGTCTTCAGTCGTTTCATCACTGCTCTGTTGGTCACTCTGCCTACCCAGTTGTTGAAAAACAAAATAATAAATTTCGACCAATTTTAAGATTTGTATTATTTTTAATATTTTCATAAATTCATATCCAAATTAGGTTTGTAAAACAAAAACAACTTTGTAGAAATTAACGATAACTTACCAAAGCTTTTATTTAATTGTTTTTTAATATCTGTAAATATTGGTCAATACAAATTTCAATCAAAACTTAGTTTTTATTATTTTTTTTAATCTGTAGTTGTTAAGTTGTTATTTTCTATTTTTTTATAATCAAATTTAGACATACCACATAACTATAAATAGGATACTTAAGAGTTTTTGTTGTATACATCATTTTGATATGTACGGACTACAACTTTAAAAAATTGACAGATTTTTAAAAAAATTTCTAGTCATGTAGAATAAGAGTTTTAAATTTTATTTTAAAATTAAATAGTTGTAACATGATTAAATATGATTAAATACAAAAAACAGTAAAAAACCTTACCACAGAACAAAACAACTGGTTTTATGTAAAACCTACAAAATGTTTTAAGTGTTCTATTCTTTTATACTTCGATATCTAGAGATTCCATGCTATCTATGCTACCGGTATGTTCATTAAAATAAAATAGCTTAACTAATTTATAAGTTTTTATTTTAAATTACGTAATTTATGTTCCTGAAAGATTTTTTTTGTTTTGTCTGCACTACTCTTGTCTGAAGAATTGTATACATCTTTGCACAGATGTATACGTAGGCATACAGTAGCCTATTAGTTTTTTTTTTTTTACAGTTCCATAATTGAAATGATTTTATGAGACTTTATGATGCCCTGATTGGTGTCAATAATGTTATATTCTTACAAACCAGCTGAATTTAAACGTCTACATTATTGTAACTTTGAAGTAATAATTATTACATAACCACAGTATAACAAGTCTAAACATAATGAAAATTATCACTGCTCGCAGTTGTCTTGTTGACGTAATAAAAACTATTTTTTTTTAAAAGTAAAAACTTCGCGTAAACGGATATTTCGATACACAAAAACACCAAATTTAGTTTAACAATTGAAATTCAGGAGTTCTCGCTTATCAAAATTTGTTTATCCGTTTCAAAACCATACCCATTTTATTTAATCTGTTTTAAATATTTGTTTCCATTTTTTTGATAAAATTTGTACAGGTTGGCTTTATAAATTTTCCAATTTGACACAAGTAGGCTACAAAAGTAGACATTAACTGCTTCCTTGCAAAATTCGATAAAATATTACTATGTCTGGTAATGTGGCAAATGTTTTCGAATTAATTACTGTTAGTTTAATAGAAATGTTATAAGGAAAATTGGGGATGTGAAATAACTTAGAGATTTATTAACTTAGATAATCGTTTTTCCTTCGACAATACCGTGTTATAAGTTAGAGATCGATCTGTGTAATAAGATAGAGCTTTCGCACTGTGTATTAACTTAGAGACTATAGGTACTGTCGAAGAAAAACCAAATCTCTAAGTTAATAAATCTCTAAGCTATTACACCTTCCCGGAAAATTTTGCAATTTGGTATATTTACGTTTTATAATATGAATTTTAAGATAAATTAATTCCTCATTAAGGAATCATAATCGCCATGTCCAATAAAAAAAATCCTAGAATACGAAATTTAAAATATTACAAATTGTTTGCTTAATACTGTCTCAGAGAAAGCTGGAAAAATATTTCTATTGATAATGAATTTTAAGGTACAATGGAAATTAATAGCAATTAACTTGCTTCACTTCTATGCCTAAGGGAATGTAGCCCAATTAAAAAACCTAACTTTATGAAATTAATTACCAGTAAATTTATTTTGTTACAATATTTTCACTACAATGTAATACATCAAACTTCATACATTCATTAATTACAAAGTTGTGTTAATTAAACTATAGAGGTAACCTCCGAACACAATTATCTCAGGGTGATACAATAACAGAGCCAAATTAATTGTAGGCATTAGACAAATATAATTGGCAGTTATTCAGATTGGTCTGTTAGCCGGATTGGCAGGAAATGTTGTACCATGTTTCTAATGGCTATTAGACCTTGGTTTGCGGGGAAGGTGGACATAACTTACTAAGGGTTGGATCGTTGCGCTGCGTATTACATTGCTTCAATCAATAAATAATTGCTTGCTTCTTGTTTTACACCAACAAACACGGTCAGTTCAATTATCTTACTTTTTCAAATTTATAAAGGATAATCAGTAAAGACCGAATAAAAAAATAGGCAAAATTTATTTTTCATCGGAATAAAAAAAAATATAATAAAATGGAAACTTACTAATCATGATATTATTAAAAGTCAAAAATTATACATTAATATATGTTTATCGATAGTAATCTTAATTATTAGTCTAATATTTGAAACTATCCGGATTGTGTGATTGAAACTATTTAACAGAGAACACAAAATATTTTGTAAAATGTACGAGAGAAAAATGTTAAAGGAAATAAATCTGTAATTAATTTTTCATTTAAATTTTAGGTAGAAAAAATAATAAATTATAGATTTTTGAAAACATTGAATTATAACATAATTTGAAATGAAGTGTAAGAATTTTGCTTTTGATTCTTATAGGAATGTTGTTATTAGTAGGCTAATAATAATTCTGATAATAATAATAGTCTGCAAGGGGAGCAGACTAGTGGCACATATTGAGAGGGTTTAGACGTCTCTTGCGGTACCCGAGTTTAACACACACTTACACTTACAACACTACACTTACGACATTTTTAAGTGGTTTTCACTATATGTATATATAGACCTACTGAAAACCACGCAAAATTTTCCTTAACCCTTTTTAAGTTCAGCTTGGTGATTATAATGAAATTTAAAATGCTAATTTATGCGGATTTTAAAAATGATAAAAATAGTAAAATTAGAATTTCAAAAACGTTTAAAAATAAAAAAATTGGCTTGTAACACTTTTAGTAGGCAACATTCTGAAGAAGAACAAATTTTGTTGGGCAATGAACTTGTCATACATTAAGAACTAGCAATATATATATATATATATATATATATATATATATATATATATATATATATATATATATATATATATATATATATATATATATATATATATATACTGTATAGCAATTTTTAACTAAATTTGACAAAATAATTCTAATCTATAAAGTGCTGACATTTACAATTTTTAATAACTTCTAAATACTTGAAATAGAAAACGAATGTTCATTTAAGATCTTACGTATTTAGTAATTATAAGTACTGTGATGGCTGTTGTAGTGTGACAGTAGTATTTATCGGATTGAGAAATTTCTCTGCTTTACATTCGTGGTGGAATTTTTAAATAGGTCACCTCTTCTAGAAATATGTATTTCAAAATATTTGTCTGATTATTCAAAACGATTTTGTCACTAGCCTATTCAAAATATTTGATTAATTTACTTATTTTCAAAACTATTGATATAATGTACATTTCGAATTATAATTAAAACTCTACCACAAACTGAACCAGTTTTGTCATCAACCGATACAACCTGTTGTCCAGCTGTTGTAGATCCTCTGTGATCCTTGGGACAACCGGTGCAGTAAAACAAGGGAATAGGCAACATAATCCTGAAATACAACTTTGGTAAAATACTTTCCCACAGATCAACACATCTACAGTGTCCAAATGAAATCAATAGGTATCCAGTTTTGGAAGTGACCAGCGCCGGAAGGTCATGGGGCACCTACGTTTCCCAGCTAGGCCAGGTACAACCCTCAGCGGGTATAACTAGTTCCGTGGAGGATTGCAAGTCGGATCAGAAATCCTTTAGGCCTACCCCTTAACATCAAAGAGGTAAGTGCATATACTATTAGTTTGTTTTCGCTCAAAAGTTTACTCATTATATTGGTAAACATTATTTTTATTGTAAAAAGTGTAATTATATAAGTTGATAATACCAAAGTTGATATTACAAACTTTTACAATATTTTTGTAACTGCATAATTATGGCTAAAGCAGACTAAATATTTATTTTAACTGTATATTTAAGAGCTGTCTAACTCTTTAACTATGTATTTATTGCAAGACTAAGTAATTATTTGTATATTTATTTTAAGCGCCAAGTATTTAATTGTGTATTTATTTCAAAACAAAGTTAAGTTCAATCAGAAGTAAAATAAATCGTTATGAGTCTTGTAAAATAATTGTTTCCTTTTTTAAAAGCGTAAGAAACATTTTATTATATTTATGGAACTACATTTTTAATTTAATTACTAAATAATCTATTACATTTAAGTCCGTTTAATAAATTCATTAGCATCAAAATTTTAGGTTGTGTTAGAAATATGTGTTAACACAATTTAAAATAATATTACAAACTTTATTCAAAAATATAAGTTATTGATTGCTTATAAATGTTCCGTTTATTAAACGTTTTGTATTTGAAGTTTTAACAATTATTATCATTCTTACAAAAATAAAACAAACCGGTAACATTCAAAAACATTCCTGTAGTTATTGTGAAAATATCTGTCATGATAATTATCTAAATTTAATTGGAAAACAAAATGCTCTTGGCTACACCAGCTGGCCTTTATCTGAACAAACAAAAAACATTGCACTGAAATAATATTTATAAATTAATTACTTCTAAATATTTTAGAGTTACAATCTTGAAATCTTAAGACTTAAGTTGAGCATAATAAATAATTTATAGTTATAATTATAGAAATAAAAAAGGGTTTCAACACAAAATTTAAATTTTAAGCGCCAAGTATTTAATTGTGTATTTATTTCAAAACAAAGTTAAGTTCAATCAGAAGTAAAATAAATCGTTATGAATCTTGTAAAATAATTGTTACCTTTTTTAAAAACGTAAGAAACATTTTATTATATTTATGGAACTACATTTTTGTTATAAGAAGTTTTATGTTATGTTTTATTTTTTATTTTTTTACAAAAAATAGGTGTGTATCCATAACTTACATACTGTCTTAGTTTTAAAGGTAATTGGCATCAAATTGCAACTCATATTAGATAAAATAAAATATAAAAATCGTTTTTATCTTTAATGGAAAAATTGAAATATTTACTTACAATTCATCCGTTGCTATACTACAAGATGTGTTTTAAACCATTAAAAAATAATTGTTAACTTGTTCATGACAATATATTTTGTCTATTGTAAATTAAAATATATTTTAAATAATTGAATTTGATTAAAGAAAACCAATTTCACGGGAATTTGTTCTAAATGTTAAATTTAAAAATTAAATTGTTAATACTTTTCTTTTAGCTATTACTATCTATTCATTTTAGCCTAAAGTTGTAGCTAGTATTTTAGCCGAAAATTCCATCGTTTTCAGCATACGTTAATACAATCAAAATTCAAATCGGTTGAACTGTTTCAGAAATATATGCTAAGTAAAATAACTTACATAGGGCTAATGAATACGTTTAGCAACAATGTGACTACATGTTTTTTCTTCTGTTTGCACTATTTCATTGTAAAAAATGAGTAATATCAACTTGAAATGCCAACCATTTGTTTTAAATCAATGCCTCTTAATAAAATACCATGTGGCGTTTATGTTGACATATTTTTTTAACCTCAACACGTTTTCGCATTTAGCACTAATATCGCTTTACAATTTTTTTTGTTGTAATGTTTAACATATGTTTTTACGTGCAGGCTAGCTAGTGAGCCATTGAGCCGATTTCAGTTCGGTTTTACCAAATTGATACATTTTTTTTTTTTTAAAACGATACAAGATATGGTTATCAACTCTAAGTTATCATTATATTTTTACTGTGTCTTATATGTGAGTATCATAGTGAACAAAACAGAACCTTTGAAAATTGTCTTATATTTTAGTAATGAATGTGTCTTTTCTAAAAACATTTAAGACAACTTTGATATTGTAGGCTATTTATTTAATGAAATTTCACCAATGAACACGTTCCACATAGTAAGCTTCTTATTTAATAAATTAATCTGCTATTGGTTTTATTAAGGCCTATTTATAAGTTGTTTAATTCTGAAGGTAATTTATTTAGTTTTTCAATAAATGCATGAAAATAAACTGAGTACTTCCTGTCGCATAAGTAAGAACAACATTATTTACACTTTTAAATTACAGCATAACATAAGGTCCTAAAGGTTAAATGTTAAAATTCTCAAAATTTATTTATTTTGTTTGAAAATATTTTTACGAACTGTTTAAGAAAAGAATAAATGTGTTTATCGTATAGGGTAATATGTTTTTAAAAGTCTCCACCTTAACCATTATAGCACACTTTAGACTTTTTAAATACGGAATTGTTTTGTTTGCTTTTACTAATTTCTTCTAATTTAATTGTTTTTTTATTACATTTTTATAAAAAACAAAAACAAAACATTATAGGTTTACCATAGGCTAGAATAATTATTTTAGTCATTTTAGTAAAAAATCTTTTCAAAAATTTAATTAAAAAAATTGATTGAATTTCATATTTTTCTCTATATTTCAAACATTTTTTTCTATTCCTTCTGCATAATTACTATCAAAAACCAAAACATAAATGTAATAGGCCCTATCATAATAGCCCTATGACTTTAGGTTTAGTAGGCATATTTAGACTTTACGTAAAAATATGCATCCATAAAACATTTTAATTCGTCACGAAGTTATAATATTTTTTTTTGGTTTAAACAATAAAAACACTAATAAAGATAAATCACACTTACAAGTAAAACAATTAACTACAGGCTAATAAGTAAAAATATTTTAAAAGAAAAATAAACCTGCTTTTATTTTTATAATTAAAAAGGGGTTTACCTCGCCCTCTCCTTCCCCATGTGATCATAGGTAGAGCTTTCTTAAAACTGGTAAGAGTTATTGGTAGTTTTGTTCTTTTCTTTTAATAAATTATGGTTTTCTGCATACATTGTTTATGTCAAAATTATATTTCTGACAATTTTCTTGTACTAAATGCTTGCAATATATTTTTTCATTACAAAAAATATCATTAAAATATTCAAGATTCTAGTCTTAAAGTATAGCATGACAAGCTAATAACAAATCATAATATTATCTTTTAGTTCCAGATAAAACTGTACCTAATTGCTGAAAACTCAACTTGCGGAAAATCAACAAAAAGATAGTCAATAAAATTAGTTCTTACTTTTAGTTCAATACAGATTAGCCAATAGTTAAAAGTGAAATATTAAAACAGACTAGTTTGGTTTATCATAAGTAACAATATGGTGTGAACTATACTATATGACACACAGATATTTAAATGAATGAGTATTGAAGTTTACCGCTGTTGACCCTCTGAAAGTTACATTTACGTTATTGAATCCATCACCAGAAATATTCTTGTTTGCATAGTTATCGAATTAAAAAGCTATACAAATTATAGGGCCTATATCATTTTAAAGAGAAGATTTTTAACTAAAGAATAGAACACACACAAAAAATAATAAAAATTGCATTTTCCGGCAATTTTTAGCAAAGTGACCCCCATAAAATTAGGTTTAAATTTAGATCAGCCCACAAATAATAAATAATTAAACCGTCTACAGATAATTTATAATAATAATACTACTTAAACCAGCAAAACAAAAGCAGAAATTAAAATTAATTTCATAGTACAAAATAAATACTAGACTATAATTAGATGTACAAATCCAAAAAACATTCACCTGTACATTTAAAACTCCACCAAATTATATACTAATTCGAATATAGGTTAAGTAATTCAAAAATAAAGTTTTCTAATTGTAGTAAAAAAGTATAGTACTATATAAAAGTGTATTTATTACCACAGATTTTAATATTTTGTGGAATTATTTTTAAAAGATTTAGAGTTACTTAAAATTTGTAATTTGTCAAATTGGGTTTTGTCAGAAACACGTCAATTTTATTCTTGATAATTCCTGTCTTAATGCCTGTGTTACATTTCATGTAAACTAGACATTTCTGAAACAGCAAAGATATGCATATTTTTCTCTGTGAAAATAACTGGTTTTAAGTTTGTGTAAAATAGCACTCCCCATATTGTAGTCTAAGTAAGTTTCGATTGCATGCAAACATATGAAAAATACGAATGATTTGCAGTGGCTTTGAATATGAGCTTTACAATTTAAGCTGGACCTGGCGTGTAACCCCAAATAGGCTTTATGTGTTTTGAATGACGTCAACTTGATCCACTAGTCCAAACAATAATAATTATTTTTACAATACACATCATGGTACGTCAATGAATAAGATAAAAATAAACTACGTTTTGGCAATATTAAAAAAATTAATAATTTTTTGTCTGAATGTAAATTCAGACCTTTTACATTGATTCAGTCACACTAGAGTAAAAACAAATTCGCCTATTTGCCTAGATTTAAATGAAATAATATTTCGATAGCCTATAGGCGAGGAGAGACTTGGTTGAATGGCTTTTAGTTAATTATAGGGCGTTTCAAACTACTATCAAAATGAAACTATTCACATTCTGTGGTTATTAGCTTCGAAACAAATTTTTGATTGTTAGAGGTAACAATTAATGACTTTAAATTACATTAGGTCAGTGAGTAACTTGTAAGTTGAGAATATTGTAGGTAAATAAAAGCTACTGATAAAATTACGGATAATTGGGTTGTGGTTTAAATGTTTAGAAACTAAAGTAAACAAATACTTCAACAGAGAATTAGTTCAGAGGCTTTCAGTGAAATTAGTTTACAATTAATGGGCCAACACAACCACATAAATCGTGCGCTAACCTTCTCAGCCTTAATCACGTCTAATTACGCTATTATTAAAAAGATGCTCATACGGGGCACATAGGACACTGAAAACCTCTCGAAAAAATTCAAACAACATGTATTTAGTCAATTAACATTAAAGTCGCAAATACAAATAACTTCTTTTTTATTTTATTTATTTATTTTAATTTTTTCACTCTACAAAAAAATGAACTGTAGCTGCTGATGTTGCAAATGTAACTCGCTAACAAACCAAAAATTGAGTACTGGGATTTAATTAGAACCTATTTGAATTAATTTAGGCCTAATTGGGTTAAACCATAATTTTTAAGTTCAGTCTACTGACTATCCAAATTAAAGGAAGACGGGTCTTATAGAAATTAGGCACATAATTTACAGTTTTTCGAGCTCTGTCGTCTTTAGGTATATTAATTTCTTCCTAAAAGTCGAAGTACATTGTAAACGTTTTATTATTGATCCCTTTCCTTTTCAACTTCCTTATTTTGAAGAAACATAGACGATTTTCCTATAAACTTATTTGTGTACTGCTATAAATGCATGTAGACTTTAATATCAAAATCCAATAAACAACAGCCGCATAGGAGCCTACTTCCGTTAGCCTTGGCTTGGCTGAATGAACGCAGCGAGGGTAGGTAGACTTCATGCTACATTCTCGGTGCGACTCATTTTGCTGAAGATAATGTTTTGAACTTAGATTGCACAAGTTGGAACAGACTTAGACTTAGTCCGTGCACAATACATTTAATCCTGAGGGAATCAGACCAAGACGATTCAGATAAAACTTTAGTTTCCAACTTCTGTCATTATAGCATCTCAAATTATTCAAAATAGGGGATGTTTTGGTAAGGTTACAGCGTGGGGAAAAGAGAATGTCAATTGGCACTCCCTAGAGAGACAGAGACAAACAATCTCACAAACGCTGCAGTAGGCTACAAGATAACAGTTAGCACATTCCAATCGTCGTTTGTAATAAGGTCACAGTTTTTTTGTTTCTCGATGTGTGTTAACAAACCACAAAAAATAATTTCAATTTACTTTTAATTTATTCGCTGCAACCTCAGCTAGTTCACATAAATATTTTAATAATAATCTGCCTATTTGAAAAAAAGCAGAAAGTTTCATCTTTCTTCGTATATACTATAGCTTGTTCCCTGCCAGGACCCTGGATAAAACTACGCATGCGCTGGTGAGAAAACTGCTTTTATTGGTACACTGCATCCCCTCCACAGCTTCCTCATTTATTCTGTTGTTCTCTCGTTCACCATTTTACTCTCTGCCTTCCCTTTCAATTCGTTAGCAAACAAAACATCCCTTACCTAACACTTTTCCACTACATGGTTTATTTATTTTAATATTGAGGTCTGCATTTTCTTTATCTTCTATAAGTTTTTTAAAATCATTTTTACATACTTATTATGTTTTTTTAATATTTACCAGTACAGTAAACCTAGACTAGTTTTGACCTATTTCAGGTTCCTAATAAAAACAGTGTAAGGATCTCAAAAAGTTACTCGTTTTCAACGAAAAAATCCGTTGTTTTTTCGTTGAGCCTGTTCAAAAAATAGGCTCAATGAAAAAAAACAATTCAAAACGACAAATAAAATACAAGTTTATTTTTCTTTAAGAATAAAAAATATAGTGTAAATAAAACAGTATATTTGTTTATAATTATACTAAATATTTAAGAACCTCTGGCTTTTAGCCTACAAAAATTTGAAACAATATGATTAATATGGAGCCTAACAAAAGCATAGTTTCGCACCCGATAGGCCTATACCGGTAATTTTTCTAATAAACAAAACAATAGGCCGATAAATTAGGTTTTTAATGTGCTACTAAAAGGATAAGCTAGATTTAAAAATGTAGAATGTAGCTGTCACACTGACGTGAATTAAGTGAATTTTCAAATAAGGTACAAAATGTGAACAGCAGCACATAGGTCCTATTTTAAACGAACGTTTTCGTGTACAATAATCAACTTACAGGCTAACAAAATCCAATCTATTTTTGTTTTGTTTTTAGTCTCTATTGTAGCTATGAAATTATCTGGTATTTATAGGATGTAAGTTAGAATAACGATAATTTAAAAACTTAAGCCAAAATGTAACTTTTCATTGTAAGCTTTCTCGTTTTTAAAAATCTGATAAATTCAAATTGAAATTTATTTTATTTTTTTTTACCTGCGATAGCCTATAAACAAAAATGACCTTTGTATGATTCATAAAATTTAAAATGTTTAAGAATTATACATAGCTTATTTAGGCTAAGCTGCCAGTTTGTCACTAATACCATATATATTTATTTATCATGCGCCAGCGGATAAACTATTTACAAGAATAATATAAACGACAGTCCTGCATGCTTAAAATATTACAGGCCTAAATCAATTATATATCAGATTAGGGCCTATATATATATATATATAATAATATTATTATATATAATCTATTATATATATAATATATATAATAATAATAATAATAATAATAATATATATATATATATATATATATATATATATATATATATATATATAGGCTATATGTATTAACGTTCAACTATTGTGCACACTTGGGCTAATGCAGACGATGGGATGATTTATAGCGTATGAAAATGATAAGCCCTGGCCGGGAATCGAACCCGGGTCCTCGGGGTGTAAGCCCAGTACGCTATCAACTAGGTCACCTAGGCGGCCTATCAAATAATAATAAAACAGTGGTATTTGACATAATACAAGTAAGGAATAAATAATGCAGAAAGTCACTACCGACAAACTCAAACTATTTTAAGTTATATTGTAACTTATTATTATGTTATGGCTAGTAAAAAAATAGCCTGTGTTAATAATTAACAAACTACTTCTAAAAAATGTAGTATATTAAAATTCCTTGGCCGCTTCGGTGGCCTAGTGGATAGCGTACTAGGCTTTCACCCCGAGGACCCGGGTTCGATTCCCGGCGAGGGCTTGGCATTTTCATACGTTATAAATCATCCCATTGTCTGCATTAGCCCAAGTGTGCACAACAGTCGGACGTTAAAAAAAAAATCCTGAAGCACGTCTTAAGTTGCAAGCTAATATCTAAGAAACAATAAGTCACACAAAACGTACACCAAATCCGTAGAAGTAGATATAGCCTTCATTGTATGACAATTTCTTCATTGTCAGCTTGTTAGTCCTAAAATTGCCGAAACTGTCAGCTTAAATTGTTAGCAAGTTATAATCGTAAAATAACATACGATTTTACATATTCCTTTACTTTTTCCAGTTCATTTTATATGTAGGTTTTAATAAATCCTTCTTACAGGCCTGCCCAGTTCCTTTTGTTTCCTTATCTTGAAGAGTTGATCCAAAGGAACTCTTTTAACATGTCACTGTATTGTTAGCAAGCAAAATTAAATTCTAACCAAGCATGTGTAAGAGACACACAAACATTTCTTTAAAAAAACCTATTAGCCTATAGGCCTATTGTTGTGCTACTATTACACCCATTGTAATTTATCACTATTACCTCGGCTACAGGCTTATCTCAATACAGAAAATAAAATGGTGAACAATCAGTTGCAGGATTTTTTTTAATGTAGGCTTAAATTTATTTCAAAATGAATCTGTTATTCATTTAGGCTAGGATCAATAAACAAAAGGAAATTCTGAAATGTTGGTGTAAGGCTAAAAACTTAGCCTAGGCCACTCACGATTGGTAAGAACAATATTAATGAGTAGGGCCTAAATTGGTTACTAAATAGTAACCAATTTTAGTAGGCATTTTTTGTACTACAGAATGTAAATAGGCCCATCAAAATAATAAATCGATTAATTTTTATTATGCGTATTTAGGTTAAGTTCATTTTAAAATGTTTCTTCTATTGAATGCATTTATCTGAAAACTATCAAAAGTAACAACATTATCAAATTAAATGATAATTAATTTTGGTAGGCCTAATTTTCATATGTAAATGTAATATGTTTGTGTTTTCTCAGCTCTACAATAGCCTAGAACTAATTTTAAAATTAATTTGATTGCCGACAAATTTTTAAATTCATTCATATTCATTTTTTCGTAAATAGCATCCTAGACTATAATTATTGCTTAAATTGGCCAAATTTTAATAGTCTATTGAATGACAAATAATTACTGCCCTATTAGCATTGTCATGGGGAAAAATGAACAATCAGAGCAGCCACTGCTATAAAATTCAGCCCTGAGACAGTAAAATTTTGTAACAACCACACAAACACATTTTGAGTGTTTGTTAAAAAGTAAGTATAGTTAGCCTATATAGGCTAATAAGCAACTATGTCACTTGTTTATGTCCGATTTGAACTTTGGACGAAAATTGACTTTCGTAATTGCTTGGGTAATTTCGTTACTAAGAAAATTTTTCAAAAATGACGAAATTCAAAATTGTTTAAATACATAACTTATTTCAAATTTTCTTTTAAAAATCTTACTTCACCAGCTTTAGAATTTGCATAGTTAGTATCACTTTAAATTGTCATACTTTTTTGAAAATACGTAAATGAATACAAAGGATCAATTTCCTAACCAATATAGGATTTATCCAAAATATTGCCAAAGCTGAGTATGTTTTCGCATATTAAAATGTTCGTTTGTGGTTTTGGAAAAATTCATTGATACTGCAGATTTCCGCGATTATTCGGTAATTCAGGCTACGTGTAATTCGGGGCGAACCTACTTCAAACATATTGTTAAACTCTCGCTCACCCTTTCTCTCTCTCTCTCTCTCTCTCTCTCTCTCTCTCTCTCTCTCTCTCTCTCTCTCTCTCTCTCTCTCTCTCTCCCTTTCTCTCTCTCTCTCCCTCCCAAATCCCTTCTCTTCTTAAACATAAAATAAAGGAAGGAACAGAATATTTACATAGTTATAAAACAGGATTACAGTATACTTGCCGGTAAAATCCACATAATATATGTACGTTATACGATATTCAACCCTTATTTGAAGAGGGTTTTAGCTGAAAGTTGGGTTAGTTATAAAAATAGTTTACAAAATAATGAAACTCTAATAAAATAAAGTGTCGGTTTTTAAAAATAAAGCTTTTAGGCCATAAGAGAATATATTCAATAGTTTTATTAAATTTAATTAACCTAAATAAATAATAAATAAACGTAAATAAATATACAGTATTTTATTTAAACTAATGACGAAAAGATTTTTATTATTTAAACTTCTCTTAAGCCTAGGCTATATGACTACATTTGAACCGATTAGTGTAAGTGGTCTCATTTTATTTAGTCTATAGCTTTTTATTATAAAAGTACAAAGTAAGTTCGAATTAATCGAGTTGTCTCGCTAACTTAATTAGGCTAATGCAAATTTAAAAAATAAAATAAGTAAATTAAAAATATCAAACCACATTAACGTAGGCTATATATAATATAAACAACATACGAATATTTTTGGATTTTTTGTTTTACGAAAAAAAAATATATTTTTTGTTTTACTTTATTGAAAAAGAAGTCATATTTCAACTACCGTTATCAGTACTGAAATCTGAATAAATTACCATTTAAAATTTTAAAATAGGCTACTTTTTTCAATACGAAAATTAACCCTGACCGAAATTAGTTTTTTTAGTATAGTCATCATTGTAACTGAAAATCTAAAAATGTTAATTTACGCAAATTTCGACGATAGTTACAATGCTGAGAGTTTTTTCAGTAGCCTATAGGCTATAATAAATAGACTAAGAGAAAATGATGTGATTTTTGAAATTTCAATAGCTGCCTTCTAAAAAGTTACTACGGATTTTTTTGCATTAAAAATTTCTCCAAGCAATTCCAAAATTAAATTTTCTGTCAAGATGTTCGTGTCAAATCGGACCAAAACAAAACACATTAAAACGGGAAATTTCCTGTGGGTAAATTAATATTAATCTGTATAAAAAAAGAAATAGGCCTATATAATAAAAAGTAATAAAAAATTAACGATCAGATGTATAAAATTTAACTAGAGTTGCTTCAAGGTTATACGTAGCCTTTGTAAACACAGGCTATCAGCTAAAGGTAAACAAACTGCTCAGCGATCGAGCTGGGCTTGGAAAAACAAATTGGTCCTTACAAGTTTAAAGTGGCCTAAAATCGAATCTTTCAGTTTTAAAAAATGTTACTTAGGCTATACCAGTAATACAAAGAATTGTCAAATTAAATAAAAAGTAGTTTTAAATTTGTTTTATGAATAAATAAAACAAATTAAAGGGATTATCGAAAACAAAACATTTAATAAAACTATTAATTCAAAATATACAAAGCATCAAAGTTAAAATAAAAATATAAAATGTAATTAAATGAAATAGATACCATGAAAAATATTGGTATCCTATTTATATGTCGTAAATTAACGTATTATCAGTTAAAATCAATTGTAAAATAAATATGCTAAAATTAACACTACTACATTAACGTATAGAGGTAATTAATAACATAAACAATTAAATAATTGAGTAGTAATATGTGTAAATTGTTAGATTAGTTTTATGTAGGAAAAATTGAAAAAATTTAATAATTCTAATTAAGGAAACCTAAACTGTTTAGAAGTTAAAACTGTATTCAAGAATAGATATTTAGACCTACTCAATTATAATATTTAGATTAAGAAAAGTGAAATAGGTTAATTCACGTTTTAACTTTTCTTTTCACAAAAGTGGAAATCTTGAATGCTAATTCAATGAAATTCCTTAAAGACCTTAAGTTCCTTAAGTTGTTCCTTAAGTTGTTCCTTAAGTTCCTCTACGAAATTCTAAGTCAGTCGTATAAAGGAATCCGAGAGAACTCTACAGCGTCCTTAACCCAAGGGATCACCAGTTTACGCCATCCAAGTTAAAGGAGGGACTGCTACCACTCCAGAACTACAAAGGGCCAAATACGAGAAGAATATCCTCAGACCAAGGAATTCTACTTACAACCACTGAACGGCTGACAACATTTAAACTTGAAATTGAACAACCTATAAAGTTTTGTTTTGTACAAAATTGGACAATCTCTTATTTCAAATTTAAATTTGATAACATTTGAAACATAACTCTCAATAAAGTACTAAGTTGAAATTAATAAAAAGCTAAAATTAAAAAATGAATTAATAAAAAGAATCTAAGAAGAATTAATAAAACCGATAAGAATTTAAAAAAATAAAGGTAATTTTATTTTTTTATTTATTTATTTTTTGGTGTTTAACGTCCGACTATTGTACACACTTGGGCTAATGCACAATAGCGCATTAGATGGGATGATTTATAGCTT
Source organism: Callitettix versicolor (assembly GCA_022606455.1). NCBI lineage: Eukaryota > Metazoa > Arthropoda > Insecta > Hemiptera > Cercopidae > Callitettix > Callitettix versicolor. The sequence continues at coordinate 47,547,479 of CM040184.1, forward strand.
ATGAAAATGCCAAGCCCTCGCCGGGAATCGAACCCGGGTCCTCGGGATGAAAACCTAGTACGCTATCCACTTGGCCACCGAGGCAGCTAAAGGTAATTTTAAATACTAACTTATAAAGATAGAAATATTTAATAAATATAAATAAATAAATGGATACATATAAAATATATTAACATTAAAAAATAAGAAATATAAGTAATATGTTGAAAAGTATTAAATTTATATTTGAAAAACATTTACAAATAAAATAAACATAAAATCTAAATATTATAATAGTCTATATGTAAAAAGAAGACACCACACAATTGTGTTAAATATCTATATCACATTTTGAAACTGTTGAACGCACTCTCTCTCTCTCTCTCTCTCTCACACACACACACACACACACACACACACACACACACACACACACACACACACACACACACACACACACACACACACACACACACACACACACACACACACAGAGAGAGAGAGAGAGAGAGAGAGAGAGAGAGAGAGAGAGAGAGAGACATTTATTTTTACCGTAATTTCCAGATGGGAAAAGAAATTACTTTTATAAAATAATCCTAAATAAAACAAATTAGTTTGCATAGTAGATAATTGTTAATTTTTCCTCAATAATATTATAAAAAAGGTATTTCCTTTACGAAAAAGTAAGTTTTTTCCGATCAGTTTAATGCACTTTAGAAAGTTACCTAAGAAAACCATATTTAAGCCTATATTTAACAGACTATTCATTCTCAATATAGCCTTAGATTTTTATTAAACTTGTCGCACATAAGGTTTACCTTTACAATTTTAAAAAAATCTAGTCTAGTAATTTTATTTCAAATTTGTTTAATTTATGTCGTTACAAATATGGAATACTTATCAAATCAAACAGCCTGTCAGGTAAATAAATTGATCACTGCGTTTTCCACTCTATTTATATTTTGTAATTAGACCTGCTTTCCAAAACAAATGATTTTGTTTGTGGTTTTTAATTAAAATTGTAAATTTTAGTTAACTTTACTGTTTAGCTAAAAATTAATTAATTTATTTGCATTATATTTTGTATTGTACTGTTTGTTTTATAACTTAATTAGGCTTTAGTAATTATTTTGTATTTTATTTATTAATTAAACTCAACTTTATGCGATTGTCTAAATGCAACAGACATTGTAATTATAAAATAAAAATGTGTTTAATTTTAAAAACAATTTTTGTCGAAATTGGACTCCATACCATATTGTTTAAAGCTATGCAAAGCTGTTGGAAAATATTTCAAACATAAGCACGCTAAAAATGTGTCGCATTGTTGCTTAATTTTTAAAAACGAGAAAAATGAAATAATGTTTTTTTTTAAATTCAAAAATATTTAAATATAAATAATTAACCACTGTTTAGGTTATGTCTTACGCATAGTAAAATTTATTTTATAACATTAACAAAAACTGGCATAGGCTATATTTTTAATAATATTTGTGAAACTTTTCCAGCTTGTTTTGATTTGTATGGATTACTTTAAACTTTAATTTAACAAATGTTTATTTGTTTGAAATTTATTTAAAATATGTTTGGATTTAACACGTTACAAGTTAAATTTTATGGCATATAACAGTTATTCGTTCCCTTGGTAACGGAATTTTGAAATTGTTTTTTAATTGAAAAAAAAATTTGTAAAATATATTAATTCCTAAATTTGTTTTGGATTCAATGAATATATTTGGTTTTGTTTTCGTCTGTCTGTCAACAGTTCCACGAACTCCCACAAGGCCAATGTCACATTTGGTGTTAAGTGTTAGTAATAGAGTAGTGATAAAAGTACTAAACCGATACATTTCAATTCTGCGAACATATATCATGAATTTTTTTCTACTGTTTTTAAATTTACACTATTATTTATACATTGTCCCTTAACGTTTTCTGATTTCAGTACAAAACCAGGAACGGTTTTTTGGTCATTATATTGACTGTAATAATTGCTATAATTGAGCAAGTCTGTAAATGTAACCGTCTTCATTAGCTTGTGAGAGTCCCCATAGGCCTACAGCACTTGGCAAGAAGTAAAAATGTGATATACCTATTTAGCCTGTCAGAGTACTGCTATGAAACGCTCAGTAGATTTGGGGAATTTTAAAAATTTAATTTAATCTATGGGTTTTAAAATTTAATTTATTTTTAAAAGATAAGATCATAATTTATAGTCGACTAAGTGGTATCAAATTATATAAGTTGGGTTAAATGGCTTTCTAAATTGTATTTTAGTAATGTAAAGAAATTACTTCTAAATTTTCGACTATATTCAAACAATATTATTTAAAAATAATAAAGTAACTAATAAAGTAAAATGAATTTTTCTGTTTTTTTTATATCTTCAAATATCCAGGAATTAATTGAACTTTTTTTTTGCAATCTATATATCATGTTATAATAATTGTTTTGAAATTATATAATATAAACATCAAAATTCAACTGTTGTGTGATGAATAACCTATTATTGTGCAAGAAAGAGTTTATATTAGGTAATGAGAAAGAAATTTTTAATCTTTATAAAGACAAACTTTAAAATACACATTGTTTTAATATTTTAATAATAATATCTTTTTATTATAAAATGTTTTATAAATGTGTTTTATAAAAGTGTTTCATAAAGTGTTAATAATAATAATAATAATAATAATAATAATAATAATAATAATAATAATAATGATAATTCAACTTTGTTTTAATTATTTTATTACTATTTGACTTTAAAAAATTGTTTTATGTTTTAAAAAACAAACATTTACATTATTTTTACAGAAATTTTAATTGAAATTGAAAATAAGCACCTACAATTAGTAAAACTTATTAAATTAAATAATGAACTTTAATTGTTAATGCATTTTAAAGAAATGTTTATCGAAATAAATAATAAATTAGTTAACTTATTAATTAAAATACTACTACTCAAATAAATATAAAGTGAATTTATTATTTTATCGGTTTATGCTCTAATTTGCGCCAGGATCAGGAGCACAAGTTGGACGAGACACAAATTAAGCCGAGGAATTCCAGTTATCGTAACGGCTCCAAGATAACAAGATATTTGCTAAAAAATGACTCATAATCAGAAGATTGTACATATTTCATTACAATGACACAGAACGACAATGCAATAGTACAATGACACAGAACGACAAACTACAATATGCGTTGAATGTAAAGCGGTCCTTTGTATTGACTCTTTAATCCCCTTAAACAAAGGACAGTCAGATAGTTTAGTAAAGTTGGTTTGCTTTTCTATTTAACTTATGTAACATTATCCAATGTTTAAATTATTAAAAAATGTCTTAGTGAAGAAGCGCTAAGTTATCTCGTGTAATTATTCTACTTAATTTTCTTATAATTCTTTTTTTGGTACTTCAATAATGTAGAGAAATATTTTTTTAAATTTTCAACTACATTCAAAATATATTTGGCATTTGTTTATCTCAAATTAAATACACAAATAAATTTATAAACATACAACTACCAGTGTTGTTAAATTAAAACAATTGATTTTAAATTTTAAAAAATATAGGCCTATTAGGCTACTTCCTAATTCCAAAATAGAACTATTTCATTTCAGCCTTGTTAAAGCAGAAATTAATCAGTATTTTCTTTTTGTCCATGATGTTTACAATGCAGCTACAACATAAAAGAAGAAAAAGTTGTTTTTTATATCTTTCTTGGACTTCCTTAAAAGTGTGAGGACCTAAACAAATTACTGAATCATACGTTTACAATTAAATAATTTCATTTTTAAGCGTCGAAAGATTTTATTTCCGTTAAGATAATTCACTTGCAATAGAACAATTCGATTGGGGATTATGAAGTGCTTGATCATTTTCCGTTTCGATACACATGCTTGATACAATTTTTAACTTCGATCACTAATATTTACCGTAATCCTTCAGAATTTGAATATTTGTACGGAAATGTAACATTCGGTATTTTTGCAAAACACTTTGTTAAGTGATAAATCAAGGGTTTTAAAACAAAATCGAACAAAAATGAAATATAATCTTCTTTAAATATTTTAAAGTAATATTTCAATATTTTATAACTGTGTTTAGTATAATGATCTGCCTTCCCTAGCTTCGTCAATTCTACTTTCGTTGACGCGTTTCGGAGAACTTCCATTTTCAAAAACTATATCTATCTATCAATATATTGATAGATATAGTTTTTGAAGATGGATGTTCTTCGAAACTCGTCAACGAAAGTAGAATTGACGAAGCTAGGGAAGGCAGATCATTATACTGAAATCAGTGATAATAACCCTAGCAGAAAAGAAGAAGAATTTAAAAAGAATTTCAATATTTTATATTAAACATCATTATGAACTATGGTATGGCGTCAAAAGTAAATGAAAAGCAAAACAATAGTTTACAAAACCGGTCTTGTTGGAACTGAGGAAAAGGAATATAAAATTGCATTTTTGTGGCTTAGTTTATTTTCCACTTGTCTACCTCCGCGATCTCATGCTGTTACTTGAACGATAACACCGTTTGGCCGTCTCAGATAGTGCGTTACATGTAGACAATATGATAATAAAGTTTTATTGTATAATAGATATAAACACACTTATTTTAAAGTAAAATGTTTTGGACCATCTTATAAAGTTTTTTGTGTTGAATTAAGAATATATATTGTGTGTAGAAAATGTAAAACAAAAAAGTTAAATACATCAAAAACATACATTTCAATCTTTACTTACACAGATTGGGTATGTAATATAGGAATTATTAAACGAACTATAGTTACAATACGGAGTGAAAAAGAAAAACATATGTAGAAACGTTTTGATATTATTTACAAATTACAAGAACAATTTTGAAGAATGTCAGCATTTTTGATCTATTGTTGTAGATAATGCCTAATTGTGGACGTTACTATCCATCACCTTGTGTGCACCACTGACGTCATCAATAATATCGCTACTAAATTAATGCGTCTATTTGTAACACCACCTGTTGTGTACAAAGTTTATTTTTTAATGGATTAAACGACCAGCAAGGAGACCAGGAATATGTTGTGCTTTGATTAATATTCATTGCAATACAAAATAAAATAATAAACCACAAGATGAAGTAAAATTTTAAGATCTTGTACAACGTAATTAATGAAGAAATAAATTAGCCTACTATCAAAACACTATCCTATATATTTCCGCTTTTTGTACACAATGGTTGATTAAAAACCACTCAGTATAATATAAAAAAAATAAGTAGCCTATTATTTTATCTAGTTTTGTGGTTAGTTTGTAATTTTATTGCTTAGTGACTGCACTTGTATATGAGTAGTAGCCCTTGTTTAAAATAAATAAATATTTTTGGAGATTTCTTTGTATACGATACAAAGAAAATAAACAGCGCACTCCACAGCAGTTTTTGAACAAAAATATGCCTCCTATATAGATTTCAAATGTAACAAAAAATATTCAGCCAATCGGCAATACAATACGTATTGCGTAAATTTACTAAAAGCAAATCTTTTAATTTTCTTTTATTTTGTCGAATGTCCTCAAACTCGCTTCAATAGGTATTGTTCCTTTGCATTTGCATTAATTGTAAGCAATTTGCTCTTCCCTTGCTTGGAGTAAGTCTCCTTCACTCAGCTCCTGGATTCTAACTTCATGCCCCACTAATTTGTTCACTCTATTACTGGCCTAATGGCTTCAAGAAACTCAACCAAAGATGCAAAGTACCGAATTTAAGGGATCTGCGCTACGGACAAATTGCTAAGCCTTCAGTCTCAATGGAAGCTCTTTAACTGATGCAACTTTATACATTTACATTACTTTAGCATGAATAGGATTACATTAGAGTTGGTGGGAAACTTGCATTCGTACAGCCGCAGAATGATTTCACATAAACTTTGTCAAAAGATGAAAGCTGACCTCAATCTAGGAATATGATTTTAAAACTCACTGACCTCAATCTGTGGAACAAAGTGACTTTTACATTAAAAAAATAAACTTAATTGTATACTTTTGTAATCATAACTATAACAATACTGATATATTAATTGCATTACATTTCAAGATGATGACGAGCCTACATAATAGTTATTACTTTTAATTACTTTTATAGTACAAATAATTAAATGTCATACAACTCATGTTAAAAATCAGAAAAAAATTGAAAAAAATAGCAAAATAAGGAAATAGAATATTCTGCTGTTTAAAATCATGTAATTGGTATAGGCCCTAAATATTTTGTTTTTTTAATTAGTTACTAACTTAATAATCACATTTTAAAAATCGAGTACGTTAATAAAGCTGTTTTTATTTATATTTTTCAAACACTATTAATATTTTCTAAATCATTTGAACCGATCTGGATAGGGGAGAGCGGGGTAATACCACGCGGTGGGTAATGACACGCACCTATCTTTAGCGATGCCTATAAGGGTTAGAAGTGTGTAAAGTGCTGCAATCTGTAGGCCCTTAGGTCTATTAGTGGCCAGTGTATGAGAAACTGCCAATAGGAACAAGTGTGTTGTTATAAAGAATTTTTTCGAAAACCTTCAATTTTGGTTGAATTGATCTGGAAAGTTTGCTTCAAGATATTTATTGAATCAGTTTAGATTTAGCCTTTTCTTTATACATATCTCTAAAGTATAATAGTTTTTAAATATTACTTATATTAAACAATGTTTGTTTGATGCTTGTGTGACGAGTATGATGATTTTTTCCACAATGGCGACATGCGGGGTAATGGCACGCGTCCGCGTGGCATTACTCTCAACTGCGTGTCATTTCCTCACCGTGCGTGCTAATACTCGAAAGTACTATCTTTTCGATTTTACATATTTCTACTGAGGTACTTTGTTTCATTTCCAACTCTTATATCCCTATTAACAAAATAACGGCCCTGAAAGTCAAAGGAAAGGAAAAACCAATATCAGATCTTGAGTGCAACATCCCGAAAAGAAGCTCTTGAAGAAAGAGATAAGAGAAAACAGAAAAGGCTTAGGTTTAAACTAGAGAAGGGGAAAAGCTCGAATAAAAAAAAAATAGATAGCACTCATAGGAAGAAAAAGGTTGCTAGAAAAAGTCTCTTTTTCAATGAAACAAGCAGTGAATCAGGCGATAAATTTATGGAAACATGTGAAACCGATGACGAACTAACCACAGTAGATGATTTAGCTAAAATGTTACCGGTAAAAAATAAAACGGACAATGCATGCATCTTGTGCCAAGAATTTGGAAAAAAATGAACTGTGGTTCAGATGTGTTTTAGTGGTGTAGACTGTGCAGTAGATTATAAGTGTGACATTGCATTAATGATAATGATAAAAAAACTGTAAAGAATAACTAAAAATGTAATTTGTTTAAAAATAGGTATACTTAAAACCAATTTATACATCATTGGTGTCGTTGTTTCATTACGGCATGTTAATGCGTGCCATTACCCGAAACCTAAGGGTAATGACACGCAGCGCAATTTTTTTTTAATTGAATAATTTGGTGAAAATGAATACTGGATATAGTAATTTTCCAGTTCCAATGTAAAGAAAAATGCATGTTTTATACGTTAAAATGTAAATAAATCCCAAAATTGAATTTTAGAACGATTACTAAACGAAAATGTTAAAGTGCGTGTCATTACCCCCCTTTCCCCTATATTCTAAGATTATTCATTTACCTACAGTACCTATTTAGAAATTATATTATTCCTATACATAACTATTTAATTATTTATCATCGCCGAGGTTTTCGTCTGCTAATTATTAACCAGCGGATTACCGTATTTATATAAATGAATAAAACCATTTTGAAAGGTTTTTCTCATTTTGTAAATTGTAAACTAAATCACTTTTTGCTTCATATGCTTAATATAGACCCTAAGCAATATTAATTTTTTTTTTAACTTTTGACAAAGTTCACAAAAACAGATAAAAATTTATAAACACCATTATTTATAATATTTTAAATTGAGAGTTATAAATATATAATCCACTGTACAAGTTATTCATATAACCCACAGTAGATCTCAATTACTTAGGCTACTACATATTTTCTCATTTACAAGTAATACACGATTAATTAACACTTACTTGTACGTTAAATAAAATGTAACGATCGAAACCGGTAGTGAACACCTAATTAAAGTTCTACTTTTTATTAAAATCGAGTTGTATATTAATAACACCGTATATGATTTTCTACATAGTGAAAGCTTCAGAATAACATTCACAATAGTGTGCTGTCTAATCAACGACCGTACGACCTGTAGAGCTAAGTAAAATATGATTGTTACGTTAGGCTTAAGGGTCTTTTCGTACACCCTACGTGATTTCCCGTCACTATGTTTTCACTTGTGTCCAGTTAAGCCATGGCACGTAGGTCTAGAGAACTCCATGGTAGCATGGTCATAATGGCACTTACAACTTGGGAATCACGCATCTTTAAGCATCTTAATAGAAAATGACATTTTCATCGTCGTTAATTATTATAGTGTAGTGAAAAGTTCGACGTCCATTTTTATTCTACAAAAACGAATTTGGCATGACTGTAAAGGAAAACTCGTTTAATGTAAAGTTTCTTCAGCGGCTAATTGTGGGGGCACTTAACAACTTTTATTTAAAAGTCATATAAAATTTCCAAACTGTCTGGCATTGATAGCAACTATAGTGTTAAATCTAACTGCTATAAAGCATACATTTCTTCTAAACAGCACTAATTGTATTAATTAAATGACATTTAACTGCGATTATTAAGAATCAATTTAGAATAGTCTACATATTTTCAAAAACCATCACCTCAACAGCAATTCACAAAAAGTCATTTTGTAGAACTAGTAAACTGTTTCAGGCTACATTGTATAATTTCTACAAAACAAATTATATTTTTCTATTTATTCACGAAACATGATGTATCATATGAATAATTTAAATGTTATTGTATCAAATTAATATTAAAATTTCATCAAATATTTAACAAATATCTTTGATAGTGTAAAAAGATAGTTGATGAAATTTTGACAATTTGTCTTTTTCAAATATTTCTCAAAGAAAACATATCATATTACAATAAAATGATTGCAGTGCGTGAAAATGAAACACTTCACGCACGTCAGCAAAAGACACGGTTCAGTGGTAAGTCCAAAAAAATATTCTTTTTCTTCTAAATTCTAGAATTTTGAATTAGTTCTAAATAAAGAAGTTAAACATATAGCGAATGATACATGTCCTATATTTCATAAACCATAAGATATATAGGAACTCTTGGCAAAACCGAATAGTTTATTTTAGCTACCATAACTATAAAACACATACTTACAATTTAGGCCTATAGAGTTCTACCAACAATTTTATAAATGTTTTGATTCTGCAGTTTTGATTTGAAGCTCTTTTTTTACAGGACTAGATTGTAATATTAAGTTATTAATAAAATGTATCTTTACAGCTTCAAAAGTCAATGCAAATTTTTCCATAGTTTTTTAATTAAGTATACAATTAAAGGAACATAATTTAAATATTGCAACATGTCAAATATTCAATAAAGTTTGATGAATGTTTGATAAGAAAGTTTGTTCTTCAAATTCATTCGATCAGTAATCTGTGATTAAAGAAATCTGTTATATCTATGATCGTGCTTGAAGCCCTCTAAGAAATATAAATGAAGACAAATTTGTACTCTTTGTAAGGCGCAGCTACAATAATTGTTTTGTCAAAGTCTCAAAGTAGAATGTCATATATAATAGCGTGTTTGATGGTTCAACTTTAGAAATTAATTTTTAAATTACATAAATTATTCGTGAGAGGTACAGTCCATTTTACTTTAAAATTAACATAAAGCTGACTTGATAGAAGCGGTGCACCGCGCACGCTATTAATCTTGCTGCTTTCAGTATAATTTGTAGATGTTACGATATTCCGAACAGATGAAAAGTAAAGGGAACTTGACGCTTACAATTTGTAGCATTCAAGTCACTGTAACAGAACTTTAACTTTGGATAAACGCGATTTGGCTTCATTGAGCTGATGGCTTTGAATAGCAGACTACGAGTACAGTATTAATAAAGATAAGGCGAAGCGTAGCGCGGCGTAGTTGGGGCAACTTTTCCATTAATCAGCGTTCCGAAGCTTAATAGCGACAGAATGGGAACTCCATTAGGCCCTAATGATATGTCGACTGAAATTACATGACTCGCTCCAGGCATCAATCATAGTCTACGTCTTAAGGTGGGAACATGGCGTCTTTCTTCATCATTCCGCCTTGCTCCTCCCTTTCCTTCCTCGAGGCGTGGCTCTAACCAGCTGTTACCGTTTATGTAAGAAAATACAAATACATGCGCGCACAACACCAACTTCGCTTCCAAATACAGTCAAGGGTTACTTCAAAGTAAAGAAGCTTAAGGGTTTTCAACACTTGCTTTCTTAAAGCTTGCACGAGAAAGAAAGATAATGAAACTGCATTATTTGTAATTAATTTTTCTTACATTTAATTTGGTAACAACTAGTGATTTTTTATAGGATTTTATTTTTAACTAGTTGCAATACGATTCAAACAAGAATTTTAATAAGAAACAATAATATTATAATTGAAATTTACTGTAATTTTGATGCTGTAATTAAAGAACACTAAAATATTTTTAAATTTTAAAATTAAAAACATTTTTTAAGCAATTTAACTTACTGTTGTAGAAACACTGGCAGCAGCACCTTAACCTACGTGTGTATTGGTTTCAGGCATATAGCCTAAATCCCAATTAATAATATTTAAAAACTACAAAAGAAAATGCTTACCTTGGTTAATGTATTTTTGTTTATTTTTCGGTACAGTAATATTTCTCTGATAATCTACCTTTAACTAATTTTTTTGTATGTTCGAACCACAAACATTTGATGGAAATAGTTTTTATTGTTAGTGTGAGATAAAGCTTAAACTAAAGAGTTCAGACAGTGTATGGCCTATGTAACAAAATAAATTTTAACTAAATACGTCCACTGGAAATGTTTAACAAACGAATGAAATTCTTAATGAACTCGACTATGGTTGGTACTTAGGCCTACATTGGTTATAAAAGCAAATAAATTACATAAAATTAATAATTATAAAAAGATAAGAACAAAAATTTAAACTATACGTTTGAAGCAATATTAAGGTAAATAAATGAAAGCGAAATCAATAAGTAAAAAACAAACAACATTAATAATATAACTTTCAAGTAAAGATTGATCAAAATGGTTTAGTTTAGTTGAAAACTTGAAACTGAAGTTTTTCTATTAAGGAAACGTGCTGTAAGGAGAACTGAAACTTTGCTCATTACAGATTCTTGGCTGCTCTTTGTATTGGGAGAGTCCCTGCTTCATGCCTCGTCTATGTACAGTCTCAGCCACTATTTTACTACATTTTTACCAACATTGATTATATTATACCATCTACTTTTCAAAAGTTGTCAGAGTAAACAGGTTGCATATTGAATATTTCTATTAAGCCTATATAGGACAAAAATGTGTATTTTGTATAAATACCTACAATACTGCGCTGTTTATTTTTAGTGTACTAACCTACAAAGTTTGATATTTTATTTGAAAACTATCAATGTAAATAGTCTATGAGTTAATATAAACCTTTAGGGCCTATAATAATAATAATTTTTTGTTAATGTAAATTAATTGTATGTACATATTGAAAAGAAATTGTGTGTAAATTAATATAAACCTTTATAATAATAATAATATTTTGTTAATGTAAATTATTTTTATGTACCTATCAAAAATAAATCATCTATAAGTTAATACAAACCTTTGTAATAATAATTTTTTTGCTAATGTTAAATTATTTTGTATGTATTAAATTCACACACAATTAAAACAATTTCGGAATTACAACAAAAAAACTTGGTCAAAAAATTTATTGTAAATGCCCCTATTACATTCTTATTTAGCAATTAGGCCAACTTCTTAAAAATGACTATTTAAACAATTTTATTTCATTGACAACTGATTTCACCAAGAACAGAAACGTTTTTGTACTTCTAATAAATATTCGTGCTTCACTCGAAATTAACAAGCTTTCTTAATGTCTAAACTTTTTATTTTTACTGTAATAAAGTAACGAAGAAAGACAAACATTTATGAGTTAAAGAAAGTAACAGTCAAGGACTTTTAATTTTATAATTATAAAGTGAATTCGTATAAATTCATTACTAATTAATAACATTCAAATTGCGGATTACTTTTGTTGGCTCCTGTTTTTTTCTTAGTACTTAAAATTTTTGTTATTTCTTATTTCTGTATTGAAACACAATGTGCTGCTGACATGAAGTATGAAGTGTAAATTTATGCAGCCAAGATCGACAAATCTTATTGAATAAAGTTTCCTTGGGACACAGAAGAGGCAGTGCCTCCATCTCCTTTAAGGAACCATTATTCTCCGCCTTACTGAAATCTCAAGTCCCAAATGGAGTTTCGAAAACCAAAATTACTTTCGAAGAGGAAGTATACATCCCAACCCCCGTTCCATCACGTGCTCCCCCTCTAACGGGCGAAATATTATGGAAACTGCAGGAATTTTCAGTTTAATCTGTTTGAAACAACACGTTAAGAGCTCGCGCCGGGTTGTGCTGAGATTGCATGATATTGGATTTCAGGGCGGATCTGTCTAATGCTTCCTCCCCCGGTTTGTAAGGAATACCCCCTCCCTTCCCTTCCCGACCCATCTTCCCTCCGCTTCTCCGACTTTTACATTTCTACCCGTATCACGTCTTCATTTCCACCCTCCGGCGTTTCTCCAGCACCTCTTCTTACATTAATTTCCAAGGAGATTGGGTTTCACAATTTCTCATATATACGCTACGCTGAGGTAAACAGAAATTCCCAAGTAATCCTTGAATAAACATGATATGGGAGGCGAAATTAATTAATTGTGTACCTTTAATTTATTTATAGCTATAATTACATAATTTAAGGCGGAGTGAGTTCAAAAAGTATTTTAAAAACAAAACTACTTCATAGAGTTACTTTAAATTTAAAATGTCGTTATATAGGCCTATTTTCAAAATACAAAATGTTCTTATCGTACAAATTATAACAAAGAATCATATTGTACAAACAGATAGTTAAGTAAATAAATAGGCTAGTGTATTTTAATCTTAAATTCAATAATATATACAAGAAATCGAATTTAATATATTAAACTTGATTTGAACATATTTAACTCAATAATGTTACAAAAATATATTGAAGATGTAAAGAAAACTCAGTAACAAAAATAGAATTAAAAATTGCAAGACAATTATCAGGCGATTGAAATCAGGTGTCTAACTTTTTAATTATTCGCGAAGTAGGCCTGTAGTTCTTTTGTTTAATCTGTAAAATTTTATTTTATTACCTCTAGAATAACATAATACATGTCAAAGTTTGTATTTTTTTTTTTTTTAGTTTAACAATTGACTGTTAGATAACAATATTGGGATAAATTCTAAAATGTGAAACTCTACTAAACTAATGTTTATGAACTTTATAAACAAAATCTACCATAACAGTAACAGTTAACAAATATACTTCAAAATGTGATAAGAAAACACCATATAAAAATGATATACATTATTAAAATACTTCACTATTTTAATATTAAAATTAGCATTTTTAATGAATTTTTGTCCTACAAAAAAGTTTACTGATGAAACTAACATTACAATAAATAAATTACAACTGTGTAAGCAATCACTTTGTATTTGTTTCCTTTCGTGAGGGATTATTGCTAAGTGCAACACCTATTTCCTTGTATACCACTTAACACAATAACACTTAGCTCCTCTTTTGACACTCACTTAGAGGAGCTTGGTTTGACACCGTTCATAACATCCCGTTTTTTGTTTTTAGTTGTTACCGTTTCTGACTAACATACAGAGAAGCTTGGTTTGACCCCTGTTCCTACAGTCTCGCTCGATTGTGACTAACACACAAAAGAGCTTGGTTTGACCCTTGTTCCTAGAATACTGTAAGAAAGAGTTGTTTCGGGCAGTACCGTCTGACTTACTCAAAGCAGAGAAGCTTGATTTGAATCTCTTTGTAAAAGACGTTTTAAATTATATAATAGCACGAGGTTAAAATTGTTACTGTCTTGTCACGAATGTGTGGCAGTGAAAAATCGATCTTGAAATTTTGGTAAATCCATTTTTATGCTCCCAAAAGAAATAGGCTCTAGTGGTTTTACGCTACTTTGATGTCTGTGTGTGTCTACCTACACGCGCGTGTCTGTGTCAATAAGGACTAGGTTAGAGCATTTTACCAATTTCAGTGAAATTTGTAGTACATTTATTTCGCTAGTAATTCAGAATAAATTGTTATTTTAAGAAAAACTTTCCCTGAAAGTTTAAAAATGTTTTTTTTTTTGTTTTAAAAAAACCTTAAACAAAAAATCAGAATTAGTTAAACTACGTTTTAAAGATTACGCGCTACATTTTATCTCAAATATTTTTCCTAAATAAATTAAATGGATAATTTAAGATTTCTTAAATAAATAAATTTTAAAAATTTTGGATTTCCACCATTATAACTAACACGGTCAGGCTAATATCAAGTATTAAATTTATGTATCGTTTGATTTTCGTCTGTAGTTTGGGTTTGGAAATTCGTTTTTATCACGTTAACTATTGCTTACTTATTTAATACAAATAATTTGAAACAAGTTTTAACCTGCAGTCAATTTTAAAGAAACGAAGGACAAACTTACTATAAGGTGAAGGACAAATTAGAAAACAAAAAGGACAGTAGTAAGTATTATGAGAACCATAACTTGATCAGAAATGTTGCAAGGTGGGTAACATACTTGTCAGTCGATATCACAGTTCCAGTTTGGGCTCTTCAGACAGTTCTTGTTCCAAATGACCGTACTACTTGCTGCGCCCGAACCGATCGAGGGTTAGGGGTTGTAGGCCTAACATTAAAGATGTTAACTTAACCAGTCTTGTTCCTAGATCTGGTCTTATTGAATCAGACTTTGAACAAAACAAAATTAAGTAACTTGTCAGGGAGACCTGGAAAACAACTTCCTCAACACAGATCTTTTGTTCAAAAAACTTGAAAGTAAAGGGTTGCTTTGACCTCTTAGCATGACACCCCCCACCACCACATTTACCACATTACAAGGTGGTAGGGGGTCTTTTGACCTCTTAGCACTAAAAGATTTGTATTAACGGTTATAACATTATTCAGTTACATTTAAAATGTGTTTTAGTTAGCTATGATCATTTAGATTTCAACCAAGAATACGCCTAAATTGTACAGGCCTACATAGAGCATAGTTATTAAAAAACTGAACAATTTTCTTCACAAAAATATTTACATATTATAACAAATTTTAAAACATAAAAATAATAACTCAATTTTTGTATTGCTAATGGAATATCCTCTGTCACCTGTATAACTAGTCTAATAGTAGGCCTTAATAGAATATAATTGTGGGCAATTAATCAGTACAATCAGTACAATAATATCGTTGCAATTTCGTTATTAAGCAATTAAATATTTTCAGAATTCTTTTTAGTCACTGGTTTCTTATAGCTCATTAATCACACTTGTAATTAGAAAATTTTGAATAATTTCTGCTGTTAACCGGCCTAAACTATGTTTCTGCTATATCTTACTACTAAGAGTATAACTAATAGTTAGTGGACACACTAAATGCTTAGCCGGAAACCTGTTAGCATAATAAACACTTTTAAAGTCAGTTGTCTAGAAATTTCAATCGAAAATTAACAGTGGCTATCCATAGAAAAAAATATCTATTAAAACAAAGCAAATTTGGTAAGATTCGGATTTTGTAAATTCAGTTTTTGAACCTGAAATATAAATATTAACTACAGCTCCTAACAATATCCAACCTTTGAACAAAGTGAAATTGGAACTAACATCCACATTTTCAATTATATTACGTAATTTGAAAATTAAATTGTGGACGAATAGATTATTTACAGTAATAGCCAGCCTTTATGTACACTGATAACAGCCGTTATTTAAACTGAAAACAACCTCTATTTACACTAATATCAGCATTTATTTACACTATTATCATACTTTATTTACACTGATAACAGCCTTTACTTACACTAATATCAGCATTTATTTTCAATAATAACAACCTTATTTAAACTACTAAAAACTTTTATTTACACCAAAAAGAGCATTTATTTACACTATTGTCATCCTTTATTTACACTAATTGTTATTAGTGTAATAATAACAATTATTTTACTTACACTAATATCAGCATTTATTTACACTAATAACAGCCTTTACTTACACTGATATCAGCATTTATTTACACTAATAACAGCCTTTACTTACACTGATATCAGCATTTATTTACACTAATAACAGCCTTTACTTACACTAATATCAGCATTTATTTACACTATTGTCATCCTTTATTTACACTGATAACAGCCTTTATTTACACTAATAACAGCCTTTACTTACACTAATATCAGCATTTATTTACACTAATAACAGCCTTTACTTACACTAATATCAGCATTTATTTACACTAATAACAGCCTTTACTTACACTGATATCAGCATTTATTTACACTAATAACAGCATTTACTTACACTAATATCAGCATTTATTTACACTAATAACAGCCTTTACTTACACTGATATCAGCATTTATTTACACTAATAACAGCCTTTACATACACTAATATCAGCATTTATTTACACTATTGTCATCCTTTATTTACACTGATAACAGCCTTTATTTACACTAATAACAGCCTTTACTTACACGAATATCAGCATTTATTTACACTAATAACAGCCTTTACTTACACTGATATCAGCATTTATTTACACTAATAACAGCCTTTACCTACACTGATATCAGCATTTATTTACACTAATAACAGCCTTTACTTACACTAATATCAGCATTTATTTACACTAATAACAGCCTTTACCTACACTGATATCAGCATTTATTTACACTAATAACAGCCTTTACTTACAATGATATCAGCATTTATTTACACTAATAACAGCCTTTACTTACACTGATATCAGCATTTATTTACACTAATAACAGTCTTTACTTACAATGATATCAGCATTTATTTACACTAATAACATCCTTTACTTACACTGATATCAGCATTTATTTACACTAATAACAGCCTTTACTTACACTGATATCAGCATTTATTTACAATAATAACAGCCTTTACTTACACTAATATCAGTATTTATTTACAATAATAACAGCCTTTACTTACACTGATATCAGCATTTATTTACACTAATAACAGCCTTTACTTACACTGATATCAGCATTTATTTACAATAATAACAGCCTTTACTTACACTAATATCAGTATTTATTTACAATAATAACAGCCTTTACTTACACTGATATCAGCATTTATTTACACTAATAACAGCCTTTACTTACACTAATATCAGTATTTATTTACAATAATAACAGCCTTTACTTACACTGATATCAGTATTTATTTACACTAATAACAGCCTTTACTTACACTGATATCAGCATTTATTTACAATAATAACAGCCTTTACTTACACTAATATCAGCATTTATTTACACTAATAACATCCTTTACTTACACTAATATCAGTATTTATTTACAATAATAACAGCCTTTACTTACACTGATATCAGCATTTATTTACAATAATAACAGCCTTTACTTACACTAATATCAGCATTTATTTACACTAATAACAGCCTTTACTTACACTGATATCAGCATTTATTTACACTAATAACAGCCTTTACTTACACTGATATCAGCATTTATTTACAATAATAACAGCCTTTACTTACACTAATATCAGTATTTATTTACAATAATAACAGCCTTTACTTACACTGATATCAGCATTTATTTACAATAATAACAGCCTTTACTTACACTAATATCAGCATTTATTTACACTAATAACAGCCTTTACTTACACTAATATCAGTATTTATTTACAATAATAACAGCCTTTACTTACACTGATATCAGCATTTATTTACAATAATAACAGCCTTTACTTACACTGATATCAGCATTTATTTACAATAATAACAGCCTTTACTTACACTAATATCAGCATTTATTTACACTAATAACAGCCTTTACTTACACTAATATCAGTATTTATTTACAATAATAACAGCCTTTACTTACAATGATATCAGCATTTTTTTACACTAATAACAGCCTTTACTTACACTAATATCAGCATTTATTTAAAATAATAACAGCCTTACTTATACTGCTAAAAGACTTTATTTACACTGCTAACAACCATTATTTATACCAATAACAGCCTTTATTCAGTCATAGCCTTTATTTACAGTAATAACAGCTTTTATTAACATTGATATCAGCATGTATTTATACTACTATCACCTTTGTTTTCATTACGCTAATATCGACCTTTATTTACACTCTTTAAATCTCAGCCTTTAATTTGCTTTCGATGTTAATTACTCGTAGGTCTATTAGGCCTATGCAATAACCCCTTAACTTTCGCGAGGGTTAGGTTCTCAAAAACTCCGCGAATAGCAACACTATTGTAATTATCGTATAAAGTTTATTTGCTAGGTGATGACTGAAAACATATTGCGCGTAGACCTTTAAAAGTAAGATTTTTAGACGAGATGTAGGGCCTACTTTTTACGTAATTATTAAAACAATCATGAACAATTTTAGCAACACAATAATTGTTCCCTTGTTTTGTTATTCTTTTGCTATGAAATAAACAACTGCTTTTACCTTCTCCTTTGAGGAATCAAGAATTTTCCAATCTATAAATTAGCATCAGCTTGACTTTAAAATCTCATATAATACTGGTGCATAACAGAAGAGATACCGTGTCATTTGTTCCCTTTAAACCAGGAGTTGTGAAAGAAAAGTTCTATTTGACATTTTGTTCCAGTACAACCCAGTCTCGTCAGTTTTAAACATTAATTTCGAAAAATATTTTTCCGTTTGAATAATTTTTGTCAACACAAGACTTGAGGTTTTCAGAAATTAATCCTGTAGGCCTACAGTAGGCTACAATGCATTTCGAAGTCTTGCTGTTCTTGGAACTTTCATGTTTATTGTTTAAACACTCACATTTTTACTTTTTAGTGTAAATAATTTTTTTTTAATCTTGATAAAAAATCGTGAATATCCAATTTGAGTATTCGCAAATGTTGAGTTGTTCCTCATTTGTCATCTCGCGAATAATTAAGTCCCGCTTTTAGCGTAAATGTAAAGAATTGATTATATTCACGTATATCTATATTCAACTTTTCTATAAACCATATTCATAAAAATATCCGACAAACGTGAAATGTATAAAGGTTACTACACTTAACATTTTTCTACATTTAGGTAGGTAGAGAAAGAATTTTTCTTTATTCAAAAATAATTTATTTACTTTTTAATTATACAAAATAGTATAATTTTAGTATTACAAAAACTACATTTTTAGATTTACATGAATGCAGTTTTCTTATGAGGATTCATGCCTGTGTCTAGTTGACAATTATGACTACAGACGCCTCAAACTGACCGACTTTATGATGTTGGTGTCAATTTTTTTCCCACACAATGGTTTTCTGTCAGATTTTAATTCGTTTTAATATAAATATTTTTAACTTTAAAACCTTTATTTAAAAGGAGTAATCCTTAAAAAGAGTAGAAAAGTTTTTATTGTACTTTTTAAACAAGTAGGATTTATGTTACCATAGCTAACGAAATTCTTGCTGATCCAAAACTACTCAGTAGTTTAGTTTGCAGACGTATAAAAATTCATCAAGAGAAGAAAACAAAGGATGTTTTTGTGGTTTAATAATGTTACCTTATACCAATTAGACTAATGAAGACTGAGTTCAACGTTACACATGGGAAAGGCCAAGCTTTCGTGCATAAAAACACCATAGGCTACCCCATAAGCTGTAATACTGGAAGTTTGGTTTAAAAATATATATAAATGGAAATAAAGGTGAAGAAAAAGAAACGGGTAAGTGATATCCTGAATTGCCTGAATTTAAAAGATACCTTTTCAAGACCTTTTTTCTCTACATCCATTAAACGAACTAATTAGAAAGTAGCATTTTGTTTTTCAGTTATTTTTGTTGACTTTTTTCTAGAATACGAAAATCTTATAGTTTCTTTAGTTTTTAAGTTGTAAATCCTTTTATATCTGTACTTATAACTTGGTATGTGTATACCCTTAGGCCCACACAAAGTAGTCAGATAAAGTGAAGGGACTTTACGGGAAGGATCTACAAAACAATCCTTAAAAAGTACGAACAAAGCACAGCAATTAAATCTATCACTGGAAGTTAACTGCAGTGGAACAGTTGTGTACACCTCTACTTTAGAATATTCACAACCTAAAGCCATACTCTCAGTTCAAAACAAAAAAGTGTTAAAAAACAAATAATGAATTAACACCGAGTCTTTACAGTCCAATCTTTATATACTAGTGCTCACTAGTCTTCACTATTCTACGCCTAATTTTGTTACAAGAACAAATAATGAATAAACACTAGTTTTCATCGACTGATCTTTATAGACTAGTCTTTACTAGTCTAGGCCTTAAGTATGTTAAAACACAAATAATGAATAAACTAGGTTTAAGTTTATAGTTTGTAGTTTATGTCTTCATAGTCTAAACTTTATATATTAGTGTTTACTAGTTTTTACTAATATAGGTCTAAGTTTGTTAAGAAAAAAATAATGATTAAACACTAGTTTTAATAGTCTAATCTTCATAAACTAACATTCACTAGTCTAGACCTAAGTTAGTTAAAAGAACAAATAATGAGTAAACACTAGTTTTCATAATCTAATCTTCATAAACTAGTCTTGGCCTAAGATTTATTTTTTTCTACAAAACTGAATTACATTTAGCCTGTTGGCAAGGTGTTGTGTTTCGGCGTGCGGCAAGACAAGACGGGTATCTGTAGATAATTATTATTGACATTTAAGTCGAGGTCAGGTTAAACTGCGGTTTGCAGCCGCCAAGCCGGCAGTTCCGGGGTTCGATTAGTGTGACCGCCGGAGTGGCTGATTTCCTGTGTCTAGCATAACCGCACGGTCAGTCTCCAGCTGCTTCTAGACCGACTGATTTTGATTTACCCTACATTTATTGTACTGAAGATTAATTACATTAAATAATGTCTCGTTATTATGTATTATAAATGTGAAGCAAATTAAGATTTTTGATAATTGTAATACATTAATAAAAACGTTTTAATACAAATTTAAGTAATTTTAAATGGGGAAACTTTTGAGTTAAACTAGATTATTGTGTTACATTTAAAATCATTATTTATTATATTTTGTATACGTCACTTTTTTATTTTTTTAATATGATAAATGATTTCCTAAACCTTAGCATAATTTGTATAATAGTATTCTCATCTAATAAGCATCATATATTGTACAAAAAGTGCAACAATGTTTATGTATTTGTACAAAAATGTTTTCGTCCTGTTCAGTTGGTTATTATTAACGTTGCGATGCAATATGAAATGTAGCAGCTAGTTTATAACGTTTTCAGAAGGAAAATATTTCCTTTAATACAATTGTTTTATAAACAGCGTTTACTTATCTATATAAAATATTCATTCCTACAAACAATTTTTATAAAATATTTAACTGGAACAATTTTTAACTTATAAATTAAAATAAATAAGATTTTTTGAATTCATAAATTTGACTGTAATAGCTTTTTATAATTCATAGAAATGTATAAACAATCATCATTTAGTAGTATTTATAATTTGTTACACACTCATTTTTTTTATGAATTATTTCTTTTTTTATTTTATTTGTTACAATTTATTTGATAATCGCCTATTAATTTAATTTTTTAATAAATCCCAATTGCTTGAAAAACTTAATTTACTAAACTTAAAAAAAAAATTTATAAATAATTATATTGCAATATTTGAAAATCACCCCAAATTATGCCCAAATAGTTTTTTCTTTAACCTTCTAATCACATCAACACTGTTGTCTACAATTCATCTCCATTCAGTATTTTAGCAAACATAAAGTCCTTATAATTTCGAAAAAATATATAATATAAAATATATATTTTATAGTAGGCTATATATTTTATACCTGATATGTTGAGTAATAATATTTTTTATTGTGATTGGGTTTAATTACTAAAACTTTTTTCTAAACTTGTACAATAATATCATAATTAGTTTTAATGAAGTATTCTTTTAATAAGAATCTTTAAAAGCATAAAAGTATAATGTTAGTGTTATATCTTGCAAGCATCAAGACATTAATATTGTCATTACATGTTATACAAGTTTATAAGTGTACTTTTTCACAAATGAGCATGGAAAATATTTTTTTTTCTTCTCTTTATTTGTTTCACCCAACTTTGGGGTACACTAAATCAATCACTTTTCAATGTTCTGTGCCAGTATTGCTTCATACGTTGTGATCTTGCTTTTCTTTCTTCGTCAGAGTTTTGGATTGTTCGCTTGGATTTGACTTTGCCTTGGAACCGTTGTTTTTTGACCTTGGTTATTGTTTTGGCTGTTCTGTCCATGAGCATAGTGTCAGTGATTTGTAGTTCTATTATGTCTTTCTCTGTTTCTCTAAACCAAATTGCTTTGGCTCTTTTATTGTGAAAGTAATCAGATATTTTTTAGTTAGTCTATTTTTGTCCATTCGGAGGATGTGCCCATAAAAAATCAATTATCTTTTTTCTTATTGTGTCTGATAGTGTTTCAGTTTTTTGGTAAAGAGTTTCATTACTGATGTAGAGTAATTGGTTGTTACGGAATTTGGGGCCTAAGATTTTTCGTAATATCTTTCTTTCTTTGATCTCCAGCCTTTCAAGTGGGCCCTAGGTTGTGAGAGATAATGTTTCAGTTGCATATAAGGCTTCTGGTTTAATTATCGTATGATAATGCATTATCTTTGTATTCCAGGAGAGGGACTTCTTGTTGTATGTGTCTTTGGTAAGTTGGAAGGCTAATTCAACTTTATTTCTCCTAGATTCCATAGCTTTTTTCTCTAGGGCGTTCCAGCTGATCCATTCCCAAAGTATTTGAATTCTTTGACTATCTCAATGTATTGTTCTCCCACTTGAAGCTTTTTTGGTGGTTTTTTATATTTGTCAATATTTTAGTATTTTCAAATGAAACGTTGAGACCCATTTTTAACGCTTGCTTCTAATTTTTTTTATATTAAAGTAATTAATTATTTTTTTTAAAAATCACTATGTAAAATGTAGTTTAAAATAATATATTTCCTTTTTTTAATATGTTATATTTTATTTACGGGACTATTAAAAATATCACAAGAAACTTACAGGTTTTAAACCAAATTTTGGACGAAAATAAATTTACCAAGCACTTTTCCAGTTTTTTGACAAACGAAGCTATCAAATAAAAATATAAGTTAATGTGAAGACTTGTTGCTTTTGGTAAGAATACTTTAAAAACAGAATAACCAAGGAATATTACATGACATAATGTAGTTATTAGACGAATTAAATAATTAGGATTATGAGATATTTTCTTCCGTCTGATGGTCTTTTTTACTCACCTCGTAAAGGCTACCGCGGTTTCGAAAGCTCACTGTTTCATTTTCAGGTCGTAATGTAAAATGTTTTCTTCCAACGTGTAATGGAGGTTCGGATATATTGTGTTCAGGAAATAATTTAAATTTTTTAGTTGTCCATTATTGCCTTCGAAAATTACAATTATATGATCCACATACCTACAGTAAAAAATTATTTTTTTCCTTATTGTATAGTTCGTATCAGACATAAAAATTCATTTTCAATATGGTTCAAAAACAATTCTGCTAGGATACAAGAAAGCGGTGAACCCATGGGTAAACCTTTATTTTGAATATAAAAATCGTCATTGAACTTGAAATAGTTCTGTTTCACAATGTTTCAGTTAACAAAATTAGTTTATTTATTGCCTCCGTTGTGAGAGAAAAGTAATACTTGGTGATTTTATCTTTTAATAACCCTTTACTGACATCTTGAAAGAATTGTTTTTGAACCATATTGAAAATGAATTTGTGTGAACTGATAGGAACTACATAAAGAAAAAGTAGTTTTTTTACTATAGGTATGTGAATGTTATAATTGTACTTTTCAAAGGCAATAATTGACAACTAAAAATTGTTTATTAATTTCCTGAACACAATATATTCGAACCTCCACTGCGCACTGGAGGAAGACATTTTATATTACGACCTGAAAATGAAACTAATTTTTCGAAACCCCGGCAGCCTTTACGAGGTGAGTAAGACCACTAGACGGAAGAAAATATTTCATAATTCTAATTATTTAAATATGTGGTCCGGTGGTTATGTTGTAATATTGTAAATTTTTGTTGAATTTTGGTACAGTGTCATTCATTGGTTCAGTTGAAATTAAGGACAGTTTCATTTTATAATCAATAAGCAATAAAATTGTGAATTTTACGTTTTACTTTCTAATTTGACGGAACATAGACATAGGTAGAGAAAGTTATTTGTTTCTTCAGTTTTACAATTCAATTCCACGTTTTGATTTATTATTCCTTCAACACAAAAAGTATTTCTTTGTAATATGTATAACACATCAACTATATGGACCGATTTGCGTAAATTTGGTGTTCATTTTTACAGATACGTAAAAATAAATAAAAACAAAAGAATATGAATATGGGAAAAAGAATAAGATAATTTGTTTGCTTTTATCCTTTTATAGAAATAGATGAATGTTTCGCTTAACAGAATGTATGGGTAAAAGTATTGACATCTTTTATATAAACAATTAGGCTATGCAACAATTTTTTAATAATTATACATACAATTTGCACTACAGATATTTTTCAATTTTTTTATCACACGTACAATTAAACCCATTGCAGTCATAGTTTCCTAGTTTAATTAGAGTTTTTCAGTCCTCCTTTCTCACCAAACGAAGCAGGCCTATAAAGAAAGTTTTATGGATCGCAAAAACTCGAAATTAAAATATTCAAGGATCGTTAAGTTTTCGGCCTACCTTAGCCTAAAATTGTGGTTGTTACTTGGTTGTTTGTCCATCTGTTTGTTTACTAAAATAAGACGTATTGGTTTCGTTGTTTACAAAATGTTTTGGACATACTTCTTAATTTTTGTTTAATAAAGTAGCAATTTCTTGGCTAGGCTATTTAGAACTGGATATTTGTAAAATTGGCTCTAACGATTTGGTACAATTTCTGCCAATTGTATTTCATAAGTTTTAAAACAATGTATGATGCTAAAATCCTAAAGAAGTCAGTTCGAGTATTTCAAAAAACGAAAATTGTTATAATTTTCTAAAATCAGATTTGTTGAAAATTTGGTCATGCAAAGCTTAAAAATTCAATTTAGCAAACTTAAAATTTGACAAATTAATGGCTTGGGAATAAATTGAAAAAAGAGTTATATGTTGATCAAATTTAAAGCGATATCCAATGATTCGATTTTAAAAAATTTGGTGCATTTACAGTTTTTTAACCAGACACATTTTAACACATTTTTTAACATTTTGTGTTAACAAAGACAGATAGACCAGCAGGAGTGTATCGACTCCTTTCAAACGATACTGGCATCAATTATTCCTTTGATGAATTACGTCCACCTTGCTACGCTAATCTGAGGTTAGCCGTGGTGTTTCGATGCCTTGGCGTAGTAACATTGACCCAAACAACTCCACTGACCTTCGTCCTAGTTGTGATTGGCTGAATATTCCCACCCCCAACACTCTCCCTCTTCCAATATGTATCTGAAAAATCTACCCATTCACAAGTCACGACATTACACTACGAGAAGGGTGTGAGTGAAATACGTGTATATGTTTTATCTGAAGGGAAGGAGAGAAGGGGTGGGTTTGTTTGGGTCGGTCGACATGGAATGGGTTTTGCTTTAATCCTTGTGAATGAAATTGTAGTATTTGAGATGTAAAGACAATCATCAATGAAATTCTAAACTCATAACACGTTCTGTAACTTGCATCTCAAATTGTTTAGAACGACCCAATTTAATTGTTGAAACACTTTCCAGTCTTTATATTAAAATGAATAAATAGCAATGTATTACATGATTTCCATACAAACTACAACCTAAGAAATTATATATCAATTTTGAGCTGTAACAATGGATTAGTACTTTTGATAAATACACCAAAATATTTACAGGTTATCTTTTAACCACTTAATAATAGTCAAAAAATTAAGGTTAACTTCAATCTAATGCAAGTCTTAAAAAATTGTTTGTGTGAAATTTATATTTTCTTTAAGTAGTGAACAGGCCTATTCATAGAATGTTTAAATCTTTGGTTCTCGTAGAATATGTATTGCTTTCTATTTCCGTAGCTCTGTATGGGATTTTGAAAATTATTTACTGTTGGTTAGTTAGTCTTTTACGAAATATAGCAGGCAATCTTAATTAATTACAGTATGTCATAATTTAAATATTTAAATTACTGTTTCAATTCACGTTTTTATAGATTCGATTGTTTTTTTTGTACACATAGGATTAATATTTTAAAATAAATGTTCCTATATTTTTGTTAAAATAAACATTAATTGAAATTCGGGCTTAGGCCTGCAGTTGAATATATAAAACAATTAAATTAGTATGAAATAGTTTTATTATTTAGGCTACTTATAGTTTAATTTAATATTCATCAAACAGTAAACTTTATTTTTTAAATTTATTAGTTTGTCCACAGAACTTTAAACTATAACTACTTTATATAAATAATATTACTAGATTTTTTTATAATAATTATTACACTTTTATTTAAAACATTCATTTTTAATTGCTTGCAATTACCTAACAAAACATAAATCAATACAGATTTTACTTTGTTGATTGAAAACTATCAGTAAATAAATAAAGTAGGCCTACTTGAAAAATAATCTTCTCGATATTTTATTGTGTAACGTTTTAAGCAACCGTTGGTGAATACTTACACATACATTTTAATATTTTTTTAATACTCGTAACATGTGTTCAAGCAAATATTAGATAGTGACTGAGTTTTAGTGTTAAGCCTAAGTGTGACTAATGTATTAGTTGAAATGGTTTAATTATTTTATCGTTCTAGCATTTCAATATGTACTGTAAGCTAACGAATAACTTAAAAATATTAGTTATAAAAACTTTAAATGATTATTAAAATATTACAAATTAAAAGTAAATATTTTTTTAGTATTTAAAAGCATTATTATTATAGAAATAATATATTTGACAATAATATTTTATATCTCAAAGTGATATGACAAAATATAGGCCTATAAATACTTTTGCATCGGAAAAATCTATAACATTTTTTTAATAATATTTTTAGTTTTACAATATATATATATATATAAACTAAAAGTCGTTATCACTACACTATAAAAAAATGTAATTCTTATGTTTACTTTCATGGTAAATTTGTAATATGTTAAACAGAACGTTCAATACAATATAATATAAACTAACACATACATTTCACAATTACTGCAGTTCAAACATTTCCATTTAATAACTGTCAACATTATAATTATGTAATCTAGCTAATTAACCGAAGATTAATATCATTTCGAGAGGATCAATAAATATCAATAAATTCCTCTCCTGCCTTAATTACTAAATTGACCACTACAAGGAGAGGATTGCCGTTGGACAGTAACCAAGGACCTAACACCTCGAGCAAGGAGGAATTACCACCCCCTTCTGCCCCGTCATGTCTGGTCGCTGTATTTTTGCGCACACTGCACCCCTCTCTCACAATGTGCATTGAATTAACACAACAACCCTACCCTTTATTTTTGCACTGAGCACCCCCACTTTTACAGGGAAAAAAACGCCCCACCAGCCGATGAGGAGGAGGGGTTCCGAACGCTGAAAATCCAGTATTTTTCCGTCAGGCGACAAACTAAAGAGTTTTTCCAGGATTTTTTAACATACGCGCATGTACGTGTACGTTAGTAGGACGTAACAGCCAGATAATGCGGCGAGAAAGGAAAGAGTCGGGGAAAAAAGAATTGCGCTAAACCCACTGCGTCGTGGGTAGGTAACGAAAGAATGAGAGAAAATAATGTCCGAGCAGGGGCGAGGTGAAGTCAAGGGTGGGGGTTGCTACATGTTCCGTTTAAAAAGTACCTCGTTATTTGAGCGTTATTTCTATCCCGGATACGAGGATTTCGTACTTTTCTAAAAGAAATTGTCGGCACGGGTGCAAGAGTTGTGGTTTGTGAAGTGAAATGTACATGTTTAGTGCAGTGGTCCTCCGCGTATTGGATTACGTCTTCATATTACTCATCTGGAGGCTTAAGCGAAGACATCTTAGCAGGGGAGGCAGTAATGCCTTCATTAAATCTCGATCGTCTACACTTAATCTGGGATTGCACTTTCCTTACCCTAATTACCCTCGAGTTAGGGGAGCTAGCTCAACTTAATAAAACATTTTCTTATCAAACACAAAATTTATGAACCCTAAACTAAATTTTAAACTTAGTTTTTGGCTTGAAACACTCATGAATTACGCATTGTTTTAATGTACTTGATAACGAAATAATACTGCTTGCATACCAATTCATATAATAAACTTTTTCCCATTATAAAATTTTCTGAGAGGCATTAAATGGAAATTTCAATAAGTATTTATTTCAGTTTTTAAGTAGGTTTATGACTGTATTGGATTTAAGTGAGTAAAATACAATTAATTCCTGGAGTAAAGTAAGTCATTAGAAAACTGTTTAAGGTTATAAACAGTAATACAAAGAAAATTAGCGCGTAGAAAATATACACTAACGAAGCTATTGGATATATTACAGTTATTGAGGATATGTTTGTAATACATAAACTGTCCAACTTATTTTGAAAATAGATAAAATATTACATTAAATTAATTAACCATATGTTGAAAATAATTATAAGGCCATTCATATAAATCTGAAAATTAAATAGTTTAGTTCATAAAATAAGTGATTCAATATGTATTGTATGTTTCCTGAAGTACTTGCAATATGGGCTATTACGTGTGTCCAACTTGTATATTTTCAATTTGGTTGGATAAGATAAGATTTATTAATAAAACATTAATTTAGCTTAAGAAATAAATTACACTATTATCTAAACAGTGTGGCAACCTTTAAGTAAGGTAAGTGAAAACATTTAAATAATACAATAATAGTTATCAATTAATTAAATTATATTAAATAAAGTTCAATTACATAATAAAAAAAATAATAATAAACTGTCTGCTACTTAGTGAAATAACAATCGGACTAATCCATCGTAGACTTTGTACCTCAAACTTATTTTAAGAAAAAACGAATGCATTTCAAAATATATTAAATAATTATAGTATAAACATTTTTCTGTTTAAATGTATTTTATTTTGTAAAAATATGCATTAAATCTTTTTAAAATAGTACATGTCTTTCATTCGACTGGTTACTAACGAAATTTTAAGTATTTGGTAGTACTGACAGTTACTTGTATTAGCTGAATAGATAGGATCTATTTAAATTACGTATATATTAAAAATCTCTATTTATAGTTGATATATCAGTGTTTCTAATAATAAATCTTATTATTAAAAAAATTCAGTTATTATGTTTCTCATTTACACAAAATATTGAAATTATTTTCATAAAATCGTTTGCCCCAAAATAAAAGTAGCTACTATATTTACTTAAATCATAAACTAATCGTGAAATTATTTATTTAAAAAGCATCAAAATCTAACAAATTGTAACGTAAGAATTATATTTGACAAATATTTATATTTCCTAAATTATATCTTATAAAATATAATAACTTTAATTTGATTACATGGCATATACAGATACCGCTCGGATTTTAACATAAAGTTTATTTAAAATTCCAGATTTAACCACTACATTCAGGAGCCCATTACACAGGATTATATTTAATTAATTAATTTTGAATAAATTACGTTACACGTGTTTTTACCTAAATATAGTTAATCGTGGATAAGCTCGCCCTTTATTATATTTAAAACAGATTTAGGTTTGCCAGACTTTTGAAATTTATTTGACAGGTAAAAATATAACATTGAAACTTTGCCGCAGCTGGTATTACAGCGGGATTTATAAATCCCAAACGTGTATGGCAAAAATGTCACCGATATGGATTAAATTTAAATTTGTTAGTAAACATAATAAAAAGTTAACAATCCTCTTGTCACATGAACGTTGTGTACATAGCTTATTGCTACGGGTTTAAAAGCTCTTTGTTGATATAACGTTAATTATTTTCTTCGATCTATAAAGACGAATCTAAGGCGATTAAATAATCGCAAGCTGCAATTGTTTAAGCAAGCTGCAAAATAATAAATACCGTTATTAAATTTATAACCATTCAAAATAATAAAAAAGGATAAAAGTTTATGAACTCAGAACTTTTTGTGTTCTCGAAAACATAATTTTCGTTTCTTTTTTCATTTTTTATTTTATTTCGTTCTTATTTAAGTTATATAAATTAATCTAATTTTTTAATTTAATTCGATTGGTTTAAATTTGTATTAAATTCAGTTGTTACACGTAGTTACAGTCATTTTAACTTAAACAACCACTAATAAATATAAATAGTTAAAAATCCACAACCGTTAACAATATTTAAAATAAATTACGTTATTTTAGAATAAAACATTTTATTTGTGTTATATTAATTATATATAAATTATTAACTATACGAATTTAAGTAATTTTCACCAATTACTTTAAAAAATAAAAAATAGTTCGTTGTGTGTATGTGTATATATAGCAATAATTGTTTTAGACAAAAAATTAGTCTGATTTTGGTCAACATCGGTTTTTAGGGCTGTAAAGAATAAGGACCCTTTTAAATGTACGCCCTTGCCCGACTGTCAGTGACGCACCTTATATAAGTAGGCTGAACGATATGACCGGCACTATAATATTTGGCGATTCCGTTGTTTTTAGGGGTCCGAGTTCAAGAAAAATATAGGCGTTCGTTTTTTATGGCTTGTTAACTGGTAAAACTTCATGAGCAAAAATATTTCACCTTTATATTTGCTTTATTTAGCTTATTTTGTGCTGAAACTCATTTGAAAATAAAAATTATACTATGTATAGTTGTTGGCATAAAGACAGTTTTTATAGGCCTATGTCTAGAGCCGCTAGACATTTCAAAAAATACCAAATTTTAATGTTCACTCTCTAATTTAACACATTAGGTAAAACAATTTCTCCATATATTTATGGATCTCAACAAAAAAGTGATTTGAAAAATTTACCAAAAATTGTAGATGCTTATTTATTCCTCACGGTCTTACGCAGCATAGGTAAAAACACTTCCGAAATAGAATTCGTTTCAAAACTATTTTTTAATCATTGGATATAAATACGATTCAAATGGAGCACTTAAACCTTATGATAAAAGTTATACTATAGTCAGCGCGATGTAATGACTGGCGCGGTCTAGCCGGCATCGCGGCAGTGCAGACGACACGGAAGTCAGCTGATCCGTTCTTGTTTAAATTTCTATATAATGCATTACAAGTATCAGAATTTTTTTGCATATTAGATGTTTACCTTTCAACTGTCAATATTAATTTACAAGGACAAGAAACACTTTACCTAAAGACCTTCAATAGGCCTATGTAGGCCCCTTCCTTAAAATCAAATGTTTGCTCTTTTTATCGTTGTTGTTTCAATTCACCAAGCAACATCAGTTGATTCTTTAAATTATAAGACAAAACAAACCAAATTTATAAATATATTATTTAGTTTTAAATATTTACTAGTGAACTAAATTTAAAATAAAATATTAAATGTGTTTCATAAGAATTATCAATAAATGTTAATACTAAAAAAATATATGAAGGGTAATTTGTAAGTAAGCAAAATAAACGATAAACGTGATCACATTGTTTTATTTCCAAATTACTTAATTTTATTATTTTACATTTCCATATTTAAAATTATCGTTATTGGTTGAAAACTAATATAAATCTATTCAATTTGTTTTAAGAAATAATTTTAGATAATAGGCCTATAGATTTTATATTCTTAATTTTTTTAAAGGTTTTAAAATATTCTATCAGCTGTTCTCATTTCATAATTATAGGAACTTCTGAGACACTTTAGGCCTATACTTACAACGATACAATTAAACCAACGTAAATAAGAACCATTTTTATAAATTGTATATCTATGTTTTTTGTTTCAATAGCAGAAATAATTTACCTGTATGTGAAAAAATGTTAACTTTTGTGTCAGTTTTACATAGCCTAAACATTATTTTTTTTCACTTTAAAGAAGGATGTTATATCAGTATAGACATGTTTTTCTGTACAACAGGCTTTACCCGTTGTTTGACCCTGATAAGTTTACCAACGTCTAAAGCGGTCATCTTGAAAAATTATACATTAATCTCCGGTTTAGTTACCCAACTTTCCGCATAACGGGAACCGAAGGAGATGAAATTTCAATAAAACCCAAGCGTTACTAGATAATTTAAAGTAATGCATTTTTAATGTTACCATTCATTAATGATATTTCAGTTGATCAAATTTAGTAGGGTAACAAAATTTCACACTTTTTTATTTCCGGCAGCGGCATATTTTGCGTCTTTGGGCCTAAGTGACCCGGGAAAAAAATCGTTTATTTTTCTAGCAAGTTGAAAAATAAGAACAATAATTGCTGTTAATTCTTAAAATAATGGAAAACATAAAGCAAACAAGGATAAGCAGTTTTATTTTGTGAAAGAACAAGGTTAATTAATTTTTTGTTGATGTAAAAAAACCAAAAATTGGATAAAATTTAAAGTCAGCAAATAAAAAACTTTCCATTATGACGTTACGTATCGACGTGTAAGTTTAAAAGGGTTTAAAAAAGTTTAAAACCGAAACGTTTGATGATGACATTGAGACAATTGTATCCAAATAAACGTACCTTCAAAATTAATATGATTATGTTTGTATATCAACTGTTTTAATCTAATATTTATAGGCCTAGCAATTTTTTGTGCAATATTTGTGCAAGAAAATTGTAAACATGTTTGAAGATGTACAATATAAAAAAGAATTTTAACCTATTAAAAACCCACATTATCATTTTCTCTGTCTGAAATAATTATCTTAGTAATTATATCACCAGTTTCGTCATTTATTAATTTTTTATGTTTATTTATTAAATTTGTCCTAAATCGTTACATTTTACAATTTCTTTGTAACTATATTATGATTATACATAGATAAAGCAGTAACAAATTATACTGCTTGCAAATAAAACGTAACAACTTTTACAAAGTGCTTGGTGCTTCGAGTGAGTGTAGTGCAGGCTACACATCACGTCGAAAAGTTAAACTTTTGCTGAACAAGCTGAAATATTTGCATATGTTACCCGCGTCAGTCACATCTGCCTGGATCCCACATTCAAATGAAATTATGTTTCAAGTTTCTCTTGAAATGAATAGCCTATGGTAGCCGACATACGGCCTACCTTGTTGTTTAATAGGTAGTTCCTCTCAAATACCATTTTACGAGATCAAAATAACCGAGTCATCCATTCTTGTTTAATCCGACATCTCTCTGAAGTTTTAGCTTTTGATTTAAATTTAAATCAGAAGATCGCGATAAACTAAAAGCTTGTCTATCATAAGAGTCGGCTGAAAACTGTTGCAACTCGTCGTTTAATTATTTTAAAACAGGTCGAATTAAATTATTAAAAAGCCGTTAAAATATCAGTTTGGTAGATATTGACAAAACTTTTATAAATATTAACGGTGCTCATATTTCCAATTTACCTTTAACTCCAAAATAAACAATACTTTTATAAATTTCAAATTTGATACATAGATTCGCAAAATGCGTTCTTATGTCTATGTGACTAAAATTTACGAAAAGATCAGTCTAACGGAAATTTGTAAATAATTACTGAACCGGTTTCTAAAACATTGTTATATTTATG
Source organism: Callitettix versicolor (assembly GCA_022606455.1). Taxonomy (NCBI): domain Eukaryota; kingdom Metazoa; phylum Arthropoda; class Insecta; order Hemiptera; family Cercopidae; genus Callitettix; species Callitettix versicolor. Next base: position 47,581,411 of record CM040184.1, read on the forward strand.
CATTAATTTAAATAGGTATATAATTTGCTAGAATAATTTCAAGTCAATTTTGAAAAAAATTACATTTTTGTAAATTTTGAACAAACAATAGTACTTACAATAGAACATATAGGCCTACTTAGGAAATCCAATTTTGAAAAATTAAAATATTGTTTCGGTATGTTAAAATTTACACTTAGTAATTAATTTTCATTAAATCGAAAAATTATATTAATGTTAAGTAATCCACATTTAATGCACACACAGTCGCGCGCGCGTGCGTCGAAGTAAACACTATTTTTAATTTATGAATTCGAAAATAAAGAGACCTATTGTTTTTACGAAAGTAAAAATAATGCAAGTCTCAAAATGGATATTTCTATAATTGCTACATTTTTCATGTATTTGCTAATTTTGACTTTATAAAAAAACTCTCAATTTAAAAAAAACAGAGTAGTTCTTTATCCAATGAAAAGTGTCCACTGGCTAACGAAGTTATCAACTTATCCATGGTATTTTACCAATTTATGTGCAAATCTGACTCATTTTAATGAAATTATTGAATATAGGTCTGGTTTGTCAATACACATAGAACAATTTTTCATTTAAAATAAAATTAGTTTTTCCGATTTGCTTAACAAAACAAAATTTGCTTAATCGTTGATCCGTTGTGTATAAAGTAGTCCTGCATACAACAGAATAAAACTTATAGGCTTTTATAACTTCAAAAAAATAGGTTTAGGTGTTTTACAAAATTGAAAACTTTTCATACAGTAATTAACTGTCGATTTTTCTTTTATTTTAAATACCTGAAATTTTTATGCTCAACAGCGTTAAAAAACTTAAACTTCATACACTTGAAAAAATCTGATTAAATTTGGTTCAAAAATATAACACCTTTTAAAAAAAACAAATGTTTTATTGTCCCAAAATGTAATAACGCTCTATTCCGAAATATAATAAAGTAATAGCGTAATACAGTTTAGTCTTAATTGGTCGACAAGCCATGTTATATTACAAAGGGGATTTTTATATCGACGTTATACTCTTATTGTCTATTTAAGTTAATCCATACACGCCGCTTGTTGTGTTAACATGATTTTCCTGATCAGGTTCGAACAGCTGTGCAACTGTTAATCATTTTCCAAGTTCTCACGCTCTCTATTAACACTAGACTGACCGGTGTAGTGGTAGACCTGCACAGGGGCAACTTTAATAATATCTAATATAACCAGTCTTTGCAAATAGCCAAAGTGTCTAAGTGAAACTTCAGAACTGATGAAAACAAGTTTATTATTTGAGTTTTAAATTTGTGAGCAATTTTATGTAAACCGGGTTTTAACTAGATACGTTACAATGGGTTCTTTTGACAACCGTCGGTGTATAATTGACCGATTTCAATAATTTTTTAAAAATAAAATCTCTTAATTATTGAGTTTTCTTATAAATTTTAAAGAATTTTAAATCAATATAGAAAGATAATTTTTATTAAACTTAACTACAAGTTTTTCTTTTACAATTTTTGGGGTTCGGTGTTTGATGTGACTAAAGCACCGGTCAGTCAGCTACGTCTCTGATTGCGTATCTAAACTGGTTGCGACTGATTGTGGGTTCAAGTCGCAGTTACTTCCGACGCTTTACCCTTGTAGTTAACGCTTATCCCTCGTCCTCATTAGTCTAACTGGTATAAAGTATGAATATTACAGAAAAATTAATTATATCAATTGCCTTTGAAAAACGAAAGACCGATATCAATTACTCGTTTTTTATTAAACGCTCTTTTGCCACAGAAGTGTAAAAAATTAAGTAATTAAGTTTTAATTAAACATTTCATGGAAAAAACTGTAAAATAATAAAAACCATCCGAAGTTTGCCGAACAGCCATGTTGCGACAGGGTTGAAAGTAATAAACAAATCATAGCTAACTTATACTTCTATACAACACCAAATACGTTTTTACAAAACAGTCTGAAGACCTAACTACAAAATGTTTGTTATTTATTATTTATTTATTTTTATTTGTTTATTATTTTTTTGAAAATATTTTAAGTTTTATAATATGCCGACTTTTAGTTTTAGATGATAAGAGTGAGTTTTAGAAAAAGGTTAACGTGCAAAGGAAACCTAAAACCAAAATTTAAGAAACCGAATTCCGTGAATTCACTTCTACATACAGATCGAGCCTTAATTTGAAGTAATAATTCATATTTTAAATAAATCAATTTCTTAATTGTGAGTGAAAAATCTAAAAAAAAACTGAACAATACATTTCTAATACAGTAATAAATTATTGTATTTCGTACTGTACATAGGATATGTTTTCTTTTATTAGTTACAGTTGACGTGATGGTTCTTTGCATTACGTCTTCAGCGAGTAAGACAGGTACTCCCCTCTTTATCCTAACAGGTGTAGCTTGGAGTTTGTACAGTTGGCATACAAAGTGCCTAATCCTACCCGTTCTAACATAAGCAAGGGATGAAACCCTGGAAAGCAGAATGATTAATTTCATAACATTCATCCCTTATATTACACTTGGATGTACGGACTTAAATATTAAGTGTGCATTTATAAAACGTTGTTTACCTAACTTTCCAGTGTGTATTTAATTTAATATAGGCTATTTGTAACGGCTGATAAAATAGGTTATTCTACAGTCAGATCTTGATTAATTACAGACTACATTTTTTTCAAGTTTTTCTTGTCATTTAACACATATTTACACTTATATAATCATTTCACCGTAACTACCGTAACGTATCTTATAAAATAATTTAATAAATTTAGCTTAATTAATAGAAGAGGTAAATGAACAGAAATTTCAAATACAACCGTTAGTGCTGGATTATTAACGTAATGTTATAAATTCTGAATAAAATTCCAGTAAAAAAACAAATTTCTCAAGTAGTTACTTGATTCGATAAAATATTTTGTCTTATTTGTAAATTTATGTGAGTACAGTTTACCTATAAAAACGTGATAACTTTGTTTAAGTTCACTTATTAAATTACAGACATATTCGATTTCATTCCAAAAATATTTTACAGCTTAGACCTAATTTGTTGGGAGAAACGAAAATCTCTTTCACTTTATTGAAAGAACCAACACTGCCAAATATATAATGAGTTTAATCAACTGCTACGCACATATAATTGTGACTACTTTGCATTAATTAAACAAATTTAATAATACAAAATAGTCCAAAAACACTGCACAAAGTTTCTAACATTAATTATTTCAAAAACCATTTCGTTACACAAGTTATTGCTAGCAAACAAAAAACCTTTTAGTTTTAAAATCATTAATTTGTGCTCAAATTTTAGTCAAAAATTAATCTTAAAGAATCATGATAAAAGTCAGTTTATCAAAATTTAGGCTAAATATATAAATTTACAGCTCGGGAGTAAATCGTTTAAAATATATATATATGTATGTATATCAATATAAATAGCAGTCAGGGTTTATTTTTTAAGCTTAAAAATAACTTCTCTTAATTATAATATTGTACAGAGAGATGGACAAAGAAAATCTAAATTCTATAAAAATTGGTCGATTAGTTTATTCTCTAGCAATGTGCTGATATATACAGACACACAAATACACAGACCGATTCACATTCAAGTGAAAATTACTTTTTGACTCTTATCACCTGAAAACGAATAGGTAATTCAAAATCTCAAGATATATTTTTCTGCAATCACCATAAATTTTTGTGCATCGTTTAGTCAAAAAATTTAACAAGAAGGGGTTTAAAGTTTAATATCATTTTCAGTTTTCAAGGAAGTTAAGGTTTTAGATTGTCCACACAGAAAAACTTTTTTTAAAACTCACATTGAAAAACTTTTTTAAGACTCTAGAAAAAAATATTAAGCACAAATAGTTGACTTTCAGGTAGTAAGAAATAAACTTTTTACAATAACTAATTTATATTACTTTGTACTAAAATTATTTAGCCTTTAAATTTTGATAAATCAACTATTTTTTTGTGTTGTCCAACTGAAAAAAGGAAATGATATTTTGTAAAAATTGTAAATACAAAAATGCAAGTACAAATTTTACAATATGCTGTTATTTTTCATTCAAACAGTCTTTTTTTAATTAGTTCGTGTGGTCTTGTCTCTAAAATGAATTAGTAAATAGACTGTTAATTTGTTGTTCTTTAAAGACAGATAGTTATAACTAATCTGTTATACTATCTAGTTTAACCTATATTTTACAGACAGGCAGTAGTTCAAAGTATGAAAAATTGATGGTCATTGAATTGAATTGTCATTGGAAAATATGTTATTGGAGCGGCCATTGTGGTAAAGTTCCAACCCAGCATCTTTAAATGAAAGTCAATATTGAACTTTAGATCACTTGTTGAGGGGTATATATATATATATATATATATATATATATATATATATATATATATGTGTATGATATATATATATATATATATATATATTGTGTGTGTGTGTGTGTGTGTGTGTGTGTGTGTGTGTGTGTGTGTGTGTGTGTGTGTGTGTGTGTGTGTGTGTGTGTGTGTGTGTGTGTGTGTGTGTGTGTGTGTGTGTGTGTGTGTGTGTGTTAGGACCCTCACATTCGTAATTTCAAAATGTGAACAGTTCGTACAACAGTTTCAAAATGGCAATAATTTCAAATGTTAAAAAACAAATGTTTTGTCTTATTTTGAGAATTTCATTTCACTATCGTAATTAGCTACCAGAACTGAGTAAATTCACATTTTAAAATTTGAAAACCCGTTGAAATTTTAAAAAAATATTTGTCAGCGGTTCATTGCGTATTTTTTTGGGAAATTTGGAAGTTTAAAACCCTAAAATATGCAGATTTTAGGTAGGTCTACTATTCATGATGAAAACAGAGTTTTAAAATGAGGTTAAGGTACTTATTACTTTTGGGAATTTGCTTCCATCATGTCTGCGAGACTGCTAGCTGCTTTGATTACAGTTTTGATAACTTAGAAAGTTTTTCGCCGGAAAAAAATGAATACAGCTTAAAACGCGAATCCGGTAAGAAAAAATTAGAAAACAAATTCTGAGTGACTGGCAAGTCGTAGAAAAGTAGTTGAAGGCTTATTTTAAAAGTCTTGCTCTCGAATTTAATGGGAAACTTTTCTAGGAAAAAATATAGACATAGGCCCTACATTTTGCTTAATTAAGCCGTTAGGAGAGCTATAATGAATGTTAATGATTCAGTGTCAGTATTTTGAGTAACAGTTTTTTTATATTTTATTTACAGAAGCCTATTCGTTTATTTACATATTTTATGGATGAATTTGAGATTTTTTTCTTCATTTCAAGAAAACTATAATTTTGTAGGAAATTTAAGATTACAAATTTATAAATAAAATCCTTAATTATAGATGTAATATCTATTATTATTAATAAATATATACGGACTTAATTACACTTTATTGTAATTTGTGTAATACATTTAAATTGTGTATTACCTTTAATAATAAAGGTAATAATTTATAGCCTACCCTTATAAGCCCATAAGTGACTAATTATGTAGATAAGTAGCTTATCTAAATATTATAAATTTTTTAATCGAGTTAGTTTGGATGAGCTTACCGTTTAATTTGAGAATTAAATTCAAAACGGCATTTCATAGTGGGCCTACATCTCATATCGTTATAATTTCTATTATTCAATTTGAGTTTTAAAAAAATATTATAAATAACATATTGAAATTTATTTGCATTGGATCTAATTTATAAATGACAAAAATCAAGCGGTGATTAAATTACATTAATGTTCAATAAGGGTAAAATGGTTATTTGATTTGGTAATATTATATTTCCTTTGACAACTTGTAAACTTGAAAGCACTGGTAGGCCTACAATCTACTTCGATTTTAAGATGATGAAAGGAGAAGGAAGTTTTAGGATGAGAAATGTAATGAACCTTTTCCAGGTATAAAACGGGACATCTTGCTGTTGTCATAGCAACGTCTTGTAACTAAGCAACGCGTGACGTCATAAGGCGCTATCAGTCTGTCATCTTCAAGATGGCGGCTCGTCATTCCGACGTACAAATTATTAGACAACTTTCTGGTGAGATGTTTGGTTAGACAAAAGCTTAGTATAAAGTTCTACTACCCTGACTACAAATATCAGTCAATTTGTAATCATTTCGAGGAAAATGCTACCTCTTTTATTAAAGATTAATAAGCCATTAATAAATATTTTACAGACTTATGAAAAAACTTGTATGAGAAATAATTTTTATTATGTGTAATATTTACGCTACACAATATTAAATATAGCATAACAATTCTGTCGAGATGTAAAGTATGTTTTAAATTGAAGTAATTTAATTATTGCAACTTAGCCATCGGACTACATATTTAAGTAATTTGGATTATGACCTATTCTTCCCATCAGTGGTATATTTACTCACCTCGTAAAGGTTACCGCGGTTTCAAAACTCCGGCGGTTCCATCTTCAGGCCGTAATACAAAATGTTAAATCCCTCTGCAGAGGTCATCACAAAGTCAAACAAAACATTAAATACATACGTCACAAACACTGAAAACGAAGTAATTTAGTCTCAAAATGAGATTTTCTAAAGTAGCTTGTTAAATAAAAATGACACAAAAAATAAAATTTTTATATTTTTTTAAATAAAAATATTAATAACACAACGAATTAACGGAGGTATCTATATTTTTATCTTCAAGGAGTACAAAAAAGATTGAACATTTCAGTATTTAATTAAAAATAATTATTTAACTTTAAAAATTAATGTTGTTAATGTCACTACAAAAATACATTCAATTTTATTTAACTATGCTACTTACTAAATACGATTCAAAAGAAAAAAAATCTTTGCTTACTTATGTTCCACGTACAGTCAACTAATTCTGAATCCAATTAGACAAAGGTTACCTGAAAATAAAAAAATGATAGTTAATTATGTTAAACAATCATTATTTAATCGAGGGAATTTGTCTATTAATCAGTCTACATGTAGGCTAGATAACTTGAGATAAAACCATTATTTTGCAAAATTTTAGAATTAATTAATGCCTGATTTTAAAACCTAATTTTAAATTCTGTAAGAATATATTAAATTTTTAATAAATATTTTTATGCATCCACTTAAATTGCATAGGTTAACCCCAAAATTAATCAAATTATGATAGACATAAATTAGATTTACTGATAAATAAATTATATTATATATTACTCAAATTTTACAGTTTAAAGGTACATTATATTATGTTGTTCACAGATGTTTTTGGAACTGATAATACAATCGCAATCTGGGTATTCATTATTAACAACTAAATGAACATGGTGACAAGGAGTGGGAATTCATCCTTCTTAGTCACTTTCATATTCAAATCACAGCTCCGAGACTCTTCACTGGAAGACATCCGCCATGATTAACTGAAAGCAAGAAGATCACAGCGATGGAAGTAAAGTGTAAGAACTTAGTGTTCGACGCAATGCTTCATCCAGTTGCTTCATGTGATTTGCAAGTCACATGACTTGTTACTATTGGTTAAAAGTAAAAAAACAAGGTCCTATATCGTGATATTTTAGTAGGCCAATATTACATTATATCGTTACCATAACGCACTTTGCTTCTTTAAAAAATATTCAATATTTTCATATTTTCAAGAACATAATTTATTTTTTTTTAAATATTCAGGCTAATGGTAAAACGTAAACATTTTGGGATTTTCTTTTTGAAGGCTGAATTTTTAATTAAATATGTTTCAAGGCAGTAACCATGTATTGCAAGTACCCTATGTTATCTACTCTACTACATTTCTAGTAAAATGAATAACAAAATAATAATATATAACACAATTCTGCACATAAAACTGAACTTTCTTTGCATGCACATTAAAATAATTTGCATAAATATTTATAACGCTATCATCACCAATAATTTATAAAAAAACATCTAATTTGTACAATTGTTACAATATAAAGTAAAAAAAAAAAAATAAACTAAAGAAAATCATGTAATAAAAGACCTTATCAGAAACTAATTACGTAAAAGTGAACCAAGTAAGTAATACAAAAACCAAAGAATATAAACATAGCAAAATTTAAAAAACAATGACATTGAAATCATAAGAACAATAATTATCAATAAAAGTAAAATAATGTATCAATTTAATAATATATAGGCCTAAATAAATTATGCGACTGAAAGAAATGTATGCATGAGGCTAAGCCCCTCCCATATTAAAATAAAATAATTATTTGACTCGGAAGGTTGTTCACGTAGACGGTCTGTGACCAGCAAAGGACTTCTGACACCACGAGTATGCCACATAACCATAAGTTGCAGGACTTCGACAATTGCGGCATCCAGAGTTACTAGTAACATTTTAAAACGAGTAGCTATTACCTCAGCTGGCTCCTCAGCTGACTGAGGTATGTTTTTATCTTTGGATCTACCCACAGAGCCAGCCGAAATGTAACAGGTTAGTTCTTAAAGAGAGCGGTGAAGCTATTGAACGTCATGCACAGCTCAGAGCGCCTCATAGTCACCGTCAGTTCTCTTGTGTTTCCTGGGAGTTCTATTCACATGGACATCATGAATCAAGTAGGACTTTGGCTTCTAAAAGCACTCGGTTTCTGCATTACTTCGACTCTGCAGTCCAAGGTTAGGTCTATTAGGCTTCAACCTTTAACTGAACAAGTGTAGTCTAGTCTGAGACGTGTTCCCTAACTCCACTTACTTTCTGCAACCATGTTCATAGTGACAAAACAATCACAATGAATATATTGATCGATAAATTGCTATGGTTGTGCACAGAAATTAAATTAAGTTCAGAAATTTAATGAACTATCTTCACAGTAAATATTAGCATTCGCAAAACGTACGTGTTTCTATTTTACCAACTTTGGAATATCAAGTTTGTAGATTTGTTGTTAGGGGTTAGATATGTCGTTTGGTGGTCTTTTGGGACCGCAATCAAAGTATCTATTGTGTATTTATACTCTGTCGTAATAGGTAAGTAAACTGGTTCACCTGGTTGGTTTGGGCACACTACTGACTAGCTGGAAATAGGGAAACCTCTTTATCGACACCATTCGCTTCATGATGGTAAAAGCTTCAGAATCATAGTTTATGTTACCTACAATTTCCTCATCCATCCCGCTTAACTTACGTATAATTTATCCATGGTAAATTTCTGTCTTTTGTCAGATGTCCTCTCTAAACTCAGTGTCCCGTAATAAGGCTTATGATTATTCTGAATTTCTCTCTACGTAGATCACTATTGTCCCCCCTCCTAACTCGACCTATAGGAACCTCTTTCAATAGACGTCCCTAGATGATTGCTTCAAGTCATGGAGTACAGCTTCCAGTCAGCTCCGTTGTCGCAGTCTATAAGGAATGTTTCTCTCATCGTGTTTGCTTTTATAAATTTGCGGATAAAAAATACACAAAAATACATCGAAGCGTGACTCAAACTGGACTTTCTAGTTACGGTTCTTCATCACTGATTTAGGCATAACAATCTGTAATGGTGAATACTTTTTCACTTTATTTATTTAAAATTATCTGTTACCTCTTTAAAACAGGATACATTTTCTTTCTTACTGCTTTGTTTTACCAAAATTCATAGTATTCAAATTTATTGTTAGAGGCTAAATTATATGTAGGCAGACAGACTGTTCATAGATATAATAGTTCTTGGTGCAAACTTACGGACTAGTTATAATAAATCAGTTTATATTTCGGTAATATAATGTAGACTAACCTACAAAAGTAAATTGTGCAAAAAATTACAAAACCATGCTCACATATTTAATGTTTTCCAAAAAAAATTTTGAATCGGAATATACCAAGAAATCGGTAAATTTGGTAATTTTCAATATCGATTATCCATATTTTGTTTAAATTTCGCTATAGGCCTATATAAAAATGCCACGTCAGTGTAGGTAACTTTAAACAAAGGAAATTTACGTTTTTCGAGCAAATCTAGAAAAACAAACTCAAAGACGGTCATAGTTTTATTTTTGTGTTATTTTTCACTCTTTAGCTGGGTATTTCTACGATTTTTAATATTTTTTATTATTTTAGTCACCAAATTTTCCCTGTAAGTTATGACCAAAATTTGAGCAAAAACCTGATGAACCGATTTTGATAAATTATACAGTTTTCTTGCCAAACTTTTTTGGGAATATGCCAAGGTCTGTTTTTTACGGTATTTCAGGACTATATTTGAGAAAAGTTTGATGAAAATTGTTGAATTTGATTTTAATATATTTTTTTAATTTTTAATTCTTTACTTGTAAAAAAGTGGCATTAAAACACTTTTCTAAATAAAAAAATGACTCCGAGATTTGGGCAATCTAAATTTTAATGCCAAATTTCAACAAAATTAGTCAATTATCCTGAGTCTCAAGCGACACAAAACACTCACAGGCGTGTAGGCTCGCGTATAAATAAATACGTCCTACACAGCAGAGACTCTGAAAACGTAACTAAGTGCAGTGGGAGGGAATACTATAACTATAACACACAGGCTATTGTTAAAAGATTTCTGTGGAAATATTAAATATTAAAACACTATACGATATGATAAAGTTTAAGTTGAATACTTAAAGGTTTAAATAAACTAACACCTTTGAGGTTTTTTACTTTTAAATGTTGTTCAATAATGTAAAGAAGGACTGAAGGCACTATGATGTAATTAGTAAAACGTGTTGGACAATCTGAAAGGAACTGTGTTACACTGATCAAGTTTTGTGGGAAAGTTTCTCGGAAGCAGGTCTAAGTGGGTTCACAAGTTATCCTGTCTGACCATCGCCACCCCAATACTCCAGGTCGGGGTGGTCTAGTCCAGTTAGGCCAGGCGGTAATTCTTGTTACACACTTACACTGTTAATCGTCTAGGATTCTGTTATTGGTATTGTAGCTACTATGGATCAGTACACCGTAAGAAGAGGAAGGACATTGAAGGGTCTGTATACTTTATATACATAAGGTAATCGTTTTGAATTTATGTATTAATTTTTTGTTGTTGAAAAGTTTCATTAACTTATTAATAAAACAATACACAAAAGACAAAAGTTTTTTGAACAAACAACAAATGAAGAACCTTCATTTGTTTTGTTTTTTCGTTTGTTTGTTTGTTTGTTTTTTTTTAACGTCCGACTATTGTGCACACTTGGGCTAATGCAGACGATGGGATGATTTGTAGCGTATGAAAATGCCAAGCCCTGGCCGGGAATTGAACCCGGGTCCTCGGAGTGAAATCCCAGTACGCTATCAACTAGGCCACCGAAGCGGGTTCATTTGTTTTTAACGGCTGGTTACAGCAACGGGCTTTTTTTAGTTTCAGACATGATTTCTTGCATTGAGAACCTAATATAACTTTAATTTAAATTTTGTTAACCTAAAATTAAGTATGATGTTTTTATTGTTTTCCTCTATAAGGTCTTCAAAATTCCACGCTTTCATCAGTATAAGTTTCTTCCTTTGATTTGAAGAACATAATTTTTTACAAATAATTCTTTTTTAAATTAAAATATTGTTTGTTCCTGACGGCTGATAACTTTCCTTAAATTTTCAAGCGGACTTAGTATGTTTTTAAATATTTTTTTTGAATATGTTTGTTATTGTACAAAAATAATTATCATGTATCATGTTTTCTCTTCCTTTTTTATTTTAATTACAATAATTTGTTTAAAAACATGACAAATTAACATAACTAGTTTTTAACAACATAACCTAAAACTTATTTAGCCTACCATCTGTATAATGAAATCAGCTGATCTTTACGAACTAATATAAAACAACTGACCTTTTAATAAAACTACCAAAATTAAATTAACAATTCATTTCATATTGTTAAATCAGACTAATTTTTCCGTAGTTCCCGTAGTTTCCGTAGTGAAGTGTAAACACACTACGCACACACTTTATCGCTTGTGTCTCACACGCGCGTCCCAGGTCCCAGGTTCGATTCCGGCGGAAACACAGAAATTTTTAATTATACTGTAATTAATTTAATATGAGACTTGCGACGCGTAAAATCCAACCTCACAACCAGCCCGAAAACATAGTACATGTTAAAACTTTGCGTAGTTAAATTATATCAAGCAGACTTTAAAACTTATGATCTTTAGGAAGACCTAGGACACGATGTTTGTTTCGAATAAACAAGGTAGCAAATAGAAAACGGGAATCAGGTAACTAGAAAAAAATAAAACATTTAAAAAATTATTAAAAATAGTGAAATCAAAGCAGGACTTGTAATTTGAGCAAAACCTTATCAAAATTTCAACGCCAATTTTTAAGAAATGAATATTTAATTTGTTTTAAAGTAATTTTGGGAGCAAATGTTTCACTAATATTTTTTAAAAAATGATTTATGATATGGCTTGAGTACAAACTAAAATTGATAAAAATCGGCCAATCACAGATACACATACAAAGAGGCTTTATGTAAAAAGCCTTGTTTCAGCGACCGTGACAACGTATAGTCTATAGGCACAAAAATCCACAAAACAATTTTATTATGATCACCACAATATTTCTTATACACTTCGCATTAAAGATACAAATAACTTGTATAAACACTGCTTTTCGTATCATTTTTACATCATAAACAATTAATATTTCATCTTACTGCTGTAGTTTTGTTAGGTAAACTTTGATGTGAGGCCTATTATTCATTACGATTGAATGAAACTGCCAAAGTTTTCACCTTAAGAAAGCGGGCTAACCCACAAATAGGTTACAAACCCTTCTTTGTAATCATGTAGAATTTCAAAATCTCTCTCACTATTGATAGTTTTTGTACACGTTTAATAAAAATATGTGAAACACTTATTTAATTTTCACATTCCTTTCTATTGCTTATTTTGTTTTTAATTTGAAGAAAATATACGTCGTTATAATTTAAAGTGTTGTTACTGCAATAACCGAATTTCTTAAGTAAGAAGCCTCGACAAAGTAAAACAGTTTTAGATTAGGTGAAAGACAAACAAAGCCAAACTTTGTAAGATTAAACACTTTAATTATTTGATACAAACAAAGAGCAGAAGTTGCAGTAACTCAGCATCTTACAGGCTACCCTCAGTAAACACCGCTTCTCGCTTCCAGTTTACAGTTTCCAAACTCCAAGTCTAACAATAAGAAGACTTAATGTTTGAATAAATCTTCTCTAATTTATGGAGTCCCTTGTCTTGACATTCTTGTGGCCGCTTCAATTTATAGTGGTTGATTAAGTAACTTCCCTTCTAGAGATTTACCACATTCATTTTCATTTTTTTATTATGCTTTTTTTAAAAATATGTTTAGTTATAAATATGCCTACTAGTTCGGGAAACAGTTACGTATTTCTCAACTGTAGCTTGCTAAAATTACTTCAAGGTAAAATGTGGAATTCGCAACTACAAATTGGTGTGCAATATGATTTATTACATTCTGATCAATTTTCGATTAACGTATCAATATTTTATAAATGTAAAGTATTTGTTTGTTTTTAAATTCTAAAATGTTTTACAATGTTCTAATAATCTGACAGTAGGTTTATAATACAGTAATATATTTTATCAGAAATAAATTTAAAAGTAATGTGTAACATGAAGTGTACCTAAGTTTAAATAGATTATAAATTACAAAAAAAATTACTTCAAAATATAGGCTATAAACACCTGTAATTTTTTTATCTTTGTTGTTAAATGAAACTTTTATAAACATAATAGAGAGAATGTGTTACTATTTTAAAATGCTTAGTAGAACTATGCACAATGCGTACTACTAAACAATGCAAATGCTCACACATTTATTTTATTTTAAGTTCTTTTTTTTATTTTAAAATGAAATGTATTAACGTGATTATTGTTTCTTTTTTCAAACTTTATAAGCCGATTCCAACTTCTTCCTTTTTTAAATATTATATTAAATATGAAATCCTCAGTTTTTATTTAAATTTGGAAATATATGGTTTTACTTTTTTCTTTTGGTTCTAAACTCCTAAAGAATTATTTTAATTCTGCAATTACTAAACCAACAACAATTTTAAGCAACTTTTAGGTCTATTATATCCTACTACAAACTTTGAAATCGATACAATAGAAAGGGCCATAAAATCTGTGTAATAGTAAAATATTGCTACGACAAAAACTAAAATTAGAAAATAAACTAACATAATTTAAAGAGGACAATTTAAAAATACAGTTAAATGAGTTGAAAATTTCGCAAAACTAATTTGATAACTACAAAATTTTGCGTTTATGTTTTCTTTACGTAAAAACTTATTGCTAAAGCGATCAGAGTACATGAGAATATTTAAAAAATCTTAATCTTAAAAATTAAATTAGAAATTTCTTTTTAAGATTAAAAAAACCTGTGAATCTTAGATATAACAGGTTTTATACGGTTATGTCACTTGGCACTAAAGGAAATAAAATTTGAAATGCCTCCAGAGAGCGAAACGATTTAAATCTTGGCCACAATACCGACGTTGGACTTTGGCCAAACACGACACTTCCGGTTAGCTAAGTCTGTACTTTCTTGCAGGTATCTGGAACAGAATTTTAGAGGAAACCGTAATTTGCACTGACAGTGTTGGCAAGCCTAACTGCTTATACTATATGCAGCAATATAGTTTTTATGAAATAATTCTGGATATTTTGTTTTGTAAAGTTACCCAACTACGAGAAAAAACATCAAAATTCTCGCACATTAAATAAATTAAATTAATTGAAATTAAATAACAACAAAATTTAATAACAAAAAAGGTTTCGTTACAATTATATGGCCGTCTTTTTATAAGTATGTGTAATTTAATCCTATAACTAAAATACGTAAGTCCCTATTTTTGAAAAAAAAATAAAAATTTAACTATTCAGGGACTGAAATTACATAGCCTTGAAATTAAGTAGCTAAAAATTTCTAAAATAACACACACACACACACACACACACACACACACACACACACACATTTATTTATATATATATATATATATATATATATATATATATATATATATATATATATATATGTGTGTGTGTGTGTGTGTGTGTGTGTGTGTGTGTGTAAAAATGTTATGAAAACACTTACTTGTAGACATGCGGGTACATTCATACATATAACTTTAGTTAAACTTGATGTTAAATGTAGGCTTATAAAAAACATAGTTTGTTCCTAGATTAAATAATTTTTTAAAATAATAATAATCATTTAATAATATTTTTTTCATAAATAATATTAGTTTAATAGTGGCCTGTTACTTTGAGTTTAAAAAGTGTTTAATTACAACAAATAAGATTTTTTATTTGTTTTACTTTCAAATAAAAATAACAACATGCTATTTATAATACCTAAAATGTCGTATCGTATTATGGCCTGATACGGTTGTGTTAAAACCAATATTTTATTTTGATATATATATATATATATATATATATATATATATATATATATATATATATATATAGTTGCTGTATTATTATTTACAACGGAACCATCTTGGCTGGTCTTAATAGGCGTATAAGAATGAGCGCACTTGCAAGAGTCTGGTTCCAGCCTTCTCGTAACGGCATTAATTTTTACTGGTCGTAAATTTTATAAGTAACATTAATTTTTATTACTGTACTGAATCCGAAGAATGATCTGTTTTAAAATAAGTTAGTATCGAAGTATTAATAGTTAGTAAAAGTGTCAATTAGGGCTTTTTTACAGTACTGACTTAATGTTACTGTATACCTTTATTTCTTTTAGTTTTACTACAGAATTTTATTTCATTTTCATTTTATTTTACTATTTCACTATTTTTATTTCTAATGTTCTGCTTTTAGTGTATTTTATTATTCATTTTAGTTTACTATTTTTCTGTTTTTAGTTTAACTATAGAACATTTATTTATTTATTTATTTTACTTTACTATTTTATTAATTTTAATTTTACTATACATTTAAATTTGTACCTGTATTTTTTCCCAAATTCGCAAGGTGATATCCTTTAACTTTAAAATTAAATTAAATTTTAGTAGGCCTATGTTATAAAACTTTTAATACGGAACAAATAACTTATTTGTAGGTAACGTATATTGTTAAAAAGAAACCGCTGCCTAATTTTGATATCCTTGAATTACGATTTATTGAAACACAATTTATTGGTTAGAAAACTATTAATTCCATAAGGCATTGAAATAAACCTAATTACATAACCTACACTTTAATCATTTGACTTGTTAACTCATAAAAATCTCTTGTAAAACGTTTAGAATTTTACCTAACTTATAACATAATTTTAATTCTAAGAGAAGTTATTCATAGGTTATAAGTTACAAAAATATTTCGTAATTTTGTTATCTTTGTTTTTTTTTAAATGAAAACTCCAGTTTAACTTGACATGATGAAATTGAATGAAATATATACATTATTAAATCTTAATTCACAATATTTAAATATATTTTGAAAACTAACGCTGTCAGATGGTCGGCTTCGAAAGTTTTGCGGTACGTGTGAGCGCGTGCGTACTCGAAGGGACTTCAATCTCTTATATGCTTTGCCAGCTCGGACGTGTATACTAAAGTTTACATGATTCTGTCAAGCAGCGCACTATCTGATAATCAAAATGCATATTCAGTGAAGCTTATTGTCTTTCATATAGCCTGTATAACTAAAGCAAAAATTAAAAATAACATGTTTTTTAACAATACATTTCCCCAAATATAAATAAATGGTTTTTGTAACAGCATCATTTTTCCTAGGTTCCTTTTTGGGTAGGCCCTACAACAAAACGGTCGAGTTTTATAATTTTCTGATGTTTTGGCTCAAAAGGCACACAGATGTGAACACTTTACTTTGTTTGGAGTACAACCTACCCACGGTCATAACTAGTTGTTGAAACAAGAAAAAAGAGTTGTGTTGGTAGTAGTACAAAAAGGTAATGAATGATAATCACTTCATATTTTGGTATTACTTTTTCTAAAATTTTAATGCAAAATGCTACTTTGAAATATAGAACGTAATTTACGAGTATGCGTTTTGATTTTTGAAATGTTACTAATATTTCAGCCTTTATCATGTGTAGTCTATAAAGTGGCTTAAACTGTAAAACTAAATTATCCATTTTATATTCTACAAATAATTTACTTTTAAAGTTATCTCAGTATAATTTGAATAACCAATTAGAATACACGAGAATTATTCCCTCCCCTTTCTAGAAACTTGAAGGGATCCAAAATGGCGTCGAACAAACGCGTCAAGGAAATTGTGGCATATTTTAATTAAAGACTGCGACGTACGCCGTAGTTTGCTAGAGTCGGCAAGTTTTAATTGAGGGATATTCCAGGCGGGTAGATCATTTTATTAATTATTGTTGGCAACAATTCTGCGCTGAGACTTGAGACTTTATCAGCTGCTGGAATTTTAATACGCAAAGTTCTGAAGCAATATCCGGGACCAATGTTAATTCCAAAGTTATATGGCCTGGCCTTGTACCATCACGTTATTGTTTAATTAGATGTTAGTTACATCTGTTATATCGAAAAAAAATACTACCGCAAATTTTGCTTCGAGATTTTGAGAGATAACTTTTACGTACTCTAAGTAGAAAAATGGTACTTGCAAGTAAAATGGATATACGCGAATTCATGTTAAGTACATAAATAAATAAATAAACTAAATGACTGACATGCTGTAATTTTGTATGTATTTTAAACTTCTCAGAGATTTTAGTTATGAAGCTATTTTTGGCATTTATTATTTTTTATTTACAAAAAAACATAATTTTTATGGAACCGTTGATATTGGTTTTAATAGAATTCATCTTCAAAAAATTCGGACAAACCCCTAACGAAAAAACGTGCATCGTTAATAGATTTTTGCTTCATAACATTTTGCACTAATCGTGATATTGTATTAAAATTCTAAACTCAAGTTAATGTGTCAAATTTGAAATTAAAATACACAGAGTAAATCGTTCAGGTGATAAAAATTGTTATAGACCATTTTTTAAAATTTTTGTCAAAAAAAGAAAATATTTATCGAAATCGTTTTTTATTTCGATGCTAACGATCTTCGAACTGATTCTTCAACTTATTCTTTGTTTGTGTATTATTTTATACATTTAGGCTAAATGCAAGCAAAAAACTATTTTATCGCTAAGAACTGAGATACGTTAACCAAAAGCCGCCCAATATAATTTGTAAAGTCACTGAATGTTTGCAGCACACGGTACAAGACACACGACCGCACAAGAAGCGAGCATTTTCCTCCTAGCCTAAGTTTGTTTTATCGCCAGCTCCGTTCTGATATAATTAATGAAGACAATAAATTAATAACGTTAATG
Organism: Callitettix versicolor; assembly: GCA_022606455.1. NCBI lineage: Eukaryota > Metazoa > Arthropoda > Insecta > Hemiptera > Cercopidae > Callitettix > Callitettix versicolor. The sequence continues at coordinate 47,599,681 of CM040184.1, forward strand.
AAACTAAGTTAGCGAAGGAGAAGACCATCTATTAGTTGTACGACGTCGCTAAAATAAATTCCTCCCTAATATTGGCGGTTGTGTTAATTTCGCTGTGCTACCCTGAACGTCTTCCTTTCATTTAATAATGGTCTTTCATTAGAGCTCGTTTAGATATTTTCAAAATAATTGCAATGTTTTTAATTCGAATAATACAATAATATTTTTCTTTAACATTTCTTTAATCAGACGTTGTAGTTATTTAACAGGATAAAATTAACGGTTATTATTGTTTCCGTAATACACGTCTTAAAAAGAAAGATGGTGAATTGAGTTTCTTTTCAGTTTAAGATAATCAGAACAACAAAGCTCAAACTGTATTGCTTTTAATTACTTTAATATTTTTATAATAAAACTTATTTTTAAAGCAAAATAAACAAAACTTTAGTTAGCTTAGCCTATATAATGCAACATCCGCAAAAATTGCGGTTTAACAGAAGTTGACACAAACAGTCTCACAAATTTAATTTCTTTAATTCAGCTTAAACGGCGATGAACAAAACAAAGGCTATAGCCTTGCATAATAAAACGTAATTAAACAATTAAAACTTGTTTTTAACTCAGTCATTACAAGATATTCCAAAGGTTATACCTGTAGAGAAAATTCTCAATGTTTGTAAATTATTTACTTTTTAAAGATTATAACGTTTATCAAAAATGAACTAAGCGTTTTCTTTTCTTTAATTTTTTTTTGAGAAAGGAAAGAAATAAGTAATTTTTTTAATTTACGAAAATTTTCCCAAATTTTTTAAATAATTTTAATACTTTTTTAATTTTAAATTTAAATGTAGCTCTTAATTAACCAAATATAACTTCCTATTGGTTGGACAAATTAATGACAAAAACTGAGTAATCAGCCTTACTTGTCAAAATCGGCTCATCAAATTCTGTTTTTTTTTTTATTTAAGTCAATGTATGTAATTTCGAAATAAAATACATTTACAGTTTGAGAGTGATTCTAGGAAATATATAGTAAACTTTCAGTATCCAGTAAAGAAACCATAAGGGTAATTTTTAATTTTAAATAAGGTAAAAATATGATAGTTTATTTTGAAAATTATGCTAGTTTTATATTTTTTACAATAGCTTCTAAACTTTGAACTTGATAGTATGAAGCGATAATAACACACGCGATTTGTTTGAGTGCTAACATAATGCCTATTCTGAATTCTTTTAAATCGGTTTTAAGTGAGAACGATTTTGAACCTTTTAATACAAGTTTAACAAAATCGTACATATTTATAGCGTACACTTTAAATCGTACATATATCTGTTTTTTTTAAATAATTAAAACCAGATTTGAAGAATAATAGTGTACATTCATTGGTCTGTAAAAAGTAGTATTACATTTAAAGACATTTATAAAGTTCAAATATAGCGCGATGAAGCTATAAAACAATGAATATTATTCCGGATTACGTTGTAATTGGTTAGTTCGGTGGATTGTTCACATTCCTTGCATTAATTTAAACTTGGAAGGGTCAGAAACGTTGTAATTTACTTGTAAACGTTATGGGCCCCTTGTGAAAATCTTTCGCTATAAAATCCAGACTCAACTTGGTAAACATCCTGTATTAAATGAACACTAAACAAAGCCTATTAGAATGCAAAATGGCGGCTGTGGAAGTTATAATCCTATATAAGCAAAGATCCCCTACATAAGGGAAAATGCGGCTCTTAGCAACAACGGAGGTGGGTTGAAGTCGACGCCGGGGGTGGAATAAATAATGAGCAGAAAACATGAGGGAGGACAGTTTAAAATGGCAGGAAAGGGATGCACGCCATATTGCTAAGGGTTTTTGCAAGGAATCGGATTAGTGCACCGCATTTCCTTAATGTTGTTAAGTATTTTTGGTGGTAGCAATAAGTTGTGGTGGCCTGCTGCAGAAGATGCCAAGTGCCATACTGCCTTTGTATGTACGTAGGAGTGGGGGTTGGGTGAATCTATAGATGTAGGCTAAAAACGCTTTTGTTTGTACAGTAGAGACCTATTAACAACACAGAACAGGAAACAGAAAACAAATAAAACAAAAATCGTAGTAAAATAAAAGCATTTATTTTAAAACAAAACTACTTGTAATGAAACTCGGAAACATCTTTTCTAAAATGATTTCTGTTTAACCTCAAAAATTCAAAACGGTTAAAAAACTTAAAAATAAAAAAATGGCGTTTATTTTTATACTTATAAAAAAATTAAAAAATTAATAGATTATACTAATGTATAGAGATATTTCGATGATAAAATCCAATTTAAAAACATAATTGAAAATATTATGAATTTTATGCTGTTCAGGATTAATTTTAATTTTTGATTGTAAAACACTAACATTCTGTACGAAGCGTGATTTCCCATGATACTATTGTAGGCCTACATAATGCAAACACTCTTGTATCTACGTAGTGAAATGTTGTCCATGTTATGTTGTAACTTTTTTAAAATTTCACTTCTTTCACGTCATCCTTATTATTAATATATATATTATTTAAAAGGATATATATCCCTTTAAAACACTTAAACTACATTTAAATTTTATTTTGATTTCTCTTAGTATAGGAGTGGTTCCATTCTCAGGCTGCGCTATTGGATTTTTTATTATAGGTATACCTCTGTTCTTGATTCGCTGTTACAAGCAAACAAAAAATAACGCAATAAATGTAATTGCACGGATATGCTACTTTAGTTGTTTTACCTGAACAATTGTACACATAAACAATATTTCAAGAACTGTAAGGAAACATTTTTAAAGAGTAAAAACACATTTTTTCGTAGTCCTTTTGCTGTTGTTGACATTTGTCATTTTACCCGGCCAGGAGTTTTTGTGATAAAAATTCTTTTGCAGCTATTGTTACCCGTAATTTGAATTTTCCAAACTTTTTTTTATTTTACTTAATTTTTCCTTGTATACTGCTCATTCCACTTGTGATAATATTTATAAAATTATATTTACAAGTAAATAATCGGCGCGGTATCATTAGTATTTTATAAATGAAAATATTGAATAATTTTATAACTTATTACTGAATCGTTATTGACAATTGATAATTATTAAAGTTACAGACTGGGCTCAGCAACAGTTTATAAGAATATAATGAGATTTTGGAATATTTTCGTAAATTACAGCCGAACAAACACACAGATATTTGAATGTAGTACACTGTGTATGCACATTAGTGATTTTACCAATCACTTGTATACCACCGACACATTAGACAAAGAAACTCTGTGGACTGACTTATCCCAAGTCAAAAAGAAACATCGACACGCACAAATAAAAATCAAGGAATAACTAAAACTGAAACTAATGGCTTCTACGTAGCATAGGCTTCTGAAACTATAGGCTTCTACGTAGCATAGGTTTCTGAAACTATAGGCTTCTACGTAACATAGGCTTCTGAAACTATAGGCTTCTACGTAGCAGAGGCTTCTGAAACTATAGGCTTCTTCGTAGCATAGGCTTCTGAAACTATAGGCTTCTACGTAGCATAGGCTTCTGAAACTATAGGCTTCTATGTAGCATAGGCTTCTGAAACTATAGGCTTCTACGTAGCATAGGCTTCTGAAACTATAGGCTTCTACGTAACATAGGCTTCTGAAACTATAGGATTTTATGTAGCATAGGCTTCTACTTATCATAGGCTTCTGAAACTATAGGCTTCTAAGTATCATAGGCTTCTGAAACTATAGGCTTATACGTAGCATAGGCTTCTGAAACTATAGGCTTCTGAAACTATAGGCTTTTACATAGCATAGGCTTCTGAAACTATAGGCTTCTACGTAGCAGAGGCTTCTGAAACTATAGGCTTCTACGTAGAATTTTACAGTGGATATGAGTAAAGGATAAAACAATTAACATAACATTGCAATTACGTTTGTTGTATGTTGTATGTTGTATGTAAAAACAAATCTGTAATAAAAAGTTCGACAATAAACCAGGGTTCACTCCCTCCCCTTAACCGGAGTCTAAAAAATGGTGGCAGTCTCACGACTACTTCTTATCACGGGTTATGGCTATATATTTTACACCACAAAATAAAATTTATAGTCGATTTTGAAAATCATGAGTATGTTCATTTCAGTTTAATATGTTTCTAAATACAATATTATATGATTTTATGGTTTTTTGCCAAGACATAGAATTTTGCTACTCGACACTAGAATAGGCTATAACTGACCATGGAAGAAGCACGGAGTCCCAAATATATTCCTGCTACTCTTAATATCTGACCCTGTGACTTATTAATTGTCATTGTAAATTCCAACTTCAATGGAAACTGCGATATTTTAATTTGGAAATGCAGGTTGTTTGGATTTATAAGATTGTTTGAATTAAAATCATTGCAAATGTAAGCTTATAAATAATAACAGTGATTCAAATTTTTAAAACGGGAATACATCTATGTCCATCTTAGGTATCTAAACCATGTTCATTTTAAATTTCATCTCAATCGGTGCAGTAGTTAATGTGTGATTGAATAACAAACAAAAACACACAAATAAACTTTCAAATTTAAAATATTATTTTAAGAAGTATAAAATATTATTAAAACGTCACTGTTGTAGCCTACAGTTAACACATTTCACAAAACTGAATACCAAATAATTCAGTTGCACTGGGTAAGTAATATAATGGCATTTAAATATTTATTATTCACAACTACCAATATATAATAACGTATAAAACGTCACTGTTACACAGTTAACACTTGTCATAAAACTAAATACTAAATAAAGTTGGATTGGGTAAGTATAATGGCGTTTTAAATATTTATTATTCACACCTACCAGTATAAAATAAACGTATAAAACGTCACTGTTAACACTTGACACAAAACTAAATAATTAAGTTGGACTGGGTAAGTAATATAATGGCGCGAACATACAAGTTTTCACTTCAAAAATACATTTAAAACAAAAATATATATAAGAGCGTGATGCGTGACGGCAAACTGAATTTTTTCCCCTGCAAAACATACATCAATACCCCGCCATAAGAAATAGTATATAAGTATATGCTACATATATAAGAGCGTGATGCGTGACGGCAAACTGAATTTTTTTCCCATTCAAAACATACATCCATACCCCGCCATAAGAAGTATTGACTTCAAAAAATCGGGGAATTAAAGTCTGCTGACGTGAGTTATGCTTTAAAACAAACAAACATTGATTTAATTGTGTAAAACTTTAAGTTCTTGAAATATTAAAAATTGTTTAATATGTCTGTTAATAACACGCATAATTACAACAAACATAATTAATAAGTCAGTGCATACTGTATCACTCTTCTTTCCACTGTCCTACTTTAAAATTAAGTCATTTTGTACACATTATTAGCGGCAAAATTTTATATTAGGTTAAATACTGAATTCATAGAAAATAACTTTAATGGAAAAATGTTTATGAATTTAAAACGAAAGTTAAGATATAATATAAGAGATAACAAATGGAACGTACAAAAACTAGATAATAGTTATAATTAGTTAGTCCGTTAAACTAACAGTCCAATATTCCATTTCAGGAGCACCATAGATGGCTGCACTTCAAGACCTTAATTTCAACACATTAAGATAAAAGTTGAGTGAGTGTACACTGCAGAGGTCGGGTGGATACTTATTATCCGTTCTTCCAAGAAGATTTGGAATATCAGATTCAAAGTATTTTTTTAGATGTTAACTATAAAAAGAACAAGAACACTGCATTAAACTCAAAGAGATCAATGGAAACGTGTTGAACAATCGTGATACACTTATCACTTATCTAAGAGAAATAAACTTCTCATTTAATATATATATATATATATATATATATATATATATATATATATATATATATATATTCCGACATGCAGTTGTCTAGCTGACGTGATAGAATTTAATTTTTAAAACTATCAATATTTAGTAACTTTACTTAAACAAAAATGTTTTTATTGTTTTAAACAAAAAATGTGTTTCAAAATTTGTCCATTCGTTTTAAAATGGCGGCAATTAAAAATTTTAAACAATACTAACATCCATCGCTTTCAATAAAACATACTAACTTTGAAAAATTTGACATCGCTGTTATAATCAAAGTATAATTAAATGTTTTATACATTTAATTAAAATTTTTCACTTCACTAAAAATATGAAAATGAACCCAGACCACTGTGTGCAGATAACCGTTGATTACTAAAGTGAAATCTGAGTTTCAAAAAGTGTAAGTTACGATTTTCAAAGATCTTGAATATCAGCCATTTCGAAACTGATGAACAAATCTGTATTTGAAGCTGGATAACAAACCAAGTATTACAAGAATGGTGTTTTGCGGTTAACCTTTCCCTGAAAACATGGTGTATTATCTTCTCAAAACATGGTGTATTATCTTCTCAAAACATAGTGTATTATCTTCTCAAAACATGGTGTATTATCTTCTCAAAACATGGTGTATTATCTTCACAAAACATGGTGTATTATCTTCACAAAACATGGTGTAGAGTGCCAGATCGATGTATATTTCATGTCTCGGGGTCTGGGTTTTGCCATAATTTCTTATACTAAGCTCTTTTCAAATTGTAATGCATAAATAATAAATAAATCCTCCACTGTTGTAAATATATCTCTTCTTTTTTAGAAATAAAAACAAAAATGAAAATGATGATTTCACAAAGCTACACAAATTATTAGCGCAATCTCACTTTGCTCGGATTTTTTATTTCAGTTGTATTACAGATAAGAAATAAATTGCATAAAAACATTGCAAGAACCTTATTACTTTCGATTACTCTCTGTAAACATAAGGCATAGCAAATACTAAACCTAGCCTATAAATTCCGATTAGGAAACTATATATAAAAAGGAAGAAAACCAAAAAATTACACTTTGCGTGTAAATTAAAATTTACACCAAACCACCAACAAATTTACACCAAATGAAAAGTTGAACTCTCCAAACTTCAATAACCTCGTAATAGTGGGCTTGGGCTTAAATTTATTTTGCGTAACAGGCTTATTGTAGGTTCTGATAAATTATGCCTCGAATATTTTAATTTGAGATCATACTGCTGATGATTCTTGCACTGTGTCTTTATCTGAAGCGTTTCGACGAACCAACATTTTAGAAAAATTAATGATTTTTTTCCCTTAAATATAACTTATATACTCATTGACGCATCAGTGGTATGATTTGACAGCAATATTACTTATGGTAAGTCAAACAAAACCTTTATGTGATGGCGTTCCGTTCCCAAGACTTTATTTTTTAGCCGTTTAAAATACCAACCTCTTATTGACTGCTTAAATGAAACAGTAAGCTGCTTGCAATTTATTGATTAAATTTATTGTTTCAGTAGCCTAATGTCCCTCTTATTAAAAACTACTTAAACTTATGTTACTGCGTCTTGTATAGTGACGCAATACAGAGATTGATAGCAAACAGTTGTTGTTCTAAGTAACTGAATTTGGTTATTAGAAAGTAAATAATTGCAAGACGTAATGCACAAATCTAACTAGGACAAACAAAATTTGTCACAAGAAAAGACATTTATTTATCAATTTATTCAGTAAAAATGTTAGCCTCCAGTGATGCAAAAACATTGATTTTTCATATTTAACCCCAGTTGTATAGCAACAATAAAACTATTCTCTTTTGGTGTCAGAAGCACTTTATGTATGCGTTTTGCATATATATTTGGACCGTAATCGTCCTAAGAAGAACTTTATTAACCATAGTATAATACAATATGTGATTATTCAAAGGTAAGTAAATCCAAAAGTCTGCATTTACAAAACCTCAAGTGCCTCCTACACAGAGATTTATAAGTATAGTTGTAAGAAATATTACTTTACCGCATCTAGTAAATGTTTTCAGTTTATAATAAAAGGTTATTTAATTTAATCAACTAGCTACGGTTTTTTTACATATCAGCGGTAACTTGAATCCAGCCACATTTTCTTAATGAAGAATTACTAATCTGTTCGAACTGAAAAGCAGTTGTTTTTCAAACACATAAAATATTTCTCACAGCCTACATGATTCAACACATTGGCGAAAGTAATACTCAACGTAAACGTCTTCTTTATCTGATTCTACTGTAACTGAGAAAGGTAACAGTATTGTTACAGGAATGTATATGAAGGTAAGTTAAGTAAACAAAAAACTTCGGTCAGTGTACCTAATTCTCTATTTAAGGGATCATTTTACTTTATTTATTGATTCAATATTGTTTTTGTTGTTTTTTATATTATATCATTTACTCTATTAATCTCATATTTTATTTCTGAATGACAACTTAAATAATAATAAATTCATTCGTTTCACAAATTCAATCAAATACGTTTAACGGACATTAAAAAAATCTTATAATATTTAATATTATAGCTACATATGTCGGGTAGATAATAGCCTACTGTTACTTCAGTCAAATAGTTTTTATTATGTCCTTTGGTAATAACAAAACACAAAAACAGCTGATCAGTAATACTTACATGTTATAAAAATATCAAGCTTATACTTAAAATATGTGATTATTTATTTGATATATTCAAAGAAACAAACAAATATGCACTATTCACTCATAAAAATCGATGTAAAGCTCTTATACTACTTCCAATTGCTAAAAATCTTGTTCTTCAGTTATCAGACTACTATAATATGCTTTATTTTACTTTTTCTGAGTTACACACACGCGCGCGCGCACGCACACACACACACACACACACACACACACACACACACACACACACACACACACACACACACACACACACACACACACATACGAGGTCAAGTCAAAAAAGGGGGAATTGAAATTTCCCTCCGAATCACATGTATGTCAGCACTGATTGTTTTGCTGTAACTAATATTGTTTATCAGCTGTTCATTGAAAGTATTGTTGCATTGTTAGCTAATTGTTATTGTGTTTAAAAGACTGCGTAAAATGAGTTCTCCTTTGTCTGATTGTACCACCAAGGAAAAATGCGAGCAGTGATATGTTTCCTCAATTCAGAAGGTGTGAAACCAGCAGAAATTATTTGTCGCATACAGCAGCAATGTGGAGAGAGTTGTATGAGTGGAAGCAAGATCTACGCTTTAAAAGTGGTAAGTTTTCTTCGTGCAATGAGAAGTGGCCTGATAGACCTTCCACTTCAAAGACAGTATTGAAGCGGTTAAACAAATGATTATCGATAATCGACGAATTATAGTTGATAATATTGCAAGTGAGTTTAATGTAAGCTATGGCTTAGCATATTCAATAATTCACGATTCATTAAACTTTCGAAAAGTCCGCTCGCTGAATTCCACGTCAATTGACCAGCATCGACACAGACAATCGGTTTTAAGATTTCCCAGAAGCATTTCGAACGTTATGAAGAAGGAAACTAGTTTCTTAAGCGAATAATAACCGTTGATAAGACATGAGTTTGTAATTTTGAACCAGAGAGTAAGCGACAATGTTTGGTGTGGAAACATCCTTCATCTCCCCAAGAAAAGAAGTTCAAAACTCAGTTGTTTGCAGAAAAGGTTATTATGACGATATGCTGGGATATGAAATTTTGGTTGACTTCAAACCTAAAAGTGAAACAATAAATAGCGACATCTACTGTGAGCGACTGCGTATATTGAAGTCAAAAATCAAATCCAAAAGACGTGGTAATCTTTCAAAAGGCATGATTTTGCTTCAAGATAACGCTCTACCTCATACGGCTAAAAACATAGTCCTATGCCTTCAAAATCTGGGTTTTCAACTGCTGGACCACCCTCCATGTAGTCCACAACTGGCTCCAAGCGATTTTCATCTTTTCGGCCGATTAAAAAACAGTTGCGAGGGAATCATTATCGATATGATGAAGAGGCGATACAAACGGTACACAATTTTCTGAATTAGGCCGTAATATTCTTCCACGAAGGAATTCAAACGCTGGTTAAAAGTTAAACTAAGTGCATAGAAGTAGGAGGGTATTATGTGTGAAAAGTAATGCTAGTAACATTTATGTGAATACAATAAATATACAGATTTTTTCAATTTCATTTTACTTATTGACTACCCTTTTGTGTACATATATATATATAGGCTATATATACATAAATTCATGCTGATGATAGATGCTCATTTATTTGATCCAGGTATAAGTTTAATTTTTAAAACAAATTTTTCATTAATTCACATTATAAATTAAATTTGCCATTAACGTATATTGGAAGCCTGTGTGTTTAACAATACAAAAATGTAGTTAAACATTTTAAAATTTTCTCAGTTCTTTAAGACAAAATAATTGTTGCTTAATTCAACTGTTTTCATACTCACTAATAAAACTATTATAGTCGTTAATAAAGAAATGTATTTATGATTCCTTCATTAATAGCGCTATATCCTCTATCGGGGATATATCTTGACTTCTGCTACCATTTGTCTCTATCTGTTTCGATCCTGCGCCAATAAACTCCAATTTCAGATACCTTTTTTACCTCCGTATATTTATGAGCACTTTTTCATTCAGAGAAACACAATTAGTTTTCTCTTTGGACACCCCAACTTGGAGAAAGTTGTCTGATGTAATTATGTTTATAGATTTTGATAGAAATCCGAGCGAAATGATTTTGTAAGTCACGTTAGCTTTTATTAGTTTTGCACAAAAGTTCTCGAGTTTCATGAATATTAAGAAATAAATGATGAGTATTTTAGTTCGAACATTGGATAGAACACAATTAATTCAAAAAATTTTAAATGTTAATTTATGTAGTTTTTATCGCTAATTATGATAGGGAAATGGATTTTCAAAGAAAAGTTATGAATTTTTATAGATTTGAAATGACCGACATTTTAGAACTGTTTAACAAATTTTGATGTTATCACGTTTCAATGAAATTGGACTAAAATTTAAAAATTTAAACGCGAGTAAACGTGTGGTTGTAAACACGGGCGCGCGCGCGCACACACACACACACACACACACACACACACACACAGGAGGTGTGATTATATATATATATATATATATATATATATATATATATATATATATAGAGAGAGAGAGAGAGAGAGAGAGAGAGAGAGAGGATAGGTAGATAAATAGATAATCTTGTAAATTATAAATTTAAATCTATATATAAATTTTAACTACCCCTTCAAAAAAGTGATTAGACGTCACCGAGTCTGGGTCTTACCACGATGGCCGTTCTAATAGCTCATTTTTCCAATATATATTCGCTAATAACAATGGTTTCTATGGACTCCTAACTATATAAACTGCCATAAACAGTTTTGAAATTCATAAACAAAGAATTCTCTCTTTTTTCATTGTGAAAAGCTGAATATTTAATCTTACGTTAAACGATCAAATTAAAAACTGATTGATATTTTTCCAGGATCGTTTCCCCAATTTGGTTGCACATTAATTTCAGAGCTATTGAAACCATTTTCTATTTATTTTATTTGGTTCTAAATGAACATTTAAATTCACACTTAATATAAGTGCCGATAATTGGCACATTCTAGTTCTCTCTGTACAACTACGTCATAAGACTCTGTTATGCAGATGACAAATCATGATCCTATTTCATTCTCTTGGCATATTTGTATTCTGTTACTCTCATCCGGGTCCTTTTAAAGCTTCAAATACTTCAATGGCATCTTTAACATCATCCATTATTGGTTCTTAGGCTATACCTCCTTGATTTGCGATGTTCTCTCGAGCACAAAGCATCTTCAAAATTACAACATTTTTACTTTGATATTGTACAAAGAATTATTCTTTTTTTATGAAAATTCTGTTTACTTTTTAGAATTATCAAGTTTATTTTTGTAGATTGTTGTGTTTGGAGCTAGTATTGGTGCATTGTTTCTTTCATTAGAACTTTAAAATAAATACTCATGTCTATTTGATAATAAACTTTTATAAACTGTTTTGATTTGTTTATTAAAAAAATTTAAACGTATAAGAAATCTGTTGATTATTTTTTTCTTTCGTCTAAAAATATTTTAAACTTCAGTTTATTTTATCGCACATTTACTAAAACAAATAGAGAGTCTCAACACGCCGTCTTTCACTTGATTTTACTGTAGGCTCCTACATTAAAAAAAGCACACAGCTTCGATACTGTAACAGCGCACTTTTTTTTACAGAGCTAAATTGCCGACTGCCACAGCAGTCGTACAGTGACGAAACTAATCTATTGTCGCAAATGAGATCGAGCAACAGAAATATTTTTGTCAATACAGTGTGAGCGGTCACTTTCGATACTCCGTTAATCGAAAACAATTTAACATTGGAACTTCAACTGTATAGTTTCTTGTCATATATTTTTATTGCGTTACCGCCAATTAAAATTGCGATAAGATATCACAGTGGTAGTGATAAAGGCATAATGTGAGAAACATTGTCTGTCAAGGCTGCAGTAATGAGCTAGAACCAAAGCGATGGGAGAGTTGTTTTGAGTCCTTTAGTCATATTATGGAACAAACCAAAATCCTTAAGACTTCGGCAGAACTTTCGTACATGTTCATTAGTATTCATATTTTCAATTTCATACAATTTTTTTCAGTTATATTTCCTTTTTTTCCAACACTGTGTTTTCGTTATTGTTACCTTAAGTACATTTATATTCTCTGTAACCGCTTTACATCCCCTCAAGAATACGGCTTTGGAAATCCCGATGTGCCCTAGGTTTGCCTAATCTTTAGATCCCTTCATCCTAAGCCAGGGTAAAACTGCGATTCAAGCTTAGTTGACGTTTGCAACTCGTAACAGCAGGTGGACATTTTATTTCCCTAGCTGTTAGTAGGATTTGGATTACTGAAAACAAAATACCAAAGCCGATAAAATCCTGGGAAACTGTATAAAGTGGGCACAGCACTTTGTGCTAAGGAGTAAACACAACATGGAAGAAGGAAACTGGGGTTAATCCAATGAAACCCACAAGCAGTGTTTGCAGCAGAAGTGAGAGATTGAGTTAAACATCTCAAATCAGTTTGGCGGATGCTGCATGTCTGAAATCATACAGATGTTTGTAAATGTTCAAACGTTTATCGGGAGAAGAAAACATAAACGTAGAAGAAATAAGGTGGCAGCAAATGAAACCTAGGACTTGTAATGATATTTAGAAGCAGAAGACCTCGCAGGGATCAAACCTTGGGTGTGAGAAGCACAACCCTTATGGAACTGACTAGAACCATTCTTCACGACTGAACGGCAGTCAATCAAGAACATTACTATCTTGGGCTAGGGGAAAGTAACGAAAACCATTGGTCTCATTACAGGGCACTGTGGTCTGAGAGTACGCATTAACAGGATAAAAATGTATCACAGAGAAACCATGTGTAGGATATGCAGCAAGGATGGGGAAACTGGAGGCCACATAGTCTTGCCAGAAGGAGGCTAAGGGTGTTCTTTTTTTTCAAGACTCCGAGAAATTGTAGCAGGATGAGCTAGTCAGTGGACTGCTAAAACACATTAATGGTACCAATCTACTGAATTGTACTCATTATATCCAAGAGGCTTTAAGGCAAAATAACATTCAATGCGTGTATGTGCGCGCGCGAGCGTGCAAACACACACACACACACACACACTAGGTCCTTTAATCTCGATGCCAAGGACCACTATAAACCCAGTAATCTCAAAAAATTAATCTAATGTAATCCCTTTACCATTCATTATCATACAATTCTTTTTTATCATCTTTAAGTACATTACCAGCACGTTTATCGCCATGTTTTAATTTCAATCCACTTTTCGTTCATGTAAATTTGGTCTGTTCTGTTACATAATTCTACGTTTTGGAAAATCTCTGCCAATATTATTTATATAGTTGCTTACGACACAATTAAAAAAACAATTAAATTGTGACATAATTCTTTTTATATTCTTCTTCTTTTCTGCTAGGATTATTGTCACTATGTTCAGTATAATAAACTGCCTTCCCTAGCTTCGTCAATTCTTCTTTCTTTGACGCGTTTCGAAGAACCTCCATCTTCAAAAACTATTTCTATACTGGTCACTAATATTATGGCTCGTCCTATTTATAACTTCCTATTTCTTTGCCGCCTCGGTGGTCTAGTGGATAGCATACTAGGCTTTCACCCCGAGGACCCGGGTTCGATTCCCGGCGAGGGCTTGGCATTTTCATACGCTATAAATCATCCCATCGTCTGCATTAGCCCAAGTGTGCACAATAGTCGGACGTTAAACAAAAAAAAAAAAAAAAAAAAAAATATAACTTTCTAGCTCCACCTCGTGCCCTTCCTTGAATTTACGTGCCTGTGTTCAACACGTGTAGATTAAACCTAACGTGCTCGCTTCTGATTGGCTCTTTGCATAAGTATAAAGAAGGAGAATGCTTAAATAATCAGAATTTCGTTTAAATATCATGACATAAATAAAACTTTTTATTTTAAAATTAGAAAAAAGTTATGAAAGAAGTACACAGAATTATATGGTTTGTTGACATAGAAATGGTCATTTTGAGGAGATTGGAATGGTATAGTAAGGAAGTGAGCGATCGAAATTGTCACAATTAAGGAATACATTTCTACATTTTTTGAAACTGTTTGATATTATTTCTACTTTTTAAAGTGAATTTTTGTTAATAAAATTGGAACATCTTAAGATTAGTTCACGCGTTACTCACTTATTAAGGTCATGTTCCAAAGAAACAAGCGCACAAAATCTTACTTCGTTGTTTTATCTTTATAGCTTAGTCTACAAAAAATTAATGTTATGATCCATCTGCAATTTGCATTTAAGACATTTTGGAATCAATGAACAAATATATACGATTATATACATATTTTTCATGTCACATGAAGTACGTATACAAAATTAGTCTAATAAAAAATTACGAAATAACATACATACAAAATTGGATAGTTTAACAGAAATTTAATTTTAAGATGGCAAGTTGTTTTTTCTGACTGTAAAAAAGAAAGAAAATAAAAATAGAAATGAAAAAAAAACAGTGTAAAGGTTAGGTACGAAAACAATGTCTCCACTTTAAAACACTATTCACTGGTGTATGAAACATTATTTATTTATACTTTTCCTTGCATAAAGTACTGGAAATATATATTTATGTATAAATGTAATGTCCACATAAATGGGTCATGTAATATTATGAATTAAGCAAATCTGTCGAAAGAAAATATTGATCTTTAAAGTACCTTACACCTCGTTTGTAAAATCCATGCTGTCAAAGTAACTTATAGCTTAATGTAATAAATAACTACTGTGCTTTCAAAGTATGTTAAACGTTAAAATATGTTAAAAAAATAATAGAAAAGTATATTTAACACGAAAGTGGCTATTTAAGTATAGTTTTAATAATGAATATTTTTGTTTGTTAGTTTGTTTTGTATGCTAACTATTCAGAGAACATAGCCATTACTTGGTGAAATTCTCATGATTTTATTCACTCAAATAATATAACAAAGCAATTTTTATAATTTTATTATTACGTCTTTGCATTTTTTGTTGTGTAGATAAAAAAGTATTTTTTTAAATAATATCAACAATTTTGTTGTTTATTTCTTGAGATTTCTTACTCGCTTTTTCCTGGTGGTGGTGGTTTTCTTTATATATATATCATTAAAATTATTCATCTATTCATATAATCTCAAAAAGCGAACTAGAAGACATTAAAGGTGCCAGATCTGCGTCTTACAAAGATAACCATTTCAATGTACTGAGGTTATTCGCTAACTTGAATTTTTAAAAACATTCGAAACACATTAACCATTGATATTTTTAGCTAGCTGTTTGGTCATTCGGAATCTGGAGGAATTTATATTTTTTGTTTGTGGTTCAACCGAACTGTTACCCCAAAAACTACGACGCCTATTTTTGTTTATATTTTTTATTACGTAAAACAATACAGACTTTTAATGATCAGCATTATACAATTTAAAAATCTTAAACTCAGATTTATAGCACGCCTAATTATTACTGTAATCAACTCAAAGTGTATTGTAAACTACATAAAAATCGCACGTATAATGGGTTGTTGTTGCAGTAGGAAAATGTTGAAAAAGTCAAGATGAAATTTTAACTTTTCTTATTTACGACGTTTCCTTCATAAATAAAGTACTTCGTTATCAAAGAAGTAAAGAGAAGATATTTTTCAATTAATAAAAGGAGACGTTAATATAACAAAATAAAATTTCAAAATTTGAACTTTAGGACAAAATCAGCCAACGTTAGTGACCTCTAGGTGACCACTGAAGCACGTATTACTGATTAGATCACCACTTCTAATTGACTGTCGTCCCGTCAATTAGTGTATTAGTGTGCACGGTTTTCCAGTCACATGAAATAACAGACATCATTGCAACGTGTAGGAATTAAATACCAATTAAACTCTTATTTATTGAATTGCAAATCATTAAAACGTAATATTTTTTGAATTAATAATTTGTTCAGAAAAAAATTATTTCTGATGGTCAATTTAATTTTTCAATTTGACGAATATTCAAATAGTGTCACAGAAGGTATTAAACCAAAGATTATTGTCTTCATCTGCTGCAACTATTGTCTTGACCTTCTTACCAACCGTCAAAAATCATGACAAACGAAGTCATATAATAAATGCATTTTAATAAACATTGATTTGCAACAAGTTTTTAGTTTTTTGTGTGTAACTACAGTGAAATCCACCAAACATCAATCTTCACTACCTCATTTCTCTTCTACATTATACTTTTTCTACAAAACCAACAATAACCAATTAGATGAGCTTGCAATCTGCATAATTTTGCCAATTAATAATTTAAAATACATAAATGAATCTGACAAGTAATCTGTAAATGTAATCTGAAAATTTTAAATGATAATTTAGCAAATTTAAATTTTGATATAAAGTGTTATCAATTTTGAAAGTAAATGAATAATTTGTTTAAATATTTTTGTAAATTATTTTATAAATTTGCTCCATTACATCAGAAATAAGTTTTCCTGATTACTCTTTTATTTAGTTAAGAATTAATGATGAACAAATAAATAGTACAAAATCGTTACATTAACTTCTTTACATTCCACTATTTCCCACAAACATCCAGTTAAAAAGCTACTGACTGTGTTAGTTAAAAAAGAAATTGAACTAATTTCATAAAACCTATCCACAAGATTTTGCACAAATTTTGATAATATTTGGTGAACAATAACTTAAGTCAACGTTTCAAATTTAAAGTTAAACTAAATTAAGGTTCGAGAGTAAAATGGAAAAATAACGGCGTTAAGAACGATTTTTTTTCTTTTTTATCCCGAACCAAAAACATTTAAATTTAAAACTTGCTACACTGACTAGTTATAAATCAGTATAATATAACTAGTACTGGAAATCTCTGACTAAAGTCAAATCTCTGACTAAAGTTTCATCTAAATCTGATTAGCAAATTTTTGAATACTAGGCCGATTTAAATTTTTTTTTATATAGAATCCGTTTTTTTTACGGACTATACATTTGACCTACATTTGGTCAGTTTAATTTGACAGATATTGAAAAAATCAGTCAAAAATTTAGACATAAATTTTTTTCTTACCAAAAAAAATGAGTTTAAAAAGCTCCAGTTACTGAAAGAAAAATTGTAAAGATTCATGAAAACCAGATACAGATAGTAATATCTAGATTGCACTATGTGGCAACACTGTAATCCTTGTATTCTATTTTCACGTTACGTTAATCACTAGACTCTCTCTACCATAACTAGGCCATACATATTTTCAGTATGTTTTTCAAATCGGATAATAATAAAATCATATTTGAATGATTGCCCTAATATGTACAAAAATGTAGCACAGCCTGAGATTTAATAATAATCAGATAATCAAAGCCTATTATTTTTTTATAAACTGCAAATTGATTTTGGTGGTTTTTTAACATATATATATTTTATTTAAAGTTTTATTATTTATTAAAACAAAAAATGTTTCTAAGGATATCCTTTTAATATTTTCACTTAAATAAAAGTTTTTAATCTGTAATATTTTTGCAATTCTATGATGCTAAACTATTCTGCTACTTTGACAGAGCAAATCAAAATCATTGTTTTAAATTGCTGAGTTTTTATTTAAAGACATGTTATTACTACCAAGTCATTTCAGGTATCATTAGACCATGTATTGGCAGAATAATAGACTAATAACATGCTTGCAGACAAGTGCAAAGGAGCCCGTGAAAAATATCATAATTATTGCTTTTACAGGTCACTTACGCTTTCTAGCGGCGAATTGAGAACTAACACTAAAAGGAGTTGGAAAATCAATACAAGGCAGAACATAGTACTACAGTTATCCGCTAGATGCCAGCACACACCAAATGAATATTTTACTAACTGCAAACATTATTTTTATTTATTGCTTAAAATTTTTAAAAGTACAAAAATCAATAAAACTCAGATTTTTATTAACCTTGCGATTATAAGGAAAAAACTGATGCATATTGGACTCAATATTGGATTGTTCAATATTGGACTCAATCTGACTTTTTTAAATTTCTATAATACTATTTGTGAGAATATATTTTTGTTTAACATTTACACATAAGAAGTATATCAATATATTTAAAATGCATAGTGCAAAACATTACACAAACTTTCTATTTCCCAAAAAGAAACGATTTATTCTTTGTTTTAAAATAATTTCTCACAAAATTTTGCTTGATTGTGGTTGTAAAAAATATTACGGTTCGACAATAGATCGAAAAAAT
The DNA here is from genome assembly GCA_022606455.1 of Callitettix versicolor. NCBI lineage: Eukaryota > Metazoa > Arthropoda > Insecta > Hemiptera > Cercopidae > Callitettix > Callitettix versicolor. Next base: position 47,618,392 of record CM040184.1, read on the forward strand.
CCAACGTCGGTAATGATTCATTTTTTTATTGCCCCCCCCCCTAAACCGTAACTTTCTTTTATTTCAGTTTTGATACACTGACTTCAGTTTTGTAGTTTTTTTCAGTTTTGTATGTGATCAAGATTTTGAACAAAATGTGTCATTCTATTAAAAAAAATGTGCTTAGTGTTTTGACCGAAAAAAATGACTGTTTCATTACAAATTTATATTGAGATATGGCCAAACCCTGTTCAAAAGTAAACTTTTATCGAACTCATTTAATTTGTTTAGTTTCCAGCAATATTCACAGTCACACACAAGATAAACTTCCAAGTGAAAATTAGCTGTATAGAATAATATAGTGAAACTGAAAAATCAACAAGAAATCAAAAATGTATTTTTTTTATTTCACATGCAAAAATATAGCTTATATTAGGTAAAAATATGAATACCCTTATTTACATAATTCTAATTTTTTAAAATTATTTTTTTAAATTTACTACTGATGGCTTCATCAAAATGAATAGTGATGACTGTAGGCCTACTTTATATGGTAGGCCTAATTATTAATCCCTGGTGTTAAACAAATTTGTTTCAAAATTCTGAAAATTGTGATAGTAAAACGCTTATCACTAAACTGCTGGAACTCATTTTAAGTAATTATCATTTTGCACACATTGTCTTGCATTTAAATTTTTGAAATGAAAATAAATGCAATTTGTCTAAGTACGAGTATTTACCAAAATATATTTTTGTGACACTTTTGAAAGAAGTCAAACCAAAATAGCGCCACAAGCTGACTTTAGAGGTCAAAATCAGCGTACATTTCACGATCCCGAGTTGGTATCTTACTATGATGGCCTCTCCAATAACTAATTTTCTAACAGAAATTCACGAGATATTAATTAATTCAGGCAAGTAGTTGTCCGGCTTAAATGACAAAGCGAATTTCCAAAACATTACAGTTTGCAACGTCACTTCTAAACGAAATAAATTGTCACAAATATAATAGAATTAAAAATATTTTATTCTGATAGGTTGCCCGCACTGGGATCCTCAAAGCCACTGGAGTCTTTAAAAAGGCAGGACTATAACAAGTGTTAGAACTCGGATTCAGGTAGCAAGGGCATTCAAGCAAACTGCGATGTTGATCTCACCGAGCAAAATGAGGAAGCTGCTATTGACAGTGACAGTGAACACTGGTTGCAAATATTGAAAATATGATGCCGAGAACTGTATTATAGTATTGTACACACATAAGGCTTGGCACAGATCCTGTATTCGTGTGCGGACAATTTCGCTATGAAGTTAAGCATTTAACAAAAATTTAATCGCACATATTAAAACTTGTTATAACCTAAATAACAGTCCAAAGAACAGTAAATTATCTCGCAGTAAATTATTAATATACAGAGTGCTTTACAACAGTGCTTGTAACTTTTCCCGCCAATTTCACCAGTAACCATAATATTTTTGAAAAATTTTACTGAACCAACTTTATTGGAAATATCCAACAACTACACTCTCAACGTTGAATCAGAGCCTGCCATCTTGAAACCGAAGAGGTTGGAGGAAAATATTATACAAATGTCTTCCGCCTTTATATAAGGTACCTTCGTACAAAATTTCAAAACAATCGGTTAATAAGTTTAGCTAAAACTGTGTACAATCCATATTGTATACCACAGGTTGGATTTTTAAAACGCAAGTGAATGGAAAAAGTCTTACACATACATCCTTTGAACTTTGTACTATTACTATGTACCTCTGTACCAAATTCAAAAACAATCGATCAATATGTTTGGCCAAAACGTCGTAACAGACAAACACAGAAACCAATGTAGAACGGTTAAGTTGAAACAGAGAACTCGCTTCGCTCGGACAATAAACTTAAGCGTTTCGATTTTTACAGCCTTACACCTTAACGATGTGTGAAACTTTGACCTATCATAATAACATCAGTCAAAAAAAGAGAAAATGTTTGTTTGTAGAGTTTCCACTATCTGTCATTTTAAAACGTATGTTTGGGTTTCGTACTTATTGCTTAAATCAATTTTGTTTCAATCAAATACGTTTGTGCTACAGAAGAAATAATTTCTAACATAATACAGTACTTAAGTTTACAATAGTACTGTATTATTATTATTTGATCAGTAATTATTATTTGACCAAGTAATTATTATTTGATCAGTTGATTCGTATAATACCGAACAAGTAAGTTCTCCGTAAACAGGCTTACTACATTACAGTGCCGTTGTTTTATACCCGAACTCTTAAAATTTATTTTTATAAAGGCCGCATTTAACGGTTACATTCTGTCTGTCAAGCAATAACATGGACGTCTCGCGATAAAACTGCAAAAAGCCGACGCGGAAATGAGACAAAAGTCCGCGCACACATTGTTGTCTTATCTTTAATTTCCTGTTTTATATTCTCCGGGAACATCAGGTACACAGATAAGAGGAGTAAAAACTTGTGCGCCTGGGTTGTTGTTTTTTATTGTAGCTTCGTGCCAAGCCGAGATTACCCCCGGTGCACCCCTTCTCCCCTTCCAACAGATGTCTTTGTCTCCTTTAAAATCTAAAATTAAAAGTTCTCTGTTGTCTCTATTCTGTGTACACGCACAATTAGACGTACAATACCAATAGCGTGGAATGTGTTTAAACTAATCAGGTTTATGTTATGTACATTCAACTTCTCTTAAACTGTTTTGTTTGGAAAACATTCAAAGACTGACAATAATCGCTTTAAATTCAAATAAAAGGTTTCATTTCAATTTAAAATTTGATTAATTAAATGTTTTTGTAAGCTAAGCAATATACTACTTAAATTTAATCTTTTATAATTATAAACTAATTGTTTACCGAAAAATAACTGCAAAAATGTTCGTTTATTTTTGATTTTAAATATAAACCAAATAATAAGCATCCGTGTAGAGCCGAATTGCAATTTTTTTGTGTTTATTTTATTACTAATTGTTTTTGTAATAGTAGTTTAAATCAAACTGTTACTTTGTAATTTATTTTTTATAATTCTATTTAGTGTAGGCTACATCTCTTAAAATACATTTTGAACAAAATACTCTCAATTCTGTGTCTATAAATGGCGACAGTGTTTGCAATTTCTGCTGGTAGATGGCGGCTATAGCACAGTTTATTTAAAGGAAGTACAGTTGTTAATTTCTATTTCTGTGAAATTAATTTTGCTTTAAATTGTAATACTTTTATGATTGTACTGAACTTTAAACAACTTTGAAAATTATATTAAAAAGTCAATATTTTTAAGTTACATACAAAAGTTCTGTTTTTAGAATGCTTATTAAAATTTACCCACGAAGTCTATATATTTATTTGAATTCATTATGAAAATAATAATAGAAAATCTGAAATCCTGGAAATTTTGTAACATCAATAATATTTACCACAAGCATGTCACATGTGAGAAGCAAAATGCGAGTAAAACTATCACTGCTCTGCGAATTTGTAAAAGGGTTAAAATATGGCCGAGTGATGAAAACGTACTTCAATAAATGAAAATTTCGATTCCCGAAAATAAAATTTGGAACAACTAATGTTGTTAAAATTTGAACACGTTCGTTGCCCCGAAATATTTGTTCAACTCTTTCAAAACTACATCCATTCAAAAACTTTACAAATGTATTTTATCATAATTCGTTTGAAAATCTCGTATTACAACAGTATTAAGAATAAAATAATATTTGTTATTTTTAAATTTTAATTAAAGTTTAAACACGACCCTCACTGTCATTAGGTTCATTTTCAAATTTATTATTAGTAGACCAATATATATATAGGCCTATATATATATAATATAGTGTGCGCTGCAGCAATATAGTTGCAACTCATCCATTTTGTAGGCACAGAGATACAGGAACACTGATTATTTTCTTGCGGGTTATTTATGTAGCTAGTGTTTTAAATTAAAAATTCCCGTAAATGCGTAAATCATACCAAAAATGAATAGATTTCAATGCTGACCTTTACCCTTTCCGTTATCGACGACTCCTCATTCTAACTGAAGTAAAATGTGGACGATAAGCAAAATTAAAAAGTTTTGTAATGTTTGTAAGGGGCTGAAAAGCCGTCATTTTAAAACGGATGATCGCATTTTGTTGACGTTGTTACTAAAATCAATTATGTTTTAATCAAATCTGATATACTTGTAGGCAAAAAAAAAATTGTAACATTATGTTAACTTTTTGGTTTATGTTTATTATACATAACATTATTTAAAGTAGCAGCTGCATCTTATTGTCGTTGTAAATATCATAGCACAATTAATTACTATAACACTTTAATGAAAGTTAGCATTGGTGAAGAGAGAAAACCTGTTATAACTGAAAACCTTTAATCCAAGCTGCAACCAATCCATCGGACAAGAATTCTACATTTTATTGTAGAATGTTTATGTAATGTTCAAAACTAATAATTGTAATAACCTATTCTACAAAAGATAATTTTTTTCATAAACCTTAAATTCTATTTTCGGAAGAATTACGGATTTTTTTCTATGTACATATTTTCTAGTTAGTTTTGTAAATTAATAAATAGTAACAGAATAAGAAAACATCTTTTTGAAATACAGTATTATTAAAGCTTTTTTTTCAATTTTCAGAATAAAAGAAAGTTGCAAGAACGTATATTTTAGAACTTATATATTTAGACCAAGCGGTTAGAGAGACTCTGGTTATTACGATTTCCTGAATTTTCATTTATTTTATTCTCCTACTCATTTTTATTTTATTCCTTTATTAAACATTCACGTCGTTTTAAACTTTAGCATTGCTATTAAAGAATTTCCACTGGAACAGCCAAAAAGGTAAAACCTTATAAAAGGTGCACCAATCCTGCTTCTAGAATACGTTTTGAGGTATCGTTAAAAATGTTAATATATGCGTTTCGCAATACATTTTGGGCATAACCTTAAAATTTGGGCTACACAGGAAAATAAGTCACTCATTTACAAACGGTTTCTTTTCACAATAAGCAAACAAAATATTTCCAAACGGTTTCTTTTCACAATAAGCAAACAAAATATTTCCAAACGGTTTCTTTTCACAATAAGCAAACAAAATATTTCCAAACGGTTTCTTTTCACAATAAGCAAACAAAATATTTCCAAACGGTTTCTTTTCACAATAAGCAAACAAAATATTTCCAAACGGTTTCTTTTCACAATAAGCAAACAAAATATTTCCAAACGGTTTCTTTTCACAATAAGCAAACAAAATATTTCCAAACGGTTTCTTTTCACAATAAGCAAACAAAATATTTCCAAACGGTTTCTTTTCACAATAAGCAAACAAAACATTTCCAAACGGTTTCTTTTCACAATAAGCAAACAAAATATTTCCAAACGGTTTCTTTTCACAATAAGCAAACAAAATATTTCCAAACGGTTTCTTTTCACAATAAGCAAACAAAATATTTCCAAACGGTTTCTTTTCACAATAAGCAAACAAAATATTTCCAAACGGTTTCTTTTCACAATAAGCAAACAAAATATTTCCAAACGGTTTCTTTTCACAATAAGCAAACAAAATATTTCCAAACGGTTTCTTTTCACAATAAGAAAACAAAATATTTCCAAACGGTTTCTTTTCACAATAAGCAAACAAAATATTTCCAAACGGTTTCTTTTCACAATAAGCAAACAAAATATTTCCAAACGGTTTCTTTTCACAATAAGCAAACAAAATATTTCCAAACGGTTTCTTTTCACAATAAGCAAACAAAATATTTCCAAACGGTTTCTTTTCACAATAAGCAAACAAAATATTTCCAAACGGTTTCTTTTCACAATAAGAAAACAAAATATTTCCAAACGGTTTCTTTTCACAATAAGCAAACAAAATATTTCCAAACGGTTTCTTTTCACAATAAGCAAACAAAATATTTCCAAACGGTTTCTTTTCACAATAAGCAAACAAAATATTTCCAAACGGTTTCTTTTCACAATAAGCAAACAAAATATTTCCAAACGGTTTCTTTTCACAATAAGCAAACAAAATATTTCCAAACGGTTTCTTTTCACAATAAGCAAACAAAATATTTCCAAACGGTTTCTTTTCACAATAAGCAAACAAAATATTTTCTATCTTGTATTCTTTTTTAAATACACGATTCATTTTATAATCGTAATTAGTTAAAATTTTTTTAAGTAACAAAATAACTTAGCATTTTGAAATTAAGAACATTATTGAAAATACTGAAAATGAATCAGTGGTTCAGTTGACAACGAGATGACTGAAATTTAGATTTTGTAATAAAATTTTATTGAAATGTTAACACATTTTGGGAAAAAGCTTTTTCATGCTCTTTCAATTTCGTTTGATATTGTATACCGGCTATTTATGTATAAATAATTATTTAAAAATTTCTTTCTCCTGTAATTGTTTTATTTGATGTACAATTTACATTCAGAATGCCTGTATTACGGTAAAATTTAATTTACTTGCAAAAACAATTTAAAATTACAAATAACAAAGCAATAACAGTTGTAAATTTCGCTTTAAATAACGGAGCAGTTTTCTATCTGGATTTCAAATATGCAAACTTGTCTTCGCGCTTCTTATATTAACAGATTAAATATACAAAATAATACAGATATATTTCAAGTGTTATGTATTAGGTGAAACGAGTGCCAAGAAAGCTGCAGGAGGTAGCGTCTGTTTGTCGCCATTACAAACGAAAAACTTTAATGTAGCAAAGTTTTTCGTTCAAGACTCTCTGACGTCAGTAATAATTATGCAATGATGAGGGAGAATCTATGCTTTTGAAATTTATAAAATATTTTAGAAAAAAAATTTTGTTGTTAGATCTAGATAATAGTTGAGAAAACAAATTACCTAAAACAGTTAACAAAGTAATATTAGTGTAAAATTAGGATTTGTCTATTACTGGTAACAATACATACATCCTAAAATATTAATCATTTCGTGGAATTTTTTTAAGTGTAGCAGTCGGGAGCATTATCCTACTTAAATTGAAGTAATCAGTGTTCATTGTTGTTGGTTTGTATTGATACAATTATATTACTGATCATATTGTTAAACTGAAATTATACAAAACTGATATTAAAAAAATATCTATCTACATCATATACAAAACATCAACCTTATACAGTATATTCAAATGTTAATGCTCCAATAACAGTAATGACTGAACTGGATAGCCTATGAAGTACAACGGCGCTTCTTTAAAATTTAAATATTTACTAAATGAACGTGTTTGCATACAATGTGCAAAATGTTTTTAACTGGGCTGTAAACAATTTTGTTGTTGACTAGTTGAGTCGGGTACGTAGTGTAATGGCTTTAATTATAATTTAAACTATTATTATTGAACTTGTATACATAGCAAAAGTACAATTAGTGTTTAACACTATATTTTTTAATTTGTTTTTCGACTTAACAAATCATAAATACTTTTTACCTTGTACCTTGAGTCTCTAATACACAGAGCTCCCACCCAATGTTAAAATCAGGATGCCCGAATGAAAGGTAAAATGCACGTAGTACCAAAACCCGACACCAGAGCGCTCTGAACTCCGATGTCAACTCGTTTCTCAACCACCTGCCCACACTTGAGTCTATAAATTGCTGCATTAATATTAAAATGTCTAATTAATACCATTAGTGATTAATACATTAAAAATAATCTATTTGTAGTCTCAAAATTTAAACTAAAAGTACATGGTTCATTTCCCTTCTGATATATAGCGTTCTTCATTTTCAGTTACACAATTTCCTTTGCAATGAAATCTCTGTTATGAACTCGAGGGTTGTAGTAAATACTGTATAATGCTATTAATACTATACAACGCTTTGAAATCATTTTGAAAATATTTGACGCAAAACTAATCTCATAACTGAAAAACTAAATTTTGATTTATTTAAAAAAAACAATCATTTTATTTTCACACTATATTTCAAATTTAAAAAATAACAATTTTTCAAGTAAAGATAAAATTATAACGAAGAAAATATTACACTTAGGCCTCGTTCCATAATATCCTGGATAAAAGTTCCTGGTGGATAAACTTAATCTACAGACAAATCCATACGAAATGCATATTGTGTTCTACAAAGAGTTCTTTCCGATAACTGCCAGCAACGTATCTGCTAGATTTACAATTTGTAGGTTGGTACACTTGCTCGAATATCAACTTGTCTTGATAATTTGAAAAAAAGCATATAGCGTAGGTCTACTAATTTTATTGTGAAAAAAGTTTAATGTTGTCTGATCATTTTTGTGTATTTTGGACAACACATCTTTTATTGTTGTTTAATAATTTTCATTGCAATTACGAATAATTTGCATGTTATTATAGGTTAATTAGGCCTATAGTTTTCATAAACCCCTGCAAGGGGGTGCAGACTAGCTGCACCTATTGAGAGGATTTAGACGTCCCTCGCGGTACCCGAGTCTAACACACACTTACACTTACGACTTTAACACTTTACACTTACACTTACATTTATGGAGGCGATAATAGCCTCAATGTGCTTTTCGTCTTTAAATAACAAAAAAAGTTTTCATAAATTAGTTTAGCTAACGATTGAGCGTGTAGCCTGTATACTATAGTTTAACTGCCGGACAATTCAATATCGGTTGCTTCGACTAGCTGATTCGTTATCAGTAAGAATAACGAGTTTATTTTCCCGACAAAGGTTATTGGAAATTTGTATAACACCTCCCTTTCATTTATCTAGAGGATAACTCTATCTGGGACTTGTCCGGTATCAGCATCGCTCCTTATTCATTTAGTGTAGAGTACAATCTGCATTACTCACCTAAACTACAAATAAAACATAAAAAGACGCAGAATAACACTAATACTAATCATTTATTTAAATTAATAGTCATATTTTTTTAACAATTCACTCTCACTCCAACTTTTTTGAACGATTTAATTCAAATATATTTGTGACTATTTATACCTTGTACTAAACATACTGTATAACATTTGGGTGAATAAAACAGTTGAAATGCAAGTTTGTGGACGTAGTTGATAGAATAAAACAGTTGAAATGCAAGTTTGTGGACGTAGTTGATAGAATAAAACAGTTGAAATGCAAGTTTGTGGACGTAGTTGATAGAATAAAACAGTTGAAATGCAAGTTTGTGGACGTAGTTGATAGAATAAAACAGTTGAAATGCAAGTTTGTGGACGTAGTTGATAGAATAAAACAGTTGAAATGCAAGTTTGTGGACGTAGTTGATAGAATAAAAAACATACTCCCTTGAGCCGTAAAAACACATTAATGTACACTTTTTAAATTTTTGATATTTTTTAGATTTTTGAAGCTATTAGAAATCTACAGTTACCCTACTAATGTAAAAATGAATAATATTAAATATTTAGATTTTTTGCAATAAAAGTTTAAAATATGTTTCATTTTATTCGAATTCCAATTGATGTAAATAACTAATATTTCTGTAAGATTTCAAAAAAACACTATCTCAATATTCTTAAATTTAGTTTTAAAAAATATCTTTTATCAGTAAATATTTTAAACTGCTGCACAGTAACAGTAATTAAAATTAAGTAATTTCCTTTAATTAATGCAAAACAAAATTAAAAGTTTTTTTTTTCATATATCAAAAACTTAACCATTAATGGTAGAAACAAATAATTATTCAAATGTTTTACAACTACTGTAGAATAAAGGAAAAGAAAAATGAACATACAGAAAAAGAACAAGAATACTGCAGTGTGAAAGCAACCCTCCCCTGCGCCTCTGATCCCCGCTCTTCAACCTTCCTTTTCAAAGTAAGAAGATTCATTTATCTTAGAACTAATTGCCAGGCTGATACCCCCTCCAAGATCTTCTTAAGAAAAAACTACCGTTTGCCTTTTTATACCCTCCCCATTGCAGTCTTTTAAATCTTTTGAAAATTTCTTCTCGAACGATAAAATTCCTTTAACTCCTTCCCACTTTATTTTTCTTTTACACTGTTCTGATGCAAAGCGGCGCCCCTCCTTATCACTTTTTGTTCGGACACTTTCCTCTTATTCTGCAATCGTTAATAAATTAGAGAAACAATTTCAAGGGAATCCTTCTTTGGTTCAATAAAATGGAACGCATTTAATGAATAATGAATATTTCCGCTTTGTCTTGCTTTTTGCTTGTTGCTTACAAGGCAAAATTTCATCGAAATCGGCTAATAGTGTAATTTGCCTCCAGCTAAGTGTAAGTACAAACACAAATATAGAAAAACGTCCAAGTAAAACTCACTTTTTCTGTTCTCAGAAGATTTAAAATTCCAGATATTCTTCAAAGTATATTCAGAATTTGTTTATCGTCGCGTAGTGCCTATATTTTATTTACTTTGTACAGATATAAGTAATTTTGAGACCAGAGAAAAGTCTGTAATTTAAATTTAAAGATTTTATATAATTTAAATTCCAAAGTAGTTTGCGAATAAAAATCAGTATAGTCTTAAATGGCCGAAAACAATACAATGTGATACCAAATCAAAATTCACAAAAAAATAAATGTACATTAATGTATTTTTTAATTAAACTGTATAATAAAATAGCAGCCATTGACCAGTAACGATTTATTAAAATATGTGGACCCTTCTGATTCCTACAAGACTAATGTTAACGTAATCGCGTTGACTCCATCGGCGAATCACGAAACCTATGGGGAATCGATCCACTAATTCATTTGTACCTGAAACTAACGAGACTAAGATCTGATGGGTATTGGTACAGGAAGAGACTGAGGTTTTACTTAATCCAGTCGAATCCACCAGCGGTGAATTGTACCAGACTTTGGAGATGTTGGGCTGACACCCACCCCAAAACGTGCTATAGAAGAAGAAACAGACCCTAGGGAACTTGCAGACGTTAATCTGAGAAGTGATAAATTGGGAAAGGAGGAAACTGCATTCAATCTTGTGTAATTCACCAGCGGTGATTGCAGCAGACTGTAGGAATTCAGGGTGGACCCATCCAACCTGCGATAGAAGACTTGAGAGATGAGCACAGTAAAACCATTAAAACAGTCCTGAAGAGTGAGTAGTAGAGAGGCTTTCAATGAAACATGGAAGCAGAAAACCAGAGAGATAAGATCTGATGGGAGTATCGCAGAGACTGAAGCTGCTGATAGGAACTGTACTACATAACTGGAGGGCGTGAACTGTATTCGCAAATACCCTTGAGCAAATTCCCCCCCCCCGATGAAGATCCTGGGCTAAGAAAAACTCAGGACACCATAGTACTCACTATAGGACACTCTGGTCTGAGGGTTCACATTAACAGAATAGGAATGTACCGTGGAGAAACCTGTGTATTTTATGCAGGAAGATACAGATCATATAATCTGTGATTTTAGGTTCTTGTCAGCAGGACCTTGAGAACACCTCGCAGAGTAAGTTAGTTAGTGGACTACTGAAACTCACTGAGGGCACCCTGCTGACTAGTAACCAAGAGGCTTAGTTGCACAATAGGTCCTCCGATCATAGTGCCAGGAGTTAATAATTCCTTTACCTCTGGTATTTTATCCTAATCTTAGTCTAAATCTTAATTAACGACACAATTTGCGCCGTCATTTTTCGAGATAAAATTATCTTTAATATCTCACTGTAAAGGTCTTGATGTGCCAAAACAGATACGCTTTTTACATTTTGCATTGCAATTTATGCTCCGTTACCTTTAAGAGCAAACAGTATATTCTAAATGTAAAAAGCTGACCATGTTCTCACACTAAATACTTTTACTTGAGTTTATAAAACATAAATTTACCCGAACAAAAAGTGGAGCAATTTTTTAAGTTAATTAACATGAGTATTACTGGGAATAGATTCAGTATGACTGATAAGGTTTTGTGACATTTTATCTATTTACACTGTTCTTCAGTAAAAATTCGAGTACGAGTACCTCAAAAAATTATTCAGAAGATTTCCTTAGCACGTGAAAATCCAAAAATTTGTATAGTGAAAATATAATACCAATGGAAGTACGATCCCAATACGACCCTCGAAAAAGATTTATAGATGACACAATGACAGATGACACCCAGGCAACGTATACGTCGGTAGTTTGGTGCACGTGGCCACTGGCGAGCGCAGTACTGCAAATAACACTGATACGAGTAACTTAACTTGTTCTTTGTTTCCAGTTGGCTGTTGTAATAATAATATAGGCTATTATGTTTTAATCATTAATTGTAACAGTTATATCACAGACTTATATATAACTTTCATTTTATTTGATAAGTTACTATATTGTTAGGCACTAAACAAAACACTTGTTCCTTTAAAAACGTATCTGAATAGCGAACTTGAATTAGTAGAGTCTCAATTAATCCCCATTCTCGGAACCGTTGGGGTGATGGATGACAAAACAGACGGATAAAAGAAATAGGTTATCCGTACTTCCGGTGATCGATAAAAGTAACATACAATATCTGTATATATCATAGAATGTTTTATTATATTTTGGAAAATGTAGTAAAAAACATTTCTTTGATAAATGGGAACTGATAAATGGGAAAACTGATAATTATATTTAACTCTAATTATGAGTTACCTCTAATTTAACTTTAATCATTTAACTCTACTATTGTACAAATCTTACACACATACGTCTTAAATACAGTAAATTATCCATATTTAAGTTTTTACAAGTATTTACGTGACATATGCGAGAGCAGTGCGTTCCACTTAAAGTAATCATTTGACTGTTACGTGATCGACTTATATGCTGAATGGTACTATCGCAAACAGTGTGACTGTTTATTTTTCAATAGAAACATTCATGCATTCTTTCAGAATTTGTTCACCCTATCTGAACAAGAAGATAGGATAGTTTACTTCTCGATTATCAATGTTTGCTTAGGATAGGAATGTTTGCTTAGTCAGCTGTCGTCACTTCGGCTATAAATAAGTCGTGTCCAGTTTCAATGTTTTGTTCTGTCTAGAAGGTGACTTTTATTGTTTATTACAAATTATTTATAATAGAAAATTGTTTAAAAATATCACATAAAAGAATGTCCTGACGGTTAATAGAAACTTACGGTTAAAAGGTGATGGTTAATGGAGACCAAAACGTGCTAAAAGAATTGGATTCCTACGCTTGTAATTTTTAATTCATTTATAAATCTTAATTTATTTATAAAAACAATAATATTATAATGTTTGTACTACACCATTAGTTTTAAATTTTAAAATATTATTCATATTTCCAAAAAAATACTACTTTAAATTTCGTTTTAATAAATGCTTTAAAAAGCGATCAATCTTTTATAAAACCATACTGTTGTGATGTGATTTTATATATAACTGTGAACTACTGAAACTCACTGAGGGCACCCTGCTGAACTAGTAGCCAAGAGGCTTAGTTGCACAAGAGGTCCTCCGACCATAATGTAACCATTGCTCCGTTATTATGGTACTATATAACGGATAAATTATTATATATCTTAATCGTAATTCTACAAAACCCACAGAGGATTTCGTTTTTAAGTTATGAATATCTGAAAACTGACATCAAATCCCTTTTGACAGGGCAGAACGCTGCCACATTTTTTTATTTATTATAATTTAAATGTATATAAATTTAACTGTTCTCAAAAAAAGTGTTCAACAATAATATTGTTATATTATAAAAACAACAGTTTTTATAATATAGCTTACTATATTATAAAACGAGATTTTGGTTACTCTTTTTATGTGAGTAGTAAACGTGTTGTAATAGTTATATTTGATCTAGATTTTTGACTGCGACATTATGTCAAAACTATTAGATCTGATTTTCATAATTTTCTAACCTAACCGCTTAAACGTTAGAAACATGTGGGCGAACAGCGAGAGCGCGTAAACATAAAGGAACATAAGTTTGAATCCTGAAAAGTATAAATAATAATAACTTCTTTACATCAAAACTATGCGTCAAGCGCTTTTATTTCTTTGCCTCTTAAAAGTGTTATATTTTAGTGAACTTACAAAAGATCCCCTTTAACTCCGTTTTTGCTATTTTTTTTTTTTTTTTAAATAAATGTGTAGATTATATAGGCTACCAAGCTCATTGTTACGAAGCTTGTCGTTAACAAATTCTTATTTTGTTTCAATTGTTTGTCATTACATATTTACTGTCAAAAAAACAGTAGACTACATAAATCATGAAAATATTTGTTTGTTACAAACAACTATTGACAAATTTTCAGAACTAACAAGTGCTGTAAATAAATTTAATTTCACACTTTCTAATAATTACGAAATGAAATAACAGCGTGTAGACTAAAGTGAAAGGGGCTGCCGGAGAAAAACAAAAGATGTTTTGACTGAACAGCGATGTAAAACTTGGCGCAGCTCGGAAAAGCCGCCATATTGTTTTCGTCTCTTTCTTATTTCATTTTGTTCGTCTAATGGCTGAGAAGAGAATCTGCATTAAAAAGTTTCCACTGTTAAAATGTAGGCCACTTTTAATCGTAAGCCAAGATACAATATTATGGCGTCTTTTTATGGACGTCGTAGACTTCAGTAATTAAATATGAACGTAGTAGAGGGCGCATCGATGTGCTTTCTTGGCGCCTTCGCTTTTTATCTGTTGGAAATAATAACGTCGTTAAACGGCGGAAAGAAGGAATGGAATAATCGTTACTTCAAAAAGTGAATTCAGTTAAATTTTTATGTCCAAATTTCGTTTCTTGTTTCCGGAGAAATAAATGAGATAGATGTAGTGTTGAAATATTGTCTTCTCACTTTTTGTTTGTACAAACAAATACGACATTAACTTTTAATATAAAATAAAAAACACGTAATTTTCTTGTAACTTTTGAAAAATAGAAACTCATGAACAGGTTGTAAACTGTTAAACAGTTTTTGCCTTCTCCCAAAATAGTTCTTCTTTAAAGTTCCAAATAGAAGTTAACTCACCTCCTAAAATCATCTAAAATACTGTTCAATCGAAATTAAAATAGATTTTTAACTTCCACCTCCGCCTTTGAGAAGGTGAAATGGATTTTACTATTCCAGTATACTACTGTGTCAAGAGACTGTTTGAAAACAGCTATAATATACAGAATGGAAAGAGATTTTGACAAATCAATGAATGTGTTCATTCTCTAAGGCATGTAATGAATGAATTATACTTTTTTAATGCAAACACATGCGTAGTTTAAGATTAATAATTTGATGATTTTACATCTGCACTAATACCTTTGCTACAAGATGAGCGTAAGGAACAACAAGGAAGAACACCATTGTCATTACAGTGAGTAATGAGGGGTATCGTGGGGACACGCCGCCTCCAAGTGCAAAGACCGATATAGTTCAGTAAATTACGTAAGTAAGCGACTAATTTTGGCGGAATTCAACGGTTATTTAGCAAAGCTTTTAACTATAGATTTGGCGAAGAACTTTTTAACACTTTGTGGTTTTTTTAGGAGTGTCATCGGCACCAAATATTGTGAAAGATCGTGATAAATTACATTATCTAATAATTGCCGAAAAAATAAAATTGCAAAGAAATTATTTTAATGCTTACATTCGACTACAATAACAGAACACTGTGAGAGGTAAATTTCAGTAAGGCTGTAGAGGACTTAGAAATATACATACTTGTATTTAAAGTACAGTAACTTTTTCATCATTAATAAATCAGCTGTTCAGTGAAGGTACAAAATTCCAAAGTCCATAAATGTTTTGGCAGTTTATTGCAATGTTATAATTTTAAACGTACTTATTTATACAAATACTACATTTATGATAAATACTACAACCAAGAAGAGTAAATTGACTGAATGAAAGCTGGTTTAGTAGTTTAGGTTACGTTTAGGAGCGTCAATGTTTTAAGTTTTAATCTTTTTTTTAGTTTCTGACGATTTTTGTAGTTTAATACATTGTAACATATATTTTTTACTTTTTGCATAAAGCACATACTACAACCACGATGAACAAAATGAGTTCGTGATCACAATTGATTAAGTAGATTTGACTCTAAGAGTAGGCCTAGACATGTTTAAATTTACTACATATTTTGCGTTTTTTTTGCAATTTTACAAAAACCTACTCGTTTTTTTGACTTGTTATGTAAAGACACATCCTGTAAGGAGAACGGATGAAACGAGTCATTGTTGATCAAAATTGGTTAATTACACGTCAATTAAAAACTGGCTAAAAGTGCAATTTTAAATAGTTTTTTCTACTCTTTGACTCTGCCGATTTTTTATTTATTTATTTTTAGTTATTACTATTTTGTCACCATCTTACTGTACTTCTACAAAATCCACAGGGAATTTCGTTTTTAAGTTATGGATATCTGAAAACTGACATCAAATCCCTTATATATACAAAGGGTGGCTTGACAGGGCAGAACGCTGCCACATTTTTTTATTTATTATAATTTAAATGTATATAAATTTAACTGCCCTCAAAAAAAGTGTTCTAAATTTCAGTCGCTAAAAACAGCTGTTGGAAATCATTTTAATTTTTGTACCTGTTCGAAGATCGTAAATTTGAACGTTGCATGTGTTAACAAGTTTTTTGTTCACAGTTTACTAGGCCATATTATATAATCTACTGAAAAACATAAGATACTGAAAATTTACAGAACTAATTATTGCATCATTTACTTATGAAGTTCCGTTTTCAGTAGACAGTGTAATGATTGTACTTTCAAAGCAATTAAACAAATTCGAACTTTAAAAGAAGTAATAAAAGCGCAACAAAGCCAAGTACAGTATTGTTAACCTCTTGCCTCTGCACTTGTACAGGGGTCTATAAATGCAGAATATGTAAAGTGCCAAGTGAAATGTTATAAAAGCCAACATCTGCCTTCGTCAGTTTTTATTTGCTTTCGCAGTTTACGAGATGAGAATCTACAAATTAACAGAACTGCGCAATACGCTGTCGGCTGTAAGTTTATGTGTATTGCTAGCACTCAATCAGGTGTTCTCGGGGAGGTCTAACAAAGATACAGTTTATGGCACAGTGTTATTTTGTACAACATATAACCAAGTTTGGCTGATCTATGATAAAACGCGATATGAGCAAGGCGCGCTAGTCTTTCCTTGATTAGAATAATGAATTTTTTATCTTCTCAAAAACACTAACTTCAAACTGTGTTTTTGTTAAAAGCGATTTTTTACACACAGCAATAAATTGTGCAACGCTGAAATTAAAGTTTAACTGGTACGTTAATATCTTACATCTAGTATTAGGTAAATTTTAATTTTATTGTTATTGAATATAAAATTAATTTCTGCTGTAATAAAATATTTAATTATGACATTTTTGTTGAGATCATCACTTAACCTAAACGTTTACACTGAATTGAATATTATCTTGTATAAAATATTTACAAGAGTTATTTAAAAAAAAATATATTTCACCAACATCTGTCTCGCTGACGTGATGGAAGCAAATTTTCACATATATGAAGCAGTATCACGTTGAACAACCAACAAAATTTTATTTAAAGTTTTTTTTTTGTAAATCTAATTCTGTTTTAATCAACATAAAAATCTCTTAAATTATCCTTTTAACACTGATTACGACGGTGAAGTTACATGGTAAGGGAAGGTTTTGATATTTTTAGAATTTTTAAAAACTGTTGAACAGATTTCGCTTTGTAGATTAAACAAAGTTATTACAAAAATCGATTTTTGTTCTGAGGTTGAATCAAATCAAACTAAAATTGCATATCTCGAGAAGTAACACACATACACACACACACACACACACACACACACACACACACACACTCATGCGCTCAACAAATACATGTACAAAACACACCTGCACAAAATACAATGGATTTATAAAAATATATATTATAATCAATTATATATATATATAATTATATATATATATATATATATATAATTATATAATTATAATTATATATATATATATAATGGATACTAAATGGATTGTAAAAAAAAATTAAACACAGTCTTAATCATTTTTTTAAAAAGTAACCTGCGAGTCAGGGAGGTGTTAGTAAAATGTCAGTTTTAAGACATACTTACATAACTGCTTTCAAAGTTTAACAATTACGTAATTACTTATTTTAATGATAAAAACTTGTTACTTCTTTTACAAACTACAATAATATTATCTTTACATTATATAAAGAAAATATATTTTTATTGTCAAATCAAAAAACCGGCTCAAGAGAGGAAGTCTGCCAAATTAAGAAGGAGAGTACAAAACGTAACTCATCTACACATTAAAACCAAAGCAATAAGGAAATCACAAAATAAGGTAATTGCAAATAAAACATTTTATTGCAAGGATTGAAGAAAATTTTCCAGTATTTGACGAGTTCAGAAACTAACAAATTAACACCGCCAGTCTCGGCGTTGCTGTGGTTTTATGCGCCCTACAACAAGTACACCACTGCACTTAACTACGCATTTTACTGAAGTTCTGATGAGTGCATACGTGATATTAAATCCACTGTTTCAAATAAGTTCTGATACACTTCGTTTTTCTAAGGTTTCAGATATTAATTTTGTAACCTCAATACTTACTGTTTTTTTGTGCGTTTTAAAAGAGGAAAATAAAAGTACCTATTTTTATTTCAGTCTTTTTTACTTATTTTAATTTATTACTTTAGTAGTTTTGAATTGAAAACATCTTTAGGCGCAATATGCACTTTTTGTTTTATATGTTAAGTTCGGAATTGAAACTCTCATTCGAGGATTTCCGGAAGCAGTCGGATATTCAGTCGGTTTCCTTTATTTTTAAATATTTATATATTTAATATTTTAAATTATAAAATAATTTAAGTCAATATTTTATTTTAGATGTATTTACATTAAACCGTGTTTGAGAACAGTAACAGAAAGGGGCCCAGTAGGTCGCAGTCCAATAGTAACTCTGCAAAATCATTCATTCAGTTCTATACCATTGTCATTGAGTCTTTGTTGACAGAACCGACTTTAATCAGAGCCACAATAAGACACCTGAAATTAAATTAATAATTTTTGTGTCATATTATACTACATAAACAGCCTAGCATAACGAAATTTGAAAGATTAAATGCAATTACTTTTTACAAGATTGTTTACAGTACAACTAACAAATAAAATAACTTTCTAAAAGATTTGAAAGCAGTTAAAAAGGATGGGATAAATTTTGGCTTAATAAAACAAATAAATATCTATTTATCAAAAATCATATGTTACATAATAAAAGTGATTATGCAGATAGAACTTTTGCCACATTAATTAAAACGTTCTACAGTCATACTTTAATATAAGAAGAGTGACTAAAGTGTAATCGTTCATTGTAAACCAGGATCGTTAATATTTGGGTGTTCTTATGTTTTTTAATGTGCTTCAGAATAGTTTCGTACATTTTTAAATATAACAAATTTGGTTTTAAAAATAAAAATCTGTAAATCAGTTTTGGTTTACAGAAGGTGAGAACACCAAAGTCTCCTTATTACAGATACGAGATGCACATGTGTTTCCGATAAGTTAAATAGTAGTATTTTTGTCGGGAGTTTATTCACGGACATCAAAAAGAGCATTTGATACGCTGGAACTGCCTATGACTGGTTTCGAAATTATTTGAATGGTAGGTTTCAAAATGTGGGAGTGGGCGAATCTAAGTACTCGGCAGCCGATAGAAGGATCGGTACTGAGAAAAATTTTACGTTTAATACATAATAATAATTTATGGTAAAGGGAACTTGAAACAAAAAGTTGAACAGTTTTCCTGATGGTGCAGCAAACATACTATGAAGCACTTTCATTGTTTAATCTTCTGTAAAGTACGCTACACGTAAAAACATTGGTTTGATACCGATTGTAAGGTCTTAAGTATGAAAACCAAGTATTTAATTTCCAATAATAGATGCCAGTTGAAATTTAAATGTAGTTCATATTATAAATGATGTGGCTTTATTGTTGCAAAACGAATGCGATCTAATTGTAAGGAAATCAAGCAGGTTTGTATCAAAGTATTTAGGAGTTGTTTAAGGTCAGTTTATTTTGGTCTTGTAAATATAAGAATGCAATATGGAATAATTTGTTGGGGTGTGATTCTTCTTCAGAATTTAAAATACATTTTCGTCGTTCAAAAGAATATTGTCGTACATTACATTTCAAAACTAGGTCAGCGCCATCGTTTCTTATATTTAAAACAATAATTATTGTTCCACTTGGGCTATATATATATATATATATATATATATATATATATATATATATACGAGGTGTGTTCAGAAAGTAACGAGAATTTTTAAATTTCGCTTGGAGAGTCCGGTTGTCAAACATTTTTTTTTTTTATTATGTTGGTATACATGTCCTTGAAGGTGATGTATACCAACATGATAAACGCTGGTTTTTATTTTGGTTTATCTTTTCTGAAACAAGTTCGTATTATAAAACTTTCAGCTGTTTTCATTGTTGACTTTGTCTGTGACTGCCACTAAGGTTAAACTTGTTTTTATGAGCTCGGCGATTTTAGTTTGTTAAAACAAATGGATCAAAGAATTTGTATCAAATTTTGCGTAAAAAATGGAATAAAATGTAACAAAGTGTGTGAAATGTTATCAAAGGCCTATGGTGAGTCTGCTATAAGTAAAGCAAGAGTTTACGAGTGGTATAGAGGGCCTAAGCGTTTCCAATAAGGCCGTGAAAACGTTGAAGATGACGAACGTTGGACGCCCCAGCACACCAACAACTGATGAAAACGTGGAAAAAGTGAAAGAAATGGTTATGAAAAATCGCCAAATCACAATTAGAGAGTTCGCTGATGATGTTGGCATATCGATTGGATCATGTCATGACATTGTTTCCAATGTTTTGTGTATGAAACACGTGGCAACAAAATTCGTTCCAAAATTGTTGAATTTTGAACAAAAACATCGGCGAATGGAAGTTGCTCAGGAGTCACTAAATGAAGTCAACGACGATGCAGAATTACTGAAACGTATTATAACAGGTGACGAAACATGGGTTTACGGATATGATGTCGAAACTAAGGCTCAATCATCCCAGTGGAGGCACTCTGGTTCGCCAAGACCGAAAAAAGCTCGACAAGTGCGGTCGAACGTGAAGGTTATGCTCACTGTGTTCTTCAATATTAATGGCATAGTGCATCATGAATTCCTGCCACCAGGTGAAACGGTCAATAAGGAGTAGGCCTACTACCTACAAGCTCAACGCCGTTTGCGTGAAGCGATCCGAAAAAAACGCCCGGATCTCGTGTGTATATATATATATATATATATATATATATATATATATATATATATATATATGTTTACTATTGTTTTATATTTAAACAAGATTCATGTATTTTTTATATTTGTATCTAATATAGATCAAGTGTCAATTTTATTGTTACAATTATACAATTTATACAGTTATACAATTTCAAATGTCATTGTTTTCTCATTGAAATTAAGCCATCTGAAGGAACAAGCTGGTTCAGAGCAGCGGTACGAAACTGGAAATTAAATTAATAAACTCTCTCTTATCGCCACATTATATAATATACTTAAACCAGCTAACACAAACAGTAAAGTAACTAATAATAATAACTACAACAATAAAAACAATAATAATAAAAATAATAAAATACTTCAATTATCAAAATATTTTCCACTCCTTTCGGTGGCATAAATCACGTTAATTTATCACACAGCGACCAACTTTATTAGACAACTATAGTTAAGCAAAATCGCCAAATTAAACAGCCTTAAAGTTGCTTGACACACAAATTTTAACTAAAATGAATATTTCGTTGAAAAATTATTTTATTTTGTTGTTACGTTCAACGTCGTTATAGTTTTTGGAAAACGTCTGTTCTTACAAAACTCGTTGTAAGGTTATAATAAAGACAATTTAATGTTATTGTGATCCAAAGGCATCTGGCAATGTGTGTTAGTTGATGAAGGAAAGTGATGTCCCCTCATGTGTACAGTAATCCATTGCAGAAAAAGAAGTAGGTTCGTCTCTTAAGCACCGCCTTAGCTGTAATGTCATCGCCACCAGATTACTACCAAAAGAGATTTAATACAAATTACATCCTTAAATAAGTCATGAACGAAAATCAACAAAGATGGCTGAATAATTATTTTACAACAATAGTGTTTTTTAAAACTCCAATGTAACTTAACGACAGTTTAATTAGAAAATTTTTAACTCTTGCAACTATTTTACTAATTACTGTTTTATATCCTAACAATACGCCATTTCTTCATATGATTTACGTTATGAGATAAGTAATATATTTCTTTGATTTTATTCTCTTCGTTCATAATCCTTATAATAACCTTTTCGGAAATGACATTACCACTTTTTTTAACAGATAGTTTTTAACACACAAAATGTTTAGATATTTACACAAATATTTCTGCTATTATTTAAAGACGGTAATTTTATTGCCGAAAAAACAGTAAAAGAAAATAACTTTAGGGACTCAAGTTACAAGGAATAACTTTCCTTAAAGAATACCTTAGGGAAGAAGTAATGGTATATAATATAATCTTCTATAATTAATATAACTTATAATATATTGAATATAACTTCCTAAAATATTGAAAAATTTAATTGAATTCCTCGAGAGGGAATGTGTTTAAAAAATTTTAAACAATATTTAACAAACATTACATTTTTTGTTAAAAGAGAATAATATAACGTTTTATACATTAGCAATATGTTTTATATAAACGATAATTCTTTCGTTGATAATTATTCAAAAAACCTTCCAAGTACGGAGCCCTGTTTCACAAAAGTTACAAATTACATCAGCTATTATTCCCAAGTGATGTCTAACCAACATGCTAAAAACAGTAAATACAAGTGCTTCACAAAAATAACGTTACAATACTGACTTATTCACCAAAATTTTGTAATTTTAATCGTCTATTTTTTTTTAATTATCCTTTAATTGTTTTCAAAAGTACGTTTCATTGTGGGTTGTCTCAGTAAACGGCGAATCTGTCACAGAGTTTTTAATTTTTTATTTATTTACTTCTTCTTCAGTAATTATTGTTCGTGATAATAAAATGTGTTTACTTCCTACTGTATTTGTAATATTTTACACTCTTGTTTTCAAGTTAAATAATAAGCAGTACTTTATGTTAAATTGCTTGCTCTCACAGAGACAAGAAGTACTTTAGTGACTTTTGCCAAAATATATTTTTTTTTCCAGTGAAGCTCCAGTGAAAATATTCACTTTTCTCTAAGCCAAACAAGATTTAGTATTTTTTTACAAATTATTTTTATTCTTTATAGACAGTTTTTATACAAACACAATTTTACCATACAAATATTGTTAAACCTTATTTTAATCTCAAAACAAGGAAATGTAAAAACAAATAAATTACAAATATTGTGAAATTATTGAATTTTCTAGATATATTGTGCTCCCTTTCTAATAATGAACTAACCAAACTTTATGTAAATACATTTAAAAAGGTATTAAAGTAAATTATTTTGAAAATTAAAATATAAAATTAGGTAAATATAAATCCAGCAGCTGATCTTGAATCCATGTCATTTAGTTTCACAAGCAGAAAAAATAATACTTTACCACGAATTTATTTTACGTACTACCTCACTCATTTGCACTTCAAGAATAACCGACTACTTCCGAAAATACTCGAACGAGCGTTTCACTTCCGAACTTAACACGTGAAACCAAAAACATGGAGTGTTTAAAAACGTTTTCTATCCAAAAATATTAAAGTAATCAATTAAAATAAACTAATTTTGTGAAATTATTATGAAAAGTGTCAACACCTATACAGGCAAACATTTCGTTCTATGTGATTGTTATTAGCACATTATTGTAAGGTAGACAATAACATAAACTATTATTATTATTATTATTATTATTATTGTTGTTATTGTTATTGTGTTATTGTTGTTGTTGTTATTATTATTATTATTATTATTATTATTATTATTATTATTATTATTATTATTATTATTATTATTATTATTATTATTATTATTATTATTATTATTATTATTATTATTATTATTATTATTATTATTATTATTATTATTATTATTATTATTATTATTCATAATTAATGTGTAAATCATACAAAACATATCAATAAAAAATATTAGTTTTGCCCAACAAACAAACTTACCTGAAACTAAAAACAAAGGATGAAAGTTGAAGTGATGAGCATTCATCGAAATATTGTTTTACTGGTAAATTACTGAAGGATAAATCATAAAATTAACCTTTAACAATTTTAGACAATTTATGCATTTTAATAAAGTATGACTTAACTTTTAATTCATTTCTGTTTTATTTGCCCTTACAGATTGAATTTCATTTTAAATTATCTATTTTAAGTACAATATTAATTATTACTTTTTTATAGAATGATCTTGTTAGTAAAGTTTTAAAGTTTGTTTTTCAACAGTTAATAGACAATATTTATAGGAGCGACAATAAAAGAGACGAGGGGAAATTGAGGCCGATCAGAGTTGTCGTTTCCATAGATTTTTTTATAGCCTTTTCCCTCTTTCTACTTAGTGTTTTGAACGAAAAACTTTTAATTAGGAAAACGTGGAGATTAAAAATACGCCGGAGAAAAGAGAATGAGGGACTGCAGGTCGGGTGGTGGGTGGTTCAAATACAAAGGTTCAATTTACTCAGAAATTGGAAGATCCTCGTTAGAAAAACAAGAAGGGAAAACGGGGTGGAGGGGTTATAGTGAACTTATAGGACGTGTAATTTTAAAGCAGATACCTGAAGAAAGGGGGTTCTAGTTCAATTAAATGAAGGACAACACTAGCTTAGTAATTAGGTTTTAAGTAAGCACAAGGGAAACAGGATCAGTGCTGAAAAACTTTAAGAACGTTCCTGTTTTGTTTTCAGGCCATCCCTAATTGGAAATCATTTAATTGGAAAGACAAGAAAAGGCAGGAGAAATGTCGACAGCAGGATGCATACCGGCTTTTGAATTGTTAAATTAAATTTCTTACTTGATTCTTTCAGACTTCTTGACAGCGATATGCTTTTAAGAAAGCAGATATTATTAATGGTTTAGAAATTCATCTACACTTTTTGAATAACGAAGCCGACGTACGATCAATTGAAAGAAGGACGAGTTTGTTTTACTTTCTGCAATGAGTTTATTTAGATCTGAACACAGGCAAATCAAAAGTTAAGAAAAAAACTTGCATATATTTAATAATAATTTCACATTATAATTCTTATTGTAGCAGTACATGTATA
This sequence comes from Callitettix versicolor, assembly GCA_022606455.1. Lineage (NCBI taxonomy): Eukaryota > Metazoa > Arthropoda > Insecta > Hemiptera > Cercopidae > Callitettix > Callitettix versicolor. Next base: position 47,643,567 of record CM040184.1, read on the forward strand.
GACTATTGTGTGTTATAAATAAACTGTTAGTCATTTTATGGTTAGGATTTTCAAAATCTGAAAACGATACATGAACTACTTTTGTGTTACTATTGACAAAATATAAAATAATAGGATAATTTACTTGTTTGACACTGTGCCTTACCAAAAAAAACGTTTAAAGTTTTGAAAACAAATTTTATTTTATTTCAACGACAAAAGTTAAAAATTACGTTGGTTATTATTCCCCAGTGAAATCGAACCGAAGTGTTAAAAATAGTAGGTACAAGTGGTCCACGAAAATAAAATTACAAGACTTATTTTCATTACCAATATTTTACAATTTCACAGTGTGGTTTCTAACTGTTCTATCTCAATTATGGGCACGAGCCTGTACGTTTGTTTCTAGTTATTGACAAACTTTAAATTGTTGAACTAAAAAAATAATGCATTCAAAAGTCAGTAGTATCACAACAAAATATTTAGCTTTTAGTAGGTAACAATATGTACACATTAAACCTCAAATAATGAAAATAAATAACACATAAATTTATTACAATAAGTTTATATTTTGTACAACTATTTTATAATGTTATTCAGTTAAGTATGCTTTCCCTACAATACTTAACCAAACAATGAGGTCAACTGTGCGATAATAAAGAATATATGTTTAATTAACATTAATTAATAATCCAAAAATTCGCCGAGTTTTGAGGTGTTTATCACAGCAAATAAACAAGCTTTAAGAATTGTCTTATTTTTTAATATTATTTTAAATGGTTTACGGCTTTATTATAATATTGCTTGTAAGACTAAGGATTACATGGATAATAAGCCCAAGTCAGCAAACAAGTTCACAGAATTGGCAGATTGAAGTGCACAGACAGATTAGGACGAATCAGAGCTGATACTACACACACTGGTAAAATTGAAATGTAACAGACAAGTAGGCTATAAACAAAGAGTAGTAAGCTTTTTGTACATTTAGATAAGCAAAACTGGATACCGTATTTGGAACTCAAAATTCACTTTTTAAAGGCCTAAAGCGCAAAGTTGTCGAGATATTTATAATAAACGCACAAGAAAGCATAGAGTGAAGCTGCCATACGCAGCACGGCGAATTGATCTCTTGAATGGTGCCAGCGTTCAGTCAAAGTTAACCACATTGATAACGGTTTTTATACCAGTACTGTATGTTTTGTTATAATTAATTTAATTAATTATAATTTCATTTTTCATTGTTGTATTGAATTGATCTTTTTATTTACTTGGTTTCGTGTTAATTTTAGTAATTTTTTCAATTTAATTTCTATATTGTTGACATTCACGTATCAACTTAGGCCTATTATTAACATCTAGTGATCATGAAACGTTAACATGACGTCTTTTTACAATGTAGCAATATATATATATAGTGTGTGTGTGTGTGAAGGGAGACAGGGGAAAAGGAAGAGTGATATATAGAGAAAAAGAGAAGAGGGAAAGAGAAAGGGAGAGAGAGTAAACAGATAATGAGATGGAGAGATATACTTTCCTATGAATATATATTAGGTTAAATAGCAATAGCCTAACATAACATTTACCTAATGTACTAGGGGCCTATTTCATAAGATACGTCAATAAATAGTGTTCTCCTTAGTTAAGCTTATATCACCTACTGTGTAGCCTTTGTTTATCTCACTCTGAGGGATGGTAACAATATCATCATTTATATTGGCTTTAAAATCGTTTTAATGATTTTTATTGCTAAATTTTTTCCTTTAGAAATATTACAGGCAATTTCGTGTAGATTAATGTATTTAAATTAAGCAGTTATGTTGACATTTCATCAATTAAACAAAACTACTTCCTGAATTTATTTCAAGAAATTTAATATAATCATAACAGAAGAAAATAACTAGACTGAATATAGTAAAACATTTAAATGTGAAATAATTAATAAAAAAACAAGTTAAATTACTGTACAATTTACGCTCTACAGTTAAATGCACGAACAGCGAAGAAGCATGTTAATAATTATCAGCCATTACGTTGCAATAATGAATTTTGCTTCGTTTTCATAAAGTACAATTTTAAAAAAACAATAAAAAAGAACAGAGGGAAAGAGACGAGCTAAAGAAATTGACGTCGAAACTGGGCGTGGGGTGTGGGAGAAATGAAATAAGAAGGGGTGGAAAAAATAATTATCTCACATTTCTAAGAGAATAACAGCTAGTGCGCCAAGAGGGGTTGAACAATGGAAGAAACAAACGGAATATAAAAAGTGCTCTCTCGACGTTATTTAACGTAGGAAAGACAAGAAGATATTTTATAAATATATAAAACTTGGCTGGAAGTAGATATTGGGCTGAGGAAGGGTTGGGGTGGCCGTTGACAAAAGAACAGGAGGAGGGGTAGGGGAAAAGGAAAATAACGTCAAAAATCTATAGAAGTTAAATGGAGGTCGGAAAGTATTCTGGAAATTGCTTTGAAAGTCTGGGCAGTTTTAACTTATAGCAAGTGCTTTAACTTTAAATTGAAACACATTGAATATAAAAAATCACTTCTTTAAAAACTTGACTATATGCTTTTATTTACGTAACATAATTATTATTTGGTAACACTAATAAGTGCAACAATGAACCAGTTCACTATTGTGAAGTAGTGTTTGTTTCATTGTTGTTGCTTTCACTAAGCAGACGGCGCGACTTTGACCAATTTGAAGTACTATAACAATAAAGTTACCTTTGCCATTGTATACGGCAAATACTAAATGACACAGCTATTTTATTTCACAGTCATTATACATCACAGCCATTTTATGTTGCAACTGCTGTACGTCACAACCATCGAAACATTTCACATTTCAACTATATCTTGTTTTAGGCGCTGAGAAATTAATTAGTAATATTTACAATACGAACGTAGTTTCCAAGGACGTATTGACTTGCTAGACAGCCTGTTTCTGTAAGAAATCTCTAGCGCCTAAAACTTAAAGCTGAATATTATGAAACTTTAAAGTTTATTTTTTTAATGTTCTAAACTTAAATTGAGAAAACTAAAACAGTTGAATTAATTTTATTTTAGATTTACTGTGATTTTTTTTAAAGTTGACAAAAAATATTATCTTAAGCAAATGATTTAAATTCAGGCACATGTTTTAAGTTTCGCGTAATAGTTAATTATGAATATTTATTTTGATAAAAAAATCAATTCCGCGTCTACAGAACTTATGAATAATAGCAAGTTATGTGGCATAGCCTTTATTTAAAAATTAAAAATCTTTGCATAGGATAAAAATTTTAATAATTTTTAGACGTGATTATTTGTTTTAAAGCTCTTTCGAAATATTGAAATATTTGTTTTCTTACGTTTTTAGCCAGTCACTTATTTTCATAAACAATTTTCTAAATATTTTGCTGAACATATTTTAATTTTGCCAATTCCAGTCTTACTGCCGCAGATATTAAGTAAACTGCACAACTAATGCAGTGATAAATGCTTTTTTAACTTTAAACTCTACAAAAATTATCAATATTACTTACAAATCATACAGAAAACAAAATGTACGAAAAAATAATTTTATAATCGAAATTTGAGCCTTTTATATTTAATCAACTTTCTTTAACTTGTTGAAAGAACAAAATTAACCTTTCATTCCATATGTAGAACTAACACATAATAAAACATATAATCCCTGCAAGAGCTCTATCGCTGATGTAATAGACATTGAAATCAAATTTTGTGCCAAGTTTGAATCAAATCGAATTCTTAACAACCCAACAATAATAAAGGTCAGGATCTGCGCTCTCCTCAAGTTCCCCGGGCGGGTCTCTGTCTTACAATAACCGTCGTTTCAATAATTCATTTTTCAATAAAAATACTGTAAAAAGAAAAAGAAAACAATTACGACTGGATTAAGTTTTATTTACGAAACTATTATTTTCCGAAATGGTTCGTATTTTAGCTAGGCCTATGTCAAATTGTATTTTGGCTTGATTTATTTAAACAAAATTACTTATTTACTTTCTTTTTGTTTTAATTAATTCTTTCTTCGTGATAAATCAAAACTACTCTATCTTGCAATCACGTAGTTCAACAATGAAAGTTTCTCATTGTTTTAACATTTCTGAAATAACTCTCAGCACATTTTCGGCGTTTCTTAAAAAAGTTAAAAAGCTAGAGATACCATTAAAATTTACAAGCCTTGACCTCTTTTTGCAAAAACTTTTCCCACTTAATTAGAACTTTCCCCAAAACTTATTTATCATTTGCTTCTTGTACACTAGTTGAAACTCTAGCTTACCTCATCCAACTAATTTTTAATTTTCTTTTTATTATGTTGTTATATATTTTAATCACAAATTAAAATATCATTCAAATCAAAATTTAAGTCAACAATTGCATAATTAAAGAGGATTTTAGATAATTTTAACAATGTTATTTGAACTAACTGTATTTTAATGTTTTTCCTTAATAATCTCTTAAGGCTATTTAGTTGTACTAGATTTGTCTTTCTAAAGGAACAATTAAACAGAACAGGGAAACTTAATTACAGTATATATATATATATATATATATATATATATATATATATATATATGAAAAAGATGTATAACCTAATTTACTTATATTAAATACCTTTTAAAAGTATCTATCAAATATTTATTTAAGTATTTTAACATCTTTTATTTTTATAGTTTACAAAACACACAAATATATATATATATATATATATATATATATATATATATATATATATTGACACGTTTCTTGAAAAAAATATTGTTCCGACATTTGGCCAAAATCTAATGTGGCACATTCGAAGTTATTCTCGCTAAAATATTTACTCTAACAAACTTCGATTTCAGATTTCGAGCGATAATAACCTTGAAGATGCCACACAATATTTTGGCGAAATGTCGGAGCAATATTTTTTTTCAAAAAACAATTGTGTAGAACGGATGTAGGCATACATCGGTTTTCAATACGTATAAACATATATATATATATATATATATATATATATATATATATATATATATATATATATATGTTTATACATATATATAAACATCTATATATATATATATATATATATATATATATATATATATATATATATAGATAGATAGATAGATAGATAGATAGATAGATAGATAGATAGATAGATAGATAGATAGATATATCTTGTTAAGTAATCAGCCATACTAGCGTACCTAGAGACATTTGAAATAAAATTTGAATTCAATGAAAGCGCGCGTGTGTGTAATCTCGTTATTCAAAATGTTACCTAAAACGATTAAGCTACTAACAGTAAATTAAATATTTATTAAAAGAGATGCTGTTATGCAGGTAGGAGTCGATTTGCCGGCTTTAAGTAAACTATGTAACGGCGATTAAAGAGTTTCCTGGAATCGTGGAAGAGCTGCAGTAGAGGGTAATAAGTTTTTGATCGCCCCACGTGAGTTATTGGTCTGGATAAGTGACTTCCCTAGAGACGCTTAAGTCAATAATGGAGGCGCCCCTGCTCACCGAAGAATCTACCCTCTGTTTTTTCAGAGAAGGGTTGTTCCTTGCTCCTATAATTTCCCTTTTTCCATTTTTCTACTTCATCTCGATTCCCCCTTTTACCCTCTTTCTCATCCTTAAGCAATTTCTTCATTTTCTTATCCGTCTCGGCCAAATGACGCGATACTTAGGGGAATACTACTGGACGGGAAGAAATGAACAGAATTTGTTCTTATAACAACCCCTCCTCCAAGTCATTCAACTTTAATTTACTTCTGTGCAATATCTTGACATTGCATATTTTCTAATTAGTGTTTTATTTTTAATCCAAATATTTTATTTATTATTAATTTAATTATAAAAACTGCAAATGTTTTTATACACAGTTAATTCAAAGATATTAATTTTTTTTTTTCTAATTTCTTCGGTTTATTTGATCTTTTACTGTTCGAAAATATTATTAGGCCTTCATGTTGCAGTTCTAAGTAATGAGAAGTATTGGTTTTCAATTTGAGTGTGTTTTCTCAGATTGCAATTAACTTGCAATTGCAACAAATTTATTTAATAAGAGTTGAAATTAATTGTAAACGTTTTGAGAGCACCTACATCAATGAAATCACTTACTTGGAATACAAAAGTTATCCAATAGCCTATAGAAAGTAACTTCAAAACTTTTTTAAAAGCAATTTATAATATGTTCACTACAACGTCTAAATAAGGTCTTGTAAAACTACAAAAAGTTTGTTTTTTTATAACATTTTAATAATTATCAAATGTGCATATCATGTCAGAACCCTCACGTTACTATTGGCTAGAGTTCTCACCCCACATGTGAGAGGTCTCGGGTTTACCTACGCGTCGTGTCTTTGTGTTTACTCAGCACGGTGAGGACAAATACGTAGATTAAAAATTTAGGACTAGTAATTACAGCTGTTAATGGCAATGTACTAACCACTTATCCCCAAACTAATGCTGTCTACGATTTATAAGTTGTGGTATTAATGGTAAAAAGATTAATAAAGCCAAAAATCTTCCTTTCTGTGCTAAATGTGGATTAAAATTGTTTTTATATGGTTGAAGTCATTTAAAATAAATTATCAAAAACAATGATTACTTTATTTTGATTTAACCTTAAACCTAAGAAGAAAGCTATATTAATGAAAGATCTGTAAATTTTAAACTAAAACCTGTAAAAATTCACCCTTAACTTGAAGAAAAACAAGACAATATAAAATACAATAAAAGGAATGACCGGCATAGCTTTGTTGCAAACATTCTGTTATTTGTCTGCAAAAAGCAGAATCTCCTTTCTTATTAAGAGAAATGGGGAATTTTCCCTGGTTTTATGTTATATATAATAAGACGCACAAAAAGAAGGCAATAAAAAGCTATGGGGCTACGAAGGCAACCCTCCCCCATCCCCAACTCTCCTCTCGCTTCCATTCTTAGCATCTCTTCATTTTATTTCCCTTTGTTCTTTTTTAACGTCTGGAAATTACCACCCCTCCTTCGTTTTACCCTCCAAGTCCGAAATATAAAGTAATACATAACTTTTCTGTTCACCCCCCTCTAGCTTTGAAAGTCTGGGCTGTAATTCTTTTTATCTCTTTTAATTATCCATTTTTTTAATATTGTAAACTAAATATTAATGAATTGTTTTTTAAGGTATTAATTTTTCCACGCGTTTTGTACACATTATAAAATATATGGAAAAAATATTTGATTCTTAAACAAAAATTATAATAACACAGCATGGCCGCGAAAACGCCATGACACAGTTCAGACAATCACAAGCTCGGATCCTGTCAATGAAGCTCGGATCGGAATCTGTCGAGGAAGAGCTCGTCCTTATTTCGTTTCCTGATTTCCTAATCACGTCCTTAACCCTGATCCGCTGGAAAGATTCGATACCCAATGACTCATTTCGATTTGATTCGATGGATTTGAAAATCCGTTCATCAGTTTAAAAATTGCGGTCATTTAAAATGTCAAAGAAATTTTTTTTATTTCCATCTTTTTGAAAATTTGTTTGCAAAATCATAACGGTCGTTAACATCTGCGTAAAATAATATTTTAAATTTGTAATCAAATTCTAAGGTTTTAAACGTCCATTGTGCAGATTTAAAGCTGATTATGGCAGTCAAAATTATGTTTTTAAATAAAAGTTGTGATTCTTATAAGATTTTAAATGACTTCCATTTTATAATTGTAATCGGATTTGGTGGTTTGTGCATCTATTAATTACCAAAATCAACTTTTTTACTAAGTTATAATATAATCAAACCAACAATGCTATAGATCCAACATTCTAACACGTAGGCTATAGCAGTTGTAATGCATTCGTTGCTATGGTTATACGTAAAACAGAAGGACGTGATTATACGTTCCGAACTCGTTACTGATTATACTTTTTTAATATTTATTTGTATAAAGTTACTTATTTAAATAATTTGAAAATAACTATTTAAATTATAATTAATGCATTATACTACATTCCCGGCCTATCTAGCACCAAACTGTTTAGATTGTTTAGATATATCTTGCACATTGTATAGAATAAATGCATTAGTAAACTTTTGAATAAGTTAAATAATAAATATATATCAATTACATTTAGTTTCATTATACTACATACTATCCCAGCTAGCATAAAATGTATTAACGGTTTAATATCTTGCAAATATACTTTTAGAAGATTCTTCTGAAATAGTGTATAAGTTCATTAATAAATATTTAAATGACAACCAAGCCATTATACTACATGCTCAATCCATCCAGTACAATTTTTTAGAGAATTTGCAGTTAAATATAGATAGTAAGAATCTTCTTACTGTTAATAATAGCTACATATTTCAATTACACATAGCGTCATTAAAATACGTACCAGCCTAGCTGATACAAAATATTAGAGCTCTTTCAGTTACATATATTATATTACGTATTGTTTCTACAAGATTGTTCTTTAATATTTATATATAATAAATTACTAATTAGCGCCATTGTACTACAAGCCCAGCCCAACAATCCCAATGTTAGCGATCAGTTATTTACATTGTCGTACAAGTTTTATATCTTATATTTTTATAGGCCTACAAGATGTAAAGAGGCCGCCTCGGTGGCTTAGTTGATAGCGTACTGAGCTTTCACCCCGAGGACTCGGGTTCGATTCCCGGCCAGGGAATGGCATTTTCATACGCTATAAATCATCCCATCGTCTACATTAGCCCAAGTGTGCACAATAGTCGGACGTTAAAAAAAAAAAAAAAAGATGTAAATATATTCAGTAATAAATAATCAAGTTATTATTGAACGCCGTTTTATTTAGCACTATTTAGTAACTATCATAAGTATTTAACAATTTTATGGCGACTCAGTGGACGATGTGGCTAAAGCACCGGTCAGCCTGCTGCGTCTCTCAACTGCGCACCTTAAGTTTCTTACTTCTAGCCGCAGTTACTCTTGTTGCTCTTCCTGTACCGTTAACACTGATCTCTCGTCCTCATTAGTTTAACTGGTACAAAGTTAAACAAAAAAAACCTGAACAAGTTTGCAATTAAACTTGCAAATTGTTTTCATTTAAAATGAATTTAAAATAAGTAACTTAATTAAACAAATATAAATTAAAGGTCTAATCTCATTAATTCAAGTATCTACTTCTGTCAGTCGTCCCGCGACAGCAAAGATTTCTTTTTTTATATCTTATTCTTTTTCTTAAAAATTAAAGCAGCTACGGCGTAAACGACTGGACCGATTTTCACAAAAAGGGATTAGCAGAGAGTTCCTTTTATATAAATAAAATTATAGAGATAGATCTACTGAATTATTTTTTTAAGAAAGTCAGGAACGATTTAATATTTTAGATTTATAACACCAATTTTGATGAAAAAAGTTCATTGTGTTTGATGAAAACAATTAATTCTATAGAAAAAAATCAAGTAAAAAAATTGATAATTTACAAAAAGTTAAAATCTTATATATCTATTAAATTAATTTCGATAAAAATGATATTTTGTTTGTTATGTCTGTAATTATAACAACTAATATTTATACACATAAAAAAGGCTACACACAAAGGCCTTGTATATATTGAAAAAAAATTGTTGTTCTATTGTATGGAACTTCAAAAAACTGTGAAATATTTAATCAAACTTTCAAAAATAGTATGAAAAATAAAATTATCTTGACTAAAAATGGTTTAATATGTTCACTAAGATTTTATTAGAGTATTCTGTATGGATATGCAAAAAAATACTTCCGTTCTATAAAAAAATAGAAAATGTAATTCAATTAAAATTTTGACAAAATTAAAACTCATTTCATTAATTATAATCGTAGCACAAATAACAAAAAACTTTGCCTACATTAAAGAAATCAAAATTTTACAAATGTAAAAAGAAATATTGTGTTGAATACATGTTCCAAACTTTCCCAGCTTTGTTGATTTCAAGTTCATTGTGACGTTTCAGACTACCTCCATTCACTAAATGCATTGTTGTGCTATTCAGTTAAAATGCAATAACAAGTTTTGATAATGAAGACAATCTGAAAAACGTGAACTAATATAAAATCGACAAAGCTAGGAAATAACGTCCAATAATAACACACATAATATTTACAAAAATATTTTTATTAAAATAAAACTCTAAATCCAAACACGATGTTACATTATAAACTAACTTCAGTATTAAATAATTTATGACAAATTTAAAAAATGATAGTGTGTTATTAACTGTATTTATAGATATTACGAAACAATTATTGATTTGTACTGACTGTGTTAAAATAAAATGATAAAAATACACGAAAATTTGAAATAATAGTCCACAAACAATGATTGTTGTTCTTAGATTATACTTTCACTGTTGTAAACAGATATTACGAAGAACATTCTACTTTGTGAAGTTTTTTAAACTTTAGCCTCAATTCAGTTTCAGAACTATTATTGTTTTATGAATCATTGTTTTATTCATCTTCTTTCAATTATGGTGACTACATAAATGCTTCAAACAACAGTCCTCATTATTTGGGCACTAGTCCTACCATTACTTGTACAGTTTCAAGTAGGCATTAAAAAGTTTCATAAAAACAAATACTTTGTTGCACCTCGTGTTTAAGAAGACTTAATTCTTGATTATGCTGAATTACAAGAACTATTATTTCTTTATGTCAAAGTACCCACTATGGCAAGTAGTAATATTTATTTTCGTAAAATTTATTTACTTATTTCATTTTGTGACGCGTGTATTTTAAATGTTCAATAAATTACTAATTCACCAGTTTTTACTTTCAAGTAGTTATTTTGTTTTTCCTATACTGTTTATTTTTCATTATTACTTATTTCATTTTTTTACAATAAGAATTACTCTTTTCAGCCTGTTTGTACCAACCCCTCTTCCAACTTCGAAACAAACAAGCCCGCTATTACATGATCTAATATCGCTTCCTGTCAACAGGGTTATAATGACTAATGTTTTTTTTTATTTAACTAACAATAAACTGAAGATTAACATTTACAAATATAATTATATTTACCTTAATAATAATTTTTGCTTCAACGATCAAAAATATTGTTCAGAAAATATTTAATCAAGAAAAGTTTGTACGGATTGATTAATCGATTGTGTGACTTACTGCTTACAAAAGTGTTGCGACAGAATGGGAATAGAAGGGAACGGTGTGAAAGAATGTGTCACGTGTGGAAATTAATGATGGTGTCGCGATAAAAAGAGAAAAAGGCAAGGATGACACAAGAAGGAGAAAAGAAAGGAGGTGGAGGTGGGAGGGGCAGAGGAGGAGTCGATATTTCACAGCCGGAGTGAGACATTGTCGCGCGTCTAAATAGGCTATTAGTATTTCTATGCAAAATTCTCGAACAAAAACTGGCAACCCTGCGCGATTATTAAGATTAGACTATTATTTCCTTCTAAAAGGAAGGGAAGATGTGAGGGTGAGGGATTGTTTTAAAAGTTGTTTCGAAAACGGAGTGGGAGGGTGTAAAAATCTTTGAAAATGTCGTTTAATACAAAGACCGTCTAGTTTGAGGCCCATTCTTCTTCTAATTATTCGCTACACGGTCGCCTTAATTAATCTTTCCAAAGAGTTAGGCGGGAAAAGGTTTCTTCCGAACAAAAAAATTTAGTGAGGACAAGAAGGGGATGATCCCAACTTGGGCGACACTGCAAAAACAGTTGCGCAAAACTTTTATAACGTTCGTGACTATACGAAACGAATTTGTGAAAAAACATATTTTAAGTGTGTAATTATTTAACACTGCTGTTTATGGCTTATAATATTCATTATGACCGTTAATTGTACAATTTATAAAGCAATAATTAATTGTGGTAAACTTTACAGTGTCTGTTTTTTTACTTCATTTCATATGTTTATTACAAATACCAGATTTACTTTGTTTTTTATTTATTATTTTTAAAATTTTTGAAACGGGTAATTTAGCTACTTAATGTAATCACTTCATTACTTTATCCTACGAGTCTGATTATAAGGAAGGAAAGTAAATAACGTGTATAAAAACATTTTAACAATAATGAGAGCAAAAGTAAAGAATGCAAGTGTTTTTTTTAAATAATAAACAATGAACAAAAATATTTTAGAATTTTACAGGAGCATACAAATTATTTTTAATATCAATAATGCATTATAAAGGCAGTAAACCCACCGCTTTGCATTGGTCATTGCATGTACACTACACTACATACTCTATGTTCGTTTACAAAATCCACCACAAAACATGAAAATCCCCAGTCCCAACTAACCTAATCCCTTTTTAGCCCATTAGGCGAACAGAGTAACAACCCTTTCAGCCGATTTACCATTTCCCCCTCCCCCATCCAAAAGCCATTTTATTTAAATTCCAATTCTTCCCTCTTGCGAAGGGGCTGATGGTAAATTGCTAATTCAAAGTCGGACATTGATGAGCCGCTTAAAGAAGTAGACCCGTGCCCCTAAGAAGACTCCCTCGCGATCGGAATACAAAGTACGTGCCTCTTCGTTCGCTCTTTCTTTAATCCTTACTGCTTAGCTGACGAAACAATACCTAGATAAAGAAAGATCCTTATGTATATAGGGTTGTATTAAGATAATACGCAGGTCTAACAACTTTACTAACAACTGGCCTTCACAGGTTTTATAATGAATCTGCCTCTTTAAAGCCATTTAAATATTTATCAACGTGACAATCACGTAAATTATATAATCCAATTGTTTCTTAAGGATAACATTCTGTGCGAGAGGACAGCTCGCGCCACTTCGAGTACTCACGTAACTGTTATGTGATCAACTTATACGCTAAATGGTATTATCGTAAATAGTGTGAGAGTGCTTATCTTTCAATAGAAACATTCAAGCACTTTTCCGAATTCGTTGACAATATTTGAAGTATTTCTACCTCATTCCACAACGTGATAGGATCGTTTGTTTCCATTACCAATATTCGTTCATAGTAGCAATTAGTGTCAGCCGTCGCCTGTGCCATAAATAAGTCACGTCCAGTTACAGTGTTTTGTTTTGTCCAGGTGCTTACTTTTGTTATTTATTACAAATGGCGACAGTTAATCGAACTGTACTGTACTTGTTTTAAGTTGTTACATTAAGCCTAACACTTAACTCCAATTTTTATAAACATTGAATTGGACTATAAGTATCTATTAAAACAATAAAATAAAAATTTTAAAAAATGATCTAAAATTTTTAAAATAAGTTCTCAATATTTTCAGCGGTATACTTTCAGAAATTGCACTTGCAAATATTTTAATAGGAAACTAGTCAAAATCAGACGATTCTGTTTTTGGAATTGTTGTTCATAATATTGGAATTGTTCATCTACAATAACAATTCCAGTGAAACCATAACAATATCGGATTACATAAACTCTCAAAATTAGTTTTTCATGTAAGGATGCATTTTTTGCTGAGAATAGGGTTTAAACAAAATTAGTAATTTACTACCAACCTGTACGACTGTAAAATGTGTTTGGGAATAGGTTACCTTAGAGCATTCTTTTAGTTGTTTTTTTTTAATTATTAAAGCATTTAAACATTTTAATACTGTATAAAACTGGATTTTATTATTAAAATAATTAAAATAATCTAAAATAAGAGTTAAAAAGTGGATTGATGATACAAATACAGTTACGATAAGAAACTGATGTAACTCAAACTGCAGATATCAACTGTTATAAGTAAGCAGTCCTGGTAAGACCCTACCATCGTGTGGAGGGTCTTTGTCTTAACCCTTGCCGTGAGGAAGGACGATGTAACGGTTCCAGCTCAAAGAATCCGTTCATGTATACATATATAGCAAATTACATTCAATTCTGACCATAGTATCCCGGACAGCTGGGAAACCTGTTTATAGTCCAGCTGGCTAAGAAGGGGTAGCGGAAGGGGAACTGGACAAACGGGTTCTGGGAACGGGTCTCGTCCAGGAAGGGTTGCAAAGGTGTAAGGGATGAATCTTCCCCACGTGTCCACTTGGATGTACAGGCTGTTTCAAGTTTTGCGCACAGGATGGAACTATGCATGAGTATTTAATACAAGCATACTTGGGCAGAAATGAAATTTGCAAACTATTATTTATATTCATTTTAATAACTTATCCAAGTCAATCATTTTTTTTAATTAATTTAATCTGTTTACCATTTTGTGACTTTATTTAAGAGATATGGCCTTTATACTGAAACACGTCAATAATATAACGTAAGTAAAGTCACAAACAGTTAAACAGATTAAATGTCTAGTTTTTATTTTTTAACTTCACAAAATTAATAAAAGCAACGAAGTAAAAAAAAACGAAGCCTAGTAAACTTTTAAATAATTTGCAAGAACACGAAACATGCAATATTTAAAAATTAAAAATAATCTGAAGTTTAATATGTTTCATCAAAATAACAATGTATAATCTGCCACCATGTTTAAGTTGATGTATTAACTGCAAAGCGCGCGCGCGCACGCACACAAACACACACACACACACACACACACACACACACACACACACACACACACACACACACACACACACACACACACACACACACACACACACACACACATATATATATATATATATATATATACATATATTTAATTTTCAAAAAATGTGTTCAATTTCAATTTTGGCTTACTTTCAATCTGTAAATTCTTTAAAAATTAAATTTTGTGTGCTGGTTTTAGTTCTGTATCTTCTTACTTGCTCAAACTTTTAAACTAAATCTGATGAACCGATTTTGGTTAATAGGCAGATTTCTCAAATTTTGTTACTAGGATACTCAATTGGTTTTTTTGAGATAAAGAAACCATACTTATGGACACATTTCATCATCATATGAATCAAAATCATTAGTGTTGGTTTTAAAAAAATAGATTTTAAGAGTTTTTTAACAAGAGACTTCAATTTTTATTTGGAAAAATTAAAAAAAAATATATTGGCTAACGAGGTATTTATGTTTTTAGCGATAGATACAAAATACCTAGGTTTTCATCCAAGTAAAATCCAGTTTTTTTGTCTCAAGGAACCCGAAAACGGATAAATACAAACAATCGGTTTTGACAAGATCACCATACTGTCTGTACCTCGCCTACCTTGGGTAGTGAGTCAGTAAAAAACAGTTTACAAAATCATGTTTTACTTACTGTTTCAAACAGCAATAACTTAACGTAACTTTTTATGCTGTTACATAACAGCCTCTAAAACCTTTGAATCCAAAATGAATATTTAACAGTCCTCCGAGTGCGGTAGGTCAATCTGTGTGCCTTTTTGGAGGGACTGTACTTCGACCCCCTGCGCCTGTGTTTACCCTACGTCGATTAGAACAGAAAAATGTTGACCCTTTGAATTTTTTTAACAATTGAAAATTTCTCAGCAACCGGAGAAGGGTTGTCTAGGCTGTTAAATGACCAGGTTAGTTAATGCCTTTGTTTCTTTGTTTTAGAATAGAAAAATGCGAAAACCGGCTTTCCGGCTGCAAGGGTTAATGAGATAGTTCTTGGTCAACCTTTCCTGGGCAGTGATCCAACAGCTTTGCTAGATGATGGTGAGTGTACTGTGCTTTATCAAAACTAAAATAGTTTGGTAACTGTTTATTATTTTGAAAATATATCAGGCAATAATTATGTTTTCGCGAGAGTGTGTATTTTAAGAGTGTTATTCTAATGTCTAAATCGTAGGTATAACAGTTACGTATTGTGGTAGTTTTAATAAGTATATCGGAATCTAAACACAGAGAAATTGATCACATCGAGTTTCCAATACAACTTAATTTTTCAAATAAAAAATAATTAAGGGGTAAGAAAACCGCAAATCATGTCGGATTAAATTGTACAGATGCATTTTAAATTTCAAACAAAAATATTACATTTCGGCGGAAAAAAATGTTCAAAAGTGTTATAAAAGTATATTAATTTGAATTTAAATGGTACAAAATTTATACAAAAATGATAAATACTTTTAAAATGTTTCGCTTATTTAAACATTTTGCATTTGATTTTCTTTTCAAATAAAATTTACTGTATTAAAATTTATAAAACAATTTTATAGAAACATGTTTCTAAATGTTCTTGCAAATGTTTCACGAAATAAGAAATATTAATTTAGAATGGAAAAATCTATTTAGTCAAAACTAGAAACAACAATAAAATTGTGACAGTTAAAAATATTAAACTAAAGAATTATTCTTTCTTGGTGATGTATATTTTTTTCTAACGTTTTTTTGGTTTTATTATTGCTTTACTAATAAACACAAAGGCAAGACGTTTTCAGTACCAACACTCATAACTAATCGTAATCATTCAACAATTTTCATTTCTGGAAATTACAGAACTGAAGATACAAGACTGCAATAAAGAATTTCAATTTCAATAATATTGCAATAAAGGATATTTTTTCTTTCATTGAATTATTATTCTTTCATGTACTACTCCATACAATAATACATAATTAAAATCACTTAGCAATTTTTATATTACGATTAATTAAAATCTACATAGAAGTTTTTATATTAAGATATACACCTAATTTAAATCTACGTAGCAATGTTTATATTACGATATATTTCAAATCTACGTAGAATTTTACGTGCAACAACGTACATTTTACAAAAAAAGACTGCCTGTCAATTTTTTTTTTTTACTTTTTACTTTAAGTGTTGTAAGTACATGAAAATGTTAAATATGTTACTTAAACTTATTAATATAACCACTTCTTAATTTAATACTGTCTTACGTGATTTCATATTTCTCCTTTTTAAACTATGCAGTTGGATTATCCTTATATTTGCAAGTTACTTTTAAGTATTTTTAAAATCATCTGTATAAATGAAAATGTAAATATTCGTTTGTTCAAAATCTCCGAAAATTCTTCACCGATTGCTTTGAAATTTTGACACAACATTGCATTCGAATACGCGCATATTTTTATAAACCCACTATTACATAGATATCACACTTGTGACAGGTAAACATATATGTTTTTTTTTTTTTTTTAAGCAGCGCCATTTGTTGGACGTAAAAGCAACACACGCTGTATTAAATGTTTTACGATTCCACTCCACTGTTTCCGAATGCATTGAACAGACTGGGCCACAGCAAGTTTCGAATAAAAGTTATCATATAATGTTCTCTATTTATAAAATATAAATAAACAAGTAATTATTTTTTTTTAATTCGTGAGAAGAAAAAACAAGTTTAACTAAATTATTCTATCAAAATAACTAATTATGTAAGAACCCTACAGTTATAGTAGGGCCTATACAAGTATTTTCATTTCAGTAACGTAAACTATTTTCGACTTTCAATAGTTACTTTCCATGTTTTGTTTTCATTTAATTTCTCTACATATTTCGCGTACGTATTTATAGAACAGCTTAAAATCAATTTAATAGTCAATCAGACCACATCTAATGAAACATAAAAAAAGCTATGTTTTAACAAAAGTTTTGTTTTTAAACGAAATCTGAATAGCCATACTTTCTCAGCTACTGTAATGCCTGTACTTTTTATAAAATATTGCCGAATTATGCAGCATTTTAATTTCCATATAAAATTATTTAAGAAATTCACTTTATATCAGCAATTTGATAGTTTATACGTGTAAAGAAAATATAAATAAAAGACTCTCTTTATATTTTTTTAATTATTTATTTTGTTTTTAAATATATTAACTTAATAAAAGTTGAAATAAGGCTTGAAGTATGTAATTAATGTTTATAAATTTTAAAATTGTGTTGCAAACAAATAAATTTAATTTTGTTCCCTGTTACATAAGGCCCACTAATTGTAAGTATATAGGTTTTCACCAACAAGGTTTTTGTAGAATTACTTAGCTGTATGTCGAGTGAAGTACGAAGCAAATATAAGTTAGGCTTTTATATGTGTGTGGCATTACAGAAAATAAAGTACAAGAATGCGCGACAAAATTTCAACAAAGAGTTTTTTAAGTTTTACATTTCTATGAAAAAAATATTTTTTTTATAATATAATACAAATCTGTACTAATGTATGAATGTATTGTGTGCATATTCCGGCAATATCGTATGAATTTTGTTCCCTTACTTTGTAACTTTGTACTTAGGTGTAATAATAAATACAAGTAATTAATAAAGCGTTACACAAACTTTCTCACATTTGAAAAGCCTTCCGAAAAATATGGTTTAAAAATCACCAACGAAAATTCAAAATCAAGCCTGATTCTTAAATTTCGTTCAAATTTCGGTTATTTTCTTAACGGTTCAAAACAAAACGCAGTGTACCAGATTTTCATTGAAAAATTTACAATACATAAATAAAAAAATAAACAACGTTTACGTTATAAATGAATCATATTTTTTTTTCTTTTTTTGTAAATTTTCAACAAAATCGATCATTATTGGCTTCAAATCTGTTATAACATTTGAAGTCATTCATTAAGTAAATAAAACATGTATTCATAATTGAGGTAAAATGTTAGCATGGAATACACAGAAAACTAACCGTCTTGCAAAGGTAGCCTAAATTGTTCATTCATTCATTTTAAGAAACTTTGAATCATTTAAATTTTCCCGTTTTACAGATTGCAGATCACGGGGTTTTAAAGAGATACATTTCAGATATTTTTGTTGAAATAAAAATAAAATCAATTTAAACCAGTTTTGTGGAATTCGATTGCACTGTTCATTTATTTGTACCATTTTAATAGTTTTCTATAAATATTTAAGCGCTTTCTACAATATTATCAAGTGAAAATTAGTTAATATTTGAAAATGAAAATACGGTCACTATTGTAGCTCCAGTATATTTTAAATAGTTCGAAATATTTTTCATGCAAATTCTAGGAAATTTAAAGTTAATATTTTGTCTTTCTGTCAGTTGTACAAACTATTTCACCCAAAATATTTACCGGGGAAACGTGCCTCTGATTTTCTTTTAACTTTATGAAGTGATAAGAGTTTTTTGTTGAAAAACTAAAATTAATTAAAATTTGTTAAAAAATGAAGTAAAAAAAGTACTGAAGACCTTAAGGTCTTCTATGACTATTTTTTTCTAAAGTATTCAAGAACCTATTCATATTATAAGAACGTATAAATTATTAATTATTTATAATAATGGCTCTTTAATAATGTACAAATTTTCATTTATTAAACATTTTTTAACAAATCTGTTTATTTATTTTAAATCAATTATATTGTTTTTCATTAAAAAAATAATTAAAACTTCATTTTATCTCAATTTTTAGAATATTATTTATATTCATAAATAGTAAAAACACATTACAAAAACGTGCATTTAAATTATTTCCCTTAGCTGCTTTAGAAAATGTTTTCTTAAACTAAAACAACAAATTGAAAGTAATTTCATTAGATTTTACTACCATTATTATCACTTTAGAAGATCCATTATTGAAGTCAGTGAACAAAAATTTGAAGTAAGACAAATACGGTTTGGGAGTAAAACAAAAAATAAACTAGACAGCGGTATATTTATTTATTTATTTTTATTTAGGTACTATCAAACCGTAAATGTCTAATACATTATTTAAAAACACGTAGATTTTAATTATATCATAATATGAAAATTGCTACGTAGATTTTGATTATATCATAATTTAAAAACTTCTATTTAGATTTTAATTGTATCGTAATATAAAAATCGATAGTAGATTATAATTACATATTAATATAAAAATTCCTAAATAATTTTAAATATGTATTATTATATGAAAATTGCAACGCAATGTTTAATTACTTATAATTTTATAAAATATTCTACATTATATATATATGTGTGTGTGTGTGTGTGTGTGTGTGTGTGTGTGTGTGTGTGTGTGTGTGTGTGTGTGTGTGTGTGTGTGTGTGTGTGTGTGTGTGTGTGTGTGTGTGTGTGTGTGTGTGTGTGTGTGTGTGTGTGTGTGTGTGTGTGTGTGTGTGTATATATATATATCATATTACATAAATTTTATCAAAATTTAATCAACCAATTTCAATATATTATGCCGACGTTTTTGTTTTTGTCGATAAAATTTGATTTTTTTTTGTCAAGTATTTCGTCATAAATTTTTTGGTCACTTAAAGTCTAAATAAGTTTAAATTATATTTCAACATAAAAAAAATTAAAAAGTTAATTTTGAAAAAACTATAGTAATTAAATTTATAAAATTTTGACAAAATTAGATCTTGATTTTTTACAGACAAATTTCACACACGCACACACACACACACTCATACACACAAATCCAAGTAAATAATATTTCTTGGGTTCTGAATACCTGTTAACCATTAAAAGTTCTATAGGGAATGTATAAAGATCGGGAATATTGTATTAAAGTTTAAAGTATTAAAGTAACTTAAAAAATAAATTTAATATTCTATTTTAATCTTTCAAAATTGGCCTAACTGAAGTTTTATTCCAAAATATTTTGCTCGACAACGTGACTAAAGAATTATGAAGCGCATCTCTCTGCAAAATATTATTAATGTCAACAATATTTCACTGTCAATGGCCGTACACCCAGATAATGGATATAATTTCATGTTCAACTCGATTGTAAATGTACACAATTAAGACCCCTCGTTGTCTTTCTTTTAAAAACCTGCTTATCCAAGATTCATTGTTCCGTTTTGTTACGCTCAGCTTCATAACGTTTTAGAAAACACAAAAACACCATCATTTATTTTACGTGAAGTTTAATATAACACTCACGACCAAAGTTTCTTTAAAAATTACAATTCAAGTTTTGTTTTAATCTTGCGTATTTTTTAAATTAAATACTTACAAAAGTGGAAATATACTTCATAAGCAGTTACATTTTGTTTCACCTTAGTTGCAGTTATTTTAAAGGATTGTATATGAGGATAATGTAACTTCCTTAATTTTCGATAAAATTTCTTATAGGCCTAGGCTATTTAGTTTTTTCATATTATGATTTTATCTGATTATTATTCTTGATTGCGTTTGAGCGTCCCTTTCACATTTATACCAAGTTTTAAAATAAAATAATAATTTTTTACATGCCACCTTTTCTGAAAAAATAAACCATAAATTCTGGAGTTTTTATTTATTTTTAAAACACGATTACGTATATTTCAAAATTAAGGACACTAATTTTAGTGTTATATTTAATTTTTGACAAGTATTTGTAAGAATAACTGAAAAATATTTAGGCTGATTTTGAGAATGTAGACTTAAGATATCCTTTACTGCCAACTTTTGCCCATAGATTTTGGATTATAAAGGGAAATAAATGCACTACCGGTGTTTAGTGGTTAATTTCAGCTCATATAAAGACTTAGACTAAATCTACAGAAGGACAATAGCCTATATTTAAAAATTGCTTAGTCATGGAAACACAAAAACGAATGTAAATTGAATCCTTATTCTGTATTAAATATAAATATAACAACATTTTTTTTAGAATTTGGATAAAAAGTAATAACATTTAATAATTAGGGTTGCTCTATAATTATTACGCCATTAACTTTTTTTAAAGAATTACGTTTTCAAATTATGCAGGGTATCTGCATGACAATGATACCAACGTAACATCTATTTTGTTAAAAATATATAAACAGCTGTTTTGTTATTTCTTTATTTAACTTGTTATTAAAATCAGCTGATTATTCAATAAAACTCTCGATTCATATTCGTATCTAAAGTAAGAATATTTTTTTAAAAAATTATTATGTAACTATTGATTAATTTAAGAATATTTTGCTGTCATTATAAGAAAATCTTAATAGTAGATTAAATAACTAGTTAATTATTTCTACCAAAACTATTTCTTATCCATATTTTAACTAAATAAAACATATTTTGCAAATACGCTTTAGATTTTAGCCCCAAATACCAATATTTAAAATAATACACACAATTATCTTATATTATATAAATAACTGAAGAAGTGAAACGTTTTTAAGTAAATATACTGTTTTATTGCTAATCAAAAATTATAATTTAGAAATATTGTTTCAACAAATATTGCACTTAACTATTAATGCGCACTACTTAAATAAAACGTTTTTTCTACTTTTCAAACTACGATCCATAAAATTAGTAGGTATTGCTTGTGTTTTGAAGACAAAATAATTGTTATTAATAAAATTAAAAAGTAATAAATAATAATTATTATTATCTTACTTAATATATTTCAATGAATTTGTTATGAAAATGGAAATAAAAAATATTCACATAATGCTAATTATTTTAAACCTATTTATTATTAAACATTTTAGACAGAAATATTTACAATAAAGTCCCAATGACAACGATAGTCTTATTGTTGTTGTTTTTTAATTTTTCTTCTCATAAATCTTATTTATTTCTTAAGTTATGATCTTTAATTATTCTCAGTATATAAATCCATCTTTATTTACAATTGTGTATGTGTAAGTACTATATGTAGTAGTATATGCACTAATAAGTATATATTAATTAAGTAGTATATGTTATATTATAATAGTAGTAGAAACAAATTTATGGTGTAGGCCTAGTTTAGAAATTAATATGTTTAATAGAAATTTTGTTCTTAATTATATGAGTTACAATAAACATACTCAAGACAAACAAATTATATTGTTTTATGTTTTGTTTTTTTGAAAATTACTTTAAATATTTTCCAAATCGCCTTACATAGCAAATTAATGCTTTGTTAATATTTGGCAAAAAAGTTTAATTTGCTTGGCTTGTATTGTTTGTAGGCTAAATGTGAAGGATTAAACGTAGAACTTTGCATGTGTTTCAGGAGCTGGGGTTGGCAGTCGATGTCGCTCTAGGTCAAGGTTGAACGTACAAATAACAAAGTTAACCTAAAAAAACACGTAACATGTAAATGAAGTTATTATTTATAAGTGCGGCGGCCATTCGAACTGTCCGCCATTACAGTTGCCTACCCCTTAACAAAAATCAGTCAACTAAAATGGAAAAACTCCGGACTAGGGGAGGGGGTGGAAGTGAGAGAAAAGAAAATAGCAGGGTGCGAGTCTTAGAGGGGGTGGTACGGATTACATTTTTAGCAGCCCTCTTCATCAACCCTTCCATTTGCAAGGGAAAAAAGTCTACAGATAAAAAGACCACCCCTCTTTCATTCACCCACCCCGTTTTTAAAATCAAGATTTTTATTGATTCACTACCTCCCACCCCAGACGACTCAATCCGCGTATTTCTGTACTGATTTCTTCCCCGAAACCGCACCAAGGCAAACATCTCCTCCGGATCCTTACTTTAAGTTGTTCACTATAAAAGCTATGTTTATTTATTTCTAAGATGCCTTACAATTCCTTGAATTAGAGAGCATTCGAACAAACTTTTAAAACCTTTCCTTCAGTCAGAGAGATTTGTTTAGAGTGATTCAGCTTCAGGCAAGATAAAGTAAACCCACACAAGTATCTAAGCTACAAACTTAGTTTTAACTTAAGTTGCTGAAAAAATATTTCAAAAATAATTTCATTTATAAAAATGTTGCTTAAAAATAAACAAATGGTACGATTTCAAAATTTTGTAAATATCAAAATACTAAATAAAAAAAATATACAGAAAAATTAAAAGTTTTTAATTTAAAAAAATTGATTAATTCAGAATACACAACACTAAATTAAAATATTGCATCAGAGATTAAACAATCTTACTTATAAAGTAATGTTGCATAGGCGCTTGTTACTAAACTTACTAAAAAAATCACCAACAGTATGATGTAATTAAATTATTTTGAAATTTATGAGTAGTTAGAAGCTGCAATATAAAATTAGTTTGCTAAGATCACGTTTGTAGGCAGTACATAATTGTTCGTCAAATATTTCTAAGGAAGCCTTCGTAAACAAACTAGACAAGAATAATATTTTGTTACCATAATAACTCAATGATCTGATATACCATGTGATTTTAATTAATAAATTAATATCATCCGCTGTTAAATTTAGAAAAAAATCATAATATACAAAAAAATACAATAATTATTAAACCACTTTCTCTTTTTTTAGGTACGAACATAAAACAATGGTACGTATATATTCACGTGAATGTTTTTGTATAAAGATATGTAATGTCCCACCAGCTCGCAAACGGTGATTCGGACGGAAATTTACTTTCACTTGGTAGTCATGCTATGAGTTTACTTTATAAAAATATATCGGTTTAAAACATGTTTTAATTTTTACTTATAACACAAGAACTAAAATTATTTTTTCTATGAAAGTCGTATTCGGTGGCGCGCTCATGGTGACTGACTGTTGATTACCATCACGTAATCAGTATTTTTTAGTTCAAAAACTTGACAGAAAAAAAATGCTAGAAAGTTGACAAAATTTTTGATGACGAAAATTTTGAAAAAAAAACTTTCTTGTGGAATTCACACAAAATAAGAAATAGTTTTAAATATATATTTAAATAGTTTTTCAAATATATTAAGAATTTTTTTAAACATAAATTTTGCTTTAATTAAATACTTCAAAATGTAAACAACAAAAATATAAGAACAAAAAATATATTATATGATATCAAAATAAAAGTAGGCCTATTTTAAGTACAGTAGAAAATATTTTGGTACATAAAAGTATAGACATATTTTGGTTAAGTATTTGAATTTATAAACTTTAATATTTCTAAACATGCAATTACGCAGCTAAACAGGTAAGTGCTTTAGTGAAAAAGGTCTGTTGCATAGTCTTTATCAATGTTCCCACAGCTCCTTAATGTGTGGTTGAAGCACATTCTTAAAGGTCCTATTTTATTGAGCCTTTTTAGGAGCCATTTTTTTATTGTGGCACTTAATCAAATTAACCTTCTTGCTCTGTTGGGGATACGAAAATCAAAATGCATTACATTTTCACTTTTATGTTATTGAACACAACATATTTTATCCTAAACGTTTTATATTTCTTAAAACGTGCAAAAAATGTTCAATAAATCCGGCCACTAGAAACTAAACAAAAATAAATTCAATTAAGTAGAAGATATAGTGGAAAGTTTAGACAACCATAAACATGTTTAAAATTAAATACCGTTTTACTTTTTAAAATCAATTTTTAAAATTAAAACACTTAAAAGTTTAGAATTAAAGTATATATCTTCAAGTATATTTTTAGAAATGTACTTCATTGTAAATTAAGGAAGATTAAATAATAAATATAAGACGACGAAGAAATAATTATAGAAAAAAAGAAAAAAACAAAGAAAGTAGAGTTTTCTTTTCTTTCGTTTCTAATCAAGTAAGCACTTGTCAGATGCGGCCTTTTTAATTATTCACAATAATCCCGGCGGCAAAGGAGTGACGGGGGTTAAATTTCTTTTCAGTTGTTGCTGGAGGGCTGTTTCCATTTTTAAGTCTATGCTTCTTCTAAAAGGGTTGCAGGCATAAAACTCAACCCTTATAGAAATTATTTTACTGATCCACTGATTTTGACAGCATCGTCATCCCCCTCGAAGAATCCTTGCCTCCCGCCTCCCACAGAGTCCACCCTTTCTTCTCTTGCAGGCTTTAAGAATAAATCAAAAGTGAAGAGATTTAGCTGCAAACGTCTCGCTATCATTTAATCCTTCTGATTTATCTCCACTGCATTCACTCCCTTATTTCCTACAATAAAAATTATTGTTACAACTTTTTAAAAATTAATCTCTGCTATTCCTTGTTTATAATAACATCTCGAATAATTAAAAAAAATTTGCCTTTATATTCATCTATTTGTCATTGTCAGTTACGAATTTAGGATGTCATGGTTTTTTCTTACCTAACCACACGCACACGTACACACAAGCAATATATAAATTGATATACTAATAATGTGGAAAACTAATATTTTAATTAAAACAAAACTTTAAACAAGAAAAACGTTTAGAAAAATAGAACAGATCTCTGAAATATGTTTAAACTATGAACTTAACAGAAACATTTTAACAAAATTGCTCAAGAACAAAACACAAATTCATAACAATAAATTGTATTTCCAAAAATACCCGACTGACGAAAGTAATCGAACTAAATTCATAAAGTCAAATTAGGCTTATTTTTTTTAAAATAAGAAACATCATAATTTAAATCAATGTACCAAATTTGAAATGAAAACCATGTTTGGCAGTACATTAAAAACAAAACCGAAGGCAGTCGGGAGTTTTTTCCGATTTAAATTTACTACACTCACTTCTGTAAGGAAACCTTAAGTCTGACAAAATTCTCAGTAAATACTAACAAAGCAATTTTGAGAAATTAGAACCATTTTTTCAGTTTTTCGTTGGCATTCTAGCTTTTTTCGTTCGGGACATTGTTAATACATTTTGTTTGAGTACTTATGAGCAAATATTTATCAACATCATTAAAGCTAAATTTAATAAAACTTAGTTTGTAACTATTTTTTTTACCGACAAATAACTTTAAAGCACTTTTTTTGGAAAATTAAAAAATATTCCCGATTTATACACAAAGAAAATTTGCTAAAAATTTGTTAAATTTGTTTTAACAGCTAATAGGATGTAGACTCAACTGAAAAATAAACTGTATGTGTGGCTGAATTTTAATTAAAACTTACTAAAAATGGTTTTGAGAAATTATACGAAAATAGTTTTATTCTCTATAGCTTCTAAACAGGAATTTTCAGAACACAATGTCTTGTACTGTACGTTTATTCGTGTCCTCATAGACTACATTTTAGATAAATTTTATGAGATTAATTATTCTTGATTTTGAGAAAATCTTACCTTCAACAGGTTTTTAATGAAAAAACTATTTTACTAAAGAAAGAAAAAATGGTTCCGGATATATATATATACCCATGCGATTATATATGAGGACTATATATGCGAAATAATATGGATACTTTTAAAACCGCTCATATGCTTTACTTTCCAGCTATGTCTGCATACACACACACATGCGCGCGCGCGCGCGACAGATACGAATAAGACTCATTGCCTTTTCAACTCATAGGCCTACACAACGTAAAGATCTTAAGATAATGTTTTCCATTTTCATCAATACCAAACTTTCTTCATACTTCGTGTAGTGAAAGAGTAAAGCATTGTAATTTACAAGAAACAAATAACAAAGTTAGATGACTTTTGAATTTGAAATGAAAATCCAAATTTGAAGGAGCTTTTAAAAAAAATTCTTTACCTTTTTTTAGAATTGTCCATAATAAATATACAAATAATTTCAACAACATTTCGAGGAAGCTTAATATAAAATAAATAGTTGAAATTTAATCTACATTTATACAAGAAGCTCATATTTGATTTATATTTGTGAATAAAAAATCTGTCTTCTTTTTTACGTTATTTATATGATAACACTGTTTTGTGCTTTTTTGTACGAGAATCCAAAATATAACATAAATAAAGAAACATAAACCTTGAGTAAAAGCAATGCTTATTTAGTTACTTGAAGTTTAATATTGTATTACGCCTTATAATTCACTCTTCCAATTTTTCAACAGCATTCTTCGTGTTTCAGTATATTGCAACACGTAAATTAGTTTTTCAGTAATTTGTTTTGAAATTATAAACTCGTAAACTTAAAAGTTTCTATCAAGCTATACGCTATATTACACTTTCTCATAAACATTTCGGCATAATGATAAACCTTTCATAATTAGTTTGTACTTACGTATAGCTAATGCGTTTGAAATAATTTAATAATGTTTTATTACTCTTCTGTAAACGAATTACTTAAATCTACTTAGATATAAAATTACTTTAATGCGTTTAGTTTAGTTTCAAATTAAAATATTAATTAACTTTGCTCACAGTTGATAAAATGACTCGCAGTTACTTTCATTAACTGTACACAAACACTAATTTTATTTAACTGACAATCAGTTTTACTTTTATCTAACTTTTATAACTGACTGTATTGCAGATATGGTGCTGATTGCGGCCCTTGGTAAAAGGAAATATTAACGTTAGGCTTACTGATTAAGAAATATGTAATTTTGCAATGTACGTGTTTGACAAAAATTCACTTGAAAGTTTCTTACAAATTTCTGACTTATAATTTCTATCTTTTCATCTGTTCCCTTATGCACAATTTTTCACAAGTTTATTTTTCCCTACAGTATACGTACGTGTAAATTTAACATACATTCCACCGTGAATGTCAAGTAAAGTGTAGAAGGTCGAGTTCAGCTGGAATTGAAACTTCCGCTACTGTTGTTTCTGTTGTAAGTGGCAGAAAACTGAACCAAAATATCAGGGGAAAATTGTGATTCAACAGAAAATAGAATTTACGATCTACGATATAAATAAAATTAAAGCTGAGGCAAACAATCAGTCAACAAAATAAAAACTATACTTAGAAAACAAAAGTAAAATAATAAGTTGCAAAGTATAATCCTATTAAAACGAATCGAGGAAAAAATAATATTAAAACAAAAAGATTTTTTAACAAATAACAATTTTAAAAAATTGATAATTAACAATAAAGTTACCCTCTTCGACTACAGCACATAAGTGTGTAATGGAAAAAACAAAAATCGGTAATGTGATACATTAAATAACAATAAAAACAAAACGAAATACTGCGCTTCAATTTAAAGAGAAACAAAATATGGAAAACAACACAATCCTGTTTCACGCGATTAAAAATAATTAATTCTGACTGAAATAAGAGTATAACACATACACTTACACAAACACGCCAAAACAACCCATTCACGCACTTATTTCTATCCTAATATACATAGGATACACATTCATACACACATTACAATCATAGATATGGCTTACATACACATACACAGACATAACTCATATACAAACATACATA
Organism: Callitettix versicolor; assembly: GCA_022606455.1. NCBI lineage: Eukaryota > Metazoa > Arthropoda > Insecta > Hemiptera > Cercopidae > Callitettix > Callitettix versicolor. The sequence continues at coordinate 47,672,268 of CM040184.1, forward strand.
TAATTTAAAATTATAATATAATAATATAATTCAAACATATGTTGTAATATACAATAGTTCATACATTCTTCACATACAGCATACAACAAATACAAAGACATCTCGACATAAGAAAATGAAGTTTTTAAACAAGTGCTACTGTATTTTAATTAAGTTTTAAATTTTTAAGTAATTATGATTATGACCTATTCTTCCCGTCAGTGGTCTATCCACTCACCTCGTAAAGGTTATCGTGGTTTCGAAACTCCATCGTTTCATCTTCAGGCCGTGATAAAAAATGTTGAGGTCGTCACAAAGTCAAACAAAACATTAAAAACATACGTCACAAACACTGAGCACAATTACACGATTAAATTCGTGAAATAAATTTTCAAATCGTGTACGATGAAATTCGGCTTGGCCAAGCGACACGCGCGACTCGTACGTCGTTACATTCCGGAAAGTAACAATAATGAATGTAACAACATTCCGGTGGCTATGTTACAATAATGAAATTAAATTTTTTTGTGAAAGATTTTTTTCTAGCGAGTGGGAAAATGTCTGTAATTTATTGAAATAAAATTTAAGAATCCTGCAATTTCATTAAACATGCGTGGGGAGTTTGCAGGGAGAAAATGTTAATGGCTGGTAATTTCGACTGAGGAATCTTGACTGCTAACGTGATTCTAAAGTTATTATCACGGAAATACTAACATCCTTTAAATAAACTTGCATAGAGATTTTCCTAAATGAAATTATTTTTAATTCTTTAAATAAATGTCACGAGTGAGTTCTTCTGTCTAACTTAATGGTAGTTCTAATAACCACTTTTTGAATGACTATAATTGGATTTAACGTGCTGAAATAAGTGCCACCTGAACAACTTAAGCGACAACACAACAGGGATTGGTAAACACTGGTCAAAACCCAAACAGGAAGTTGACACAAAGAAATTATCGTATCTTGCTTTAATTTATTAACATGACTCTTCCAGGATAAATTTCAATCACTTGTATGTCCTAATATTTCGTTTCTTTAACTTGCTTAGTTTGAAAACACTCACACTAGCCAGAAGACTGACTTAGCGAGCGACACGAAAATATTGTTCATACACTTCCATGTTAAAACAAAAATTTAGCTTTTTCACTTAGGATCACAAAGTTATTATCAAATCAAGCTCAAAAGTGCGACGAAAATATAGTCAGTAAATATTTTTACTACTCACTATTCTTACATATTTTGAAGGCTGAATTGCCACCAGCCATAAGTAAATATTCAGTAACATCTTCGGCAGTCTGTAAAAGTTCTTTAAAATAATAAATAGGGTGTCATTTTCAGTTAAATATTTAATTTTTTTAATTGTAATTAAAAGTTTTAAAATCCGTGCTTTGAGGTGATATCCGTTCTCTTTCAGTACAAACACAAATTTCCTTTTATTCTGGGCCGGGGTTAGGAACACCGGGCCGGAATTCACGTGTCCTTCTTAGAAGGGCGGACCGCAACTAACCTACAGCTTAGAAATTAAAATAAGTAGAAGACGAAAATCAGGATTTATTTATTCAAACAGTTACAATTAGGAGTGAAATTTTGAAAATTGTAATTTGAATAACCTAAATAAACTATTAATTAGTTCTAATAAATTAACCAAAGGACTGATAGTTTTCCGGATAACCAATCCCAGAGTGGGAAGATCTTTCGCTTTCTATTAAAAATTACCGTAGATACAGAACCTAATATAAGCCTAAATGAAAGCTAGTTGTACTTCGAAAGCCTTTAAGGTTTTTTATTTATTTAATTAGCTTTCCTTTTAAACAGCTTTCCTTGTGATATGCTACACCAATTACATTCTACTATCATATTTAGACAGAAGACATTTTTATTGTTACTATAAATAGAAATTATTTTTTTCCTAAATATTTTGTGAATTCAAATAAATATCAAAAAAATCTTAGAATACAACTTTTTCGAATATAGAATAACATTGCCTAAACAAGCTTTTAAATACATAAATATTTTAACGTAAAACATGAAAATAAAACTTGGCCGCTGCAAAAATTAACAACTTTTCTCGGTTTTTGAAAATCTGTGTTTTACATTTTAAGCGTTTCAAGTCCGATTGAATTTACATACATGGACCATCAACGAAAATTTTAAAATTTTAAACTATAAATTATATTTTAACTTTGATTACTGTAGTAAAATCTTATTTTCAAAATGGTGTAGGCCTATACATTTTCCAACTTTGAATTGCCACAATTACGAAGCGACTTAAAGGAAAAGAATGTATCCAAATTATTACCAGAATTTATTTCTGTGTCCAGTTTGAATTAAATCTGATAAACATTGTGATAACTTCAATGCTAATACATGTATTAAAAAAAAATACCAACGACCACTTCAAAGGAATTTTAGAAGTCATGATCAGTGTCAATTTCGTGATCCCGTGAATAGCACCATTTCCATAGCTATTCGTTAAGTGAAAGCTGTATTTTTCAACATAACATAATGTCTTATAATAGCAATGTCAGATAAATTATCACAACAACTGACAAGCAAAACAATATTTTAGCGTCTGTCTGACTTTTACGTGGAAGAGAGCAACAAAAATGTGGAGGTGTTTGGGGTGTGCTTGCTCCTGTGATAGTAATTACACACGATTATTTTTAATTTGTATTAAGTTTTGTATAGTTTTACGCTTTTATTTTTTTTTTTTTGTTATAAAATATTTTCTTTTATAAAGTGACATTTTTCTTAATTTACAATTGTATTGATGTTATTGGACTTCATTTTTCTGTTTTCTTCTAGTTACTGCGGCGAGCTGGAGGAAGCGCGTTGTCGATGTCGTGCTAAAAGTTTGATCGTGCTCACTCACCTCACTTAATATTGCATAGCCAGCTAAGTAACTGCGATAGAGCGATGCCGGCCTTCTTACATCAATAATAAACATTTCCCTCTTTTTGTGCATTGCGATTCCATTGCGCATGAGCGCAGGAAAGTTTGTCTCGAGGCTGAATGAATGCTACGTTATCAGAGAGAGGGGTGCTTCGGCAGAGAAAGAGAAGGAGAAAAATCGAGCTGAGGGTTGCAAAAAATAAGACGAGCGCCGCGAGGAAACGATGGCCGAAGCAATTAAAAGTCTTAAAAAGAAAATTGAGTCACCCTCCCTTCCCTTCTCATCCCCTTCTGCCGCCCCTTCCCACTCGTTTTTAATCAGAGATCTTTTCTTCTTGTGTACACTCCGCCCGAGATTGCAAATTATTAAATATTATTCCCATGTTTTATTTATTTTTTTAATTTTTATCAGCTCCTTCCTTTGCATATTTTTTCTTTCTCTCTGCTTTAATAAAACAATAGACGATTTTAATTATAATGTTGAATAATTAATTTTCCTGCATTTCATTTTAAAAAAAGAGACTTATTTAAAAACGAATTTCATCGAATGACTGTAATATGTTAATCGTAAGCATTTTTATTTATAGCCAAGAAAACTAGAAAATTAAATAGCACATAATTTTAATACTTGCATTTGTGGTACAAAAGTTGTTTTTCTCCATAAGTTTTCTTACATTTCTTCATAATATTGATTCCAATCTATTGCCGATCGTTGATGGCAAGTTAATACCTAATTTTGACCTAAAGTTAGTAAATTCGGTTTAAATGTTTTTAATAAACTTTTTTTACATTAATGTGAACATAACTGAATTACAACTCTAACAATTCATAAATTTATTACTTAGTAATTAATATTCCTGTATAAATAATAATGTAAAATACACAAATAGTGTATAATGTTTGTTTAGTCTTCATTCCAGTCTTAGGCAATGTCTTTTTTCAAATATAATTCTCTCTCTCTCTCTCTCTCTCTCTCTCTCTCTCTCTCTCTCTCTCTCTCTCTCTCTCTCTCTCTCTCTCTCTCTCTCTCTCTCTCTCTCTCTCTCTATTCATTTTTATTAGGTATCATAATTATTTGGTAAAAAACAATTAGTATTAAAGTATTGAAATTTTTCATTATTAATTGGTCCATCGAATTTTCTGAAAGCTTAGTTATATTTGAATTAGCCTATATATGAAGCGGAATTGAAATATATATAATTTAATTCCGTTTACCAAATTTTAAATTATGGCATAGTATGTTATACGAAAGTAAATCAAGAAACCGAATGTAAAATTTGAGCTCCATCGTGGTTTATTTATTTTTTAAATTCCTTTCATTAGCTTTATATTAGCAATATTTACTCCTTTTAACCATTTGCGTGTAGGCCTATTTATAATTTCTCATTCAACGAAGAATTCTCATTAATGAAGACTAAAATGTTTGTTGCTTATTTGTACGGTGTTCAACAGCTCTGGCAACAGTTTTGTTTGTTTGTACTACAAGTTGCGAGAAAAAAAACTACAATTAAAGAGACAAAAACTAGCAACAAAGTCATAGGCAATGTTGCACTGTGCATTGGATTTATTTATTTACATTTACTTATACTAATTGTGCTAATTAATTTATTCAGTCTATTTTTTTTTAGTTTTCAATTTTAAACTATTTTTTCTGAAAAATCTTTAACAATTAAAAATATATATTTTCTCAAAATCAGTTAAAGCGATTTCGATAAAATTTTGTTCAAATGTAGCCTTTGAATGCTTAAACAAAAAGTATTTTTGTCTTCCCAAAAATCCTTTCCGGAACTTTTGGTAAAAAAACCAAAATGTTGTCCAATTTAAAAATTAATTCTTTGAATTTTTCTCAAAATTTTCGAATATTTATCAACAATTCAAAACACAAGATAATATTCGGCTTGCTCTAAAACTGTAAATTGCTCTTACATATAATTTGTAGCGCTCTTTTTAGTTATGCATCTTCATAGGCTAAGAGTACTACTGTAAGCAAAATCTGGAAAACATACTTTCCGTTTCATTTATTTCTTTTTAATTTCGATCTTATTCTTCTTGTTTTCTTTTCAACAATCAGACCTTGATATTTTTACACATTGGTTGATTACTTTAATAACTGCCTGATATTATTAATAAAATGAAAAGATTTTTTAAGTAAGTCAAAATTTAATAGTTGTAATAGTTGTAATAAATTTAACGATTGTTAACACTCACTTGTCTTCACAATAAAAAGAGAAAGAAAAAGTATTTGTATCAGAACGTAGACAGAACCAAAATGGTGTAAATACTTTCTGGACTTTAACAAATGAGTAAGATCACCTTTAACTTCGCGGAACTTGACCTACCTTTGGAAATGATAATGTATCGACCGGAACGCAGTCTTGTTCACAATCAACTGCCAAGCACCTTGTTTATTGTGTCATCTAGCTTAACTGTACAACACTTTGAACACTAAACATTAAATTCTTGATATTAAAGTATGCAAGTTTAAAGGTCTGAAAACATTGTGTTTGGGCATTGCTTGAAAATACATAACATATCGTTTTACTTCAAATTTTTCCAATTTTAAAAAGGTGATGATTAAATTAAAATAGATAATGACGATTGTCATTATGGTCGAGGAATTTTATTAATTTATTGTTATAAAAACAATTCTAAATATTTAAATTCCTGGAGTTATATTTATTCGTCACTTTACCTGTTATTACCGATCAAAATACGTCTAGTGTAGGTTGACTAACTTTCTTTACCATACGTTACAGCATTTGTTTTTTAAACAAATTATTTCGCAAGAAATTAAAATGACAGGTAATCGTATTTAGATATACGCCTATCTCTTACATTTTGTAGTAATAAAAATAAAATTTAAAAAAATTAAAATCTTCTCAATTAAATAATATTGGTTTTATATCATCTGATTATTAAATAGTTTGAAAATTGAAAATTTCTGATCAAGTATAAAAATTATTTAACTTCTTCTTAAAGATTGCAATCTGGTATAATTTTCAAATAAATTGATTTGTATAAAACATAAAACAATTTTAAATTATATTCTCGTTTCAATGAAATAGTGAAACAAAAATAACATAAAATAAATACCTATGCTATATACAAATACAAAAAATACATTTTAAATAAAACAAAATCTACAACAAAATTTTGTAAGTTTAACTAACCCAACAAAACAAACATAAACAAATATGAACATTGGTATAAGAACAAAATAATATTTTTATTATGTAAAATATTTGCTCTATGGATCTGAAGACATGTTATAGGCCTAATAAATAGTTTTATGTTATTGTTAAACATTTTGTAAAAGCACTTTTTTAAATGAATTTAAATTACATTTTATTATTAATAATCATATAAATGAGATTCCGAAAAAACTACTATAATAGTATTTAATATTTAGACATGTATATTTTTACACTTTAATTGTAGAATTCTTTGAATTAATTTCAAATTAAATAAATATATATTTTAAAACAAAATGACTCTTATTAAATGAAAATAAAATTTCTTGTATTATTTTATTTTTTATTTTTTTAATATTTCTAATGTAGTAATTCTTTTTAAAATTAAGTGCAAGTGCATTATAAAATATGTTTATTTATAAAAAAAGACTTTATAAAATTTGTCTATTTTTAAATAAATACAGGAAATTGCTTAACAAATTTTAATAGCCTAGTTGAGATATTCACATAACCTGTTTGCAAATTTAAGTTGCAACGTTTGTCTTGTAAATGTATTTTTTCAAAGTTTTTCCACACAATTTAAGTTTATCAATTTTTAAATGAATTCTATAATTGATTAAGATGGGATAATAATTTAAGACGAGGATTTAAGAAGTTTTATGCTTTCAAAGGTTGTTTACTTGAGAAGAGTTTGTCGAGGGAAAACTGTCCAGTTATTTCTGCTATAATTAAAAAGTTGGTCTCCGCTAAAAGAAACTGGCTTCTTTCAACAGAAAACCACTTCAATTTGCCTTAAAGTAATTTTACAGATTTAAAGCTAAATAAAGTTTCTTTTAAAGTGTTTACTATAAAGTATTTTGTTCGGAGTTGCTTGTTATAGGCTAATGGCAGTATTTTCTTAAGTAAGCAGTGTTCAATTATTTTTTTTTTTTATGTATAACTTATTCTTCTCATTATTTGTAAAAATGCTTGTAAATAATTACCGTTCATAGTAAAATATTTACAAATAAGTAACCACAAAATATTATTCTTAAAGTGTGTTCGTTCTTGCAGTACTGTACAGAAT